>JBBBDQ010001003.1:2675000-2740000 GCA_037127315.1 Ascarosepion bandense | reverse complement strand
CTATTCTTCTTGTTTCAAATTCTCTGTGAATCCGTTTGACGATTTAATAAGAAAAAATGTAAAAAGTAAGAACAAAATTAGAATAGAGGAACATGACGGATAGCAAGGCCTTAAATATGACACCCATTCGAGAGATCATTGGCTAAATTATCTAAGTAAGGCATAAGGCCACAAAAGTGCAGCAATCGCTTGGTATATGATTAACTTTGAATTTCGAGCTTTTTGATGCAATAAATTTGCTAAACATTGCGTCAGAAGCTATACAACGCCAGCAGAAATATCTGAAGATTACGAGTCACTATGTAAGTAGTTGATATCAATGTTTACAGTCGCACTTTCAAAATTCATGATGATCGGAGATTTATTATGTGACCGAACTCTAACGATTTAATGTAGAAATAATTGTTACTTTCAATACCAAAAAATTCTTCATGACAACCGCATTTTCCCCAGCTACGGTCTCCTATTCAATTAAGCGGCATGCTTCCAACGGCTATAGGATCGCAATTTCACTCCAAACCTCAAGTGAAACTTGTATATATCATCGTCTGCTAAGTAAGCTGGAAAAACCGATGGCTCAGAATATCGCACCAGGAAGTCACCAACGCATTCTAGTAAGCTTTATCTTAATGAAAGGCAAATAAGGTTAAAAATTAAAAGAGTAATACTTGCCATATTTGGACTGGGGCTATTCAATCCTCACTATTCAGCCTGAATGTAATTCAAAATCTTTTACGTGGTCTTAACGAGGCTTTCTATTTCTACTCTACGAAATCGTTCCTCCATACGCCATTTTCAAGCCTCTCCATACACTGTTTTTTGTTCTTTTCCCTGCTCAAATCAGTTTTGTACCTTAGATACACATATTCAGAGGTGGGCACGCCATACTATTTCCAAGGAGTTTGAATCATCATCATTCCCTCCCTATTCAATTTGTAATAAACAAGTTTCATTCTGGGAGTTTTTTTTTATGTCTCAAGAATCACAGAAAAGACATCTAACCCTTTAATTCTGTCTGCTTTGATTAATATCTCAATCCTTATCCAATTCCGTTATTATAACCACCTCTTCTTACAATAGCCTCTTTCATTCATATAACACAGATCACTTATCCATATTATTACTAGATGCCTCCGAAGCCTTAGATTAGAGAATTCTTTAAATAAAATTTATTATCTGCGAATTGCAATCGTTCTTGAGAAAAGTAATCGTAGCAATTACTTGGAATACAAAGATTCCTACCTAGTTTGGCTGCCAGTCAAGTCTAAAGAGTCGAGTCTGGCGAGCAATTTAACTCATAACTAGAAAAAAAATAGGTCTTTTACATTTCCCAAGGACATGTATCCGAATTCGACCTCAGTTTGATTTCTTATTCAGACCCGCTTAACATTACGCTAATACTCTGACTGAGCAATACTCAATTGAAAGTTAATAGATTCAACTGTAATATAAATTATCGCAGACGGTCATCTAAATTAAATATGAATAGCGCCGATCTCAAAATAATCTCTATCATACACGCATTTTACTCGCAGCCATTAGTGCAATAATATTTAATATCACCTTTCCGCGTTAAGGAGCAATCTGATAAGCGAATACATTGAAATCAGGTGCCAGATCATAAAGATAGTGACGTGTTCCATTAGTTTAACGAGAGTCATTTAAATGCAAGCGTTTAAAAGATTCAATGCTAATTCGTTAGGCGTCCGAATGCTTTCTGTATATCTGCACTTTGTTAAAGACTATTTATCATAGGTGGAATCGTTCTGTTGCATACAATCTCTATCTGGATTAACTAATTATTGTTGTATTATATAGGTCATATATTTGTTAGTCTGGGCCTACAGGCGTTTTTTTTCACTGTGAGAAAATTACCAATGATGCCAACTCAAGTGCAGATACTCAATAAAATAAGGTTTGCAGTAATGAGTTCTCTCTTTTTCTTTGTCTCTCACTTTATCTCTCTCTCTCTCTCTCTCTATCTATCTATATATATATATATATATGTGTGTGTGTGTGTGTGTGTGTGTGTGCGTGTGCGTGTATAGCTTTAGTACAAAAACGTTGTCATTTTAACTTAACAGATTCATACTGACTTCGTTATGATGCTCTCAATTAACGGAGCTGGATTTGTTGCGCATAACTATATATATATATATATATATAAATTAAAAAAGGATTAATTCAATGATGTTGCATGACCATTTCGATATGAAGATCCCCACGGGGGATAACACATCACCTCAGCAACAGAAAAATCCTTTCAGAAACCAAGGATTTTTCTGTTGCTGAGGTGATGTGTTATCACCCATGGGGATTTTCATATCGAAATGATCATCCAACATCATTGAATTAATCCTTTTTTAACTTATATTTGCTATGTAATATTTTATTACATGGAGTTCTCTTCCTGTATCATTTTTTAATATTAAATTTTTTTAATATTAATTAGGATCGGTTTTTTGGAATTTAACTTCCTGGTTTTTTCCCTTGGATTAAAGTATCTGAATTAAAATATATATATATTATTGCTATTATCATTATTATTATTATTATTATTATTATTATTTGTAGACAGTCCTGTTTCGGTGTAACACAGCTCACCATCACGATTAGACATCCGATTGCTTCAAGCTAGGATTTAAACCCAACGGATTTGACATCACAGTATTTATATTATTCGGAATATCTTACCTTTGTTGTCATTTGTACGGCGTTTCGAGCGTTGTACTCTCCGGCTTTCTTTAGGTGCTAGGAATTTCGAACCGAACTGGAGTATATCATCTTCATTCCTTAAGTAATGCCTCGATTGGAAGTCATAAGTTATCTCACTCTAACCCTTCAAGTTACTTGTTAACCACTGCTGTAGCCTGATATTGAACTCACAATTTTGATATGCTCTATTTAAGAAGCTAAAATTTACTTATGAAAACATGGCTTATAATTAAATCCCGTTCTTTGATGACAATACAGAGCTAAAAAGCAATTAAGTTATCACTTATCTGTATAAAAAACAAACAGGAAGAACTCTTGTAGCCTTAACTATAATAGCCAATGCTCGGAAAAAACTATAAAATTGCAGTAATAACGAACTTCTTCAATAGAGAATATCGAAATTTTTCCTATGAGTTTACGACAGCCTAACAGCTAGTTCAATCTACACTTATGATTTAATTATTTGACAAAATAGTTGTCATCATTGATAATTGGCTTATATAAACTGAAAGCTCAAATAGGATTAAGAAATATGTATTAATATAGTGATTTTCTTTCTTTTTTCAACGATAAATCCATTAAGCTTATCAGATGATATAAAAGAATACATAAAGTAAGTCGACAAAATTTGTCTATATTATTTAATGGAACATGCATCAATATATACAAAAATACGACGTTTAGAACGGCTCATGATTAAACATAATAGACATTCAGTGTCTCTTATATTTAACAGTATACGTTTAGACAATATATACATATATACTATAAAAAGTAAAAAGTATATATATATATATATATATATATTCTTAAACGAGTTATTTCGCTACCCAGGTTTCTACCATGAGTCATGTCTTCAAGCGAATTTAATAACTGATTTTACCTTTTACCGTTTTTCTTTTTAAGAACGCTCTTGTAATAGTGTTTTGTTTGAACGTTCACGTGGCAGGGAATTTATGAATGCACATTGTTTACATTCAAACAAATTATGACGTTTTCATCCATGATTGTATGAACCTAAGAGGTATGTTTTGGTGTGGATGCATTTAGTCATAATTCTTGTTCTTTCATTTAACAGTTCGTCTTTATTTGGGTTGGTCATAATTTCTAATTTTTATTCTTGGCACAGTCTACATATTTGTCCACCTTTGTCAGGCTTGGCTGTTTTTACAATGCTCCACATTATGTGTGGATCTTTTTCATATTTTGATTTCAATTCCCAGACGTGGTTATCCTATTTTAAATGTAGATCTGTGGTTGAACCACCTGTTCTTTAAAATGTCTTTGGTTGAGTCAAAATATATTTGTTTTGGTCATCTGGGTCATGTACCTCTGCCTTATAAATTATTTCTTTTGTGTTACAGAGGCCTTGAAGTGGACATTTATTTTTGTCCCTGCAGTTGTATTCTTTGTTAGTGGTTTTGTTTTGTACGATGCTATTTAGGTTTCTGGCGTTTTGTTATTTTTATGAAACTATCTAAATTATTAGTGCAGCTATAACTTAGTTTGATTGTGTTTCTGTTGAATTTTTTTTTTAATTCTGATTTTTTTGGAAAGTGTTTATCTATTAGTTTAAAAAATCTTTGTCCTATTTTGGTATTTACTTCTAAATTAAATGGTGGGTTGAACCAGATAATGTTTAGTTTTCTATTGCTGTTTTTGATTTGTCTGTTTCGTTCAGAATAATATTGTAAAATGTTATTATGGCCAGAATTTATGAAAATTGAAATCATAATATAAAAAAGATCCACACATAGCTCTTTTTCCATTGAATATTAGGATCGGTAGCTCTATTTTCCATTGAATGTTAGGATCGGTAGCTTTTTTTCCATTGATTTTGCGTAGAACACGGCACAGAAAAGACTGCACTAATTTTGCATTCACTTGTCAAAAGTTGATTGAGACGAAAAACACTATGTAAGTCGAGTCAAGTGGTGGGTAATGTTTTTTTAACACTTTCAGTGTCGTTTGTTACTCTCGTAGACATCCTGGAAATAAATGAGATTGATTTTTTTAAGTGACCTCGTCGATGCATGCATACATAAGTTTTCTTCCTAAGCAAAGTACACGAAACGAAATTCTAAATGAGGGCCCATGTTTTGCTCCTTTGGGTTTCAAGTTCTGTCCAGATCTCAATTGATAGATTTAATATCTTTGGAAAGTGGTCGGCTATCACACTGTCATTCCAAGAATTATTTGACTTTTATCATGCTTTATCTTTACAAACGTAAATATAGACGAAAGTTGAATATTGCCGCTATATCTATACTGGCGCTACACAGTTAACACTTTGCAGCATTGGTAGAGATCAGAATTTTATTGTGGTTTTGTAGATGATGGTCCTTTTCCACCCTGCAATTTATACAAAGCAGCGGATTCATTCTGAGTGTTTATAGAAGCTCTTTCTGTAAGAAATACTCAATGTGTTATATGCTTTATTTCATGTCTAGAATCAGCATTGATTGACTGCAATTCTTTAGATTAAATGACTCTGGAACCTTGTATTGGGTGTAAGTCAGTTAATTGCCATACCTGATACACGCTTTGGGCGATCATATCTCGAAAAATACATGACTGACTAGTCAGAAGATTATTCCGCAGTAGGTTGCCATTGCTTTCTGCGGTAGACTGGTTGCCAGCCAAGGGTATAGAACCATAATCTGTTCTATTATTTAACCCCTAACTAGAGGGAAGAAACGGATTAATACTTTTCCCAATAGTATTTGTGCGTAAGGGAATGCAAGGAATTTAACTGGAATTCGAACTCAGCTCCACGATTTTTTGTTCTGGGCCGATATCCATTACACAATAAGATTGGGTGTAGTTTAGTATAGAGAAATTTTTAAATTGAGGCCTAAAGCGTGTTTTGTGTTTAGTGAGAGTGCACAGATATTATACCGATCCCGAGTAGAGAGCTGGGGGTGGACAGTTTGATTTTAGCGGTACTTTACTTATACCTGACACAGGGTTAGATTGTGAAACTTTGTTCCTGGGTAGAATGAACACCTTGTACTCTGATTCGTACGCGAATGACAAAAGCATCTTTAAATAATTCTGTAATACGAAAAGCAAACCAGTTACAGCCAGACGAAGTAACGAGACATCAAGGGAAATTAGCGGCCGAACAAAATTTGTCAACTAAATCTGAGAGAGAATCGATCGAGTTTATTAGTCTGCAATAAATGGTTTCAGATGATGCTTGATTGATCTGAGTAGACAGAGTGAAGCGAAATTTACTTATTCTCATCACGACGAAGATGAACGTTATCCTATTCTAAACAATACAATAATATGTCTCTTGCATTGAGAATTGAATAAAAGATAGGTACAAATATAAATATTTATCAAAATGGATTATAGTAATTGACTATCTATAAACTACTTCTTTTATAATTTATAAGCCTGAATTTTTAACGTAAAAATATGTTAAACGAACGAAATAGATAGATAGATAGATAGATAGATAGATAGATAGATAGATAAGAGCCGACAGGAATAGATAGATACAAACATACCTACATGCATATTCCTATGAACAGGCTGTAATCTATCAATATACATAAACACGCTGGAATATATATATATATATATATATATATATATATATATATATATATTGTAAGAAAGTGACAGAACACGTAGATTTTAAGCCCACTGTTCCAACATTTACTTTTACAAAGAGTGCTCAATACAGAGTAGAGCTTTATATTGTCTATATATATATATATATATATATATATATATATCTGCACACACAGAAACGTATATATATATATATATATATATATATTGTGTCTACCTAGGCAGCATTTTTTGTTAATGCAGGTTTAATTAAATAATATTGACAAGTTTTCTCTATTCATTTTATGTATTTTTTCATATTCTCTGATAAGCTTAATAACATTGTCATTAAATGAAGAAAGGAAATTAAAATATTGATACATAATTTTTAATAATCCTATCTAAGCTTTCGGTTTACATAAGCCATCTTCACGAGATTTCAAATTACTTTATATATTATAAACACGAACAAACGAGAATGACTAACTGTTTTTGTTTACATGAAAGATTTTCAAGCCACAAAAACTTGTGCATATAAGACGCTGAAAGCAAATGTTGCATCACAGCTCATGACGTCACACATGACCAAGCGGGATTTGAAAACAAGAAATATGATATGGCAAGCTATTGGAATAGACCAGTAACTCATGTTATTAATTATAGGCATTTAAGGATATTTGTGGAGATTTCATAGTTTATTTTGTTCTGGTTAGGTTTCAGCTGTTTTATGTATATAGCTTCGAGAATCTTTTGTTTTTGTTTATTGTTTTCATGTTTAACTAGGGTTTTCCAGAACTGTGTATGTGGCCAGGCACGTTGGTTTAAATGCCTAAAAATGTTAGATTTATCGTTCAAGTGTAGTGTCAAGCGTCGTGAAAGCGAATTTGTAGTGTGACCAACATAAATATTATTTAATCCGTGGGCGATACTATCTCAAATAGGGCACTTGATTTTGTAAACTATGTTGGTTTTTTGAAAATCGCTAACCGGAGGAGAAGAATAATTGCTAATAATTGTGTTGGATATACGAGATTTAGAGGTGTATATAAATAACTTTTTTTGCTAGGATCTGTTGTAGATATATTAAGATTTACTAATTTTGTTAGTATATTTTCATCTTGTTTATAATTTGTATGCATTTGATTATGATATAGGAGATTAATATGTTTGTGATTAGTTGAAGTAATATTATGTTCTATTTGCTTAGTCTCAATACGAATAAAAAAACAGAAGTTTGGATGATTAAAAATGTCGATTGACCTTGCATTCAAATGTTTTACGATTGTAGCTAGCAGGAAGCAAGAAAAAGGAAGGGATTTTTCTGGCGAGAGTTGATAGAAAAATATTAGAAGAGAACTTACGGTTATATCTAGCTAATTCTACTGTAAAACTTTCTAGTAGCTACTCCTACTTACTATGGAGAAGTGCTCATTAGAACAACTGCTATATTTATAGAAAAGACATATATATATATATATATATATATATATATATATATATATATATATATATATCGACGGATTATGCACAGATGTTGGATTAATGATAGCACCGGACAGCAAAAGAGAGAATGATAAGATAAGAAAAACTCTTTACAAACTCTTCAAATCACTAGATTTTGTGATAATACTTTAAACAAATAGCAAAGCAGTCCAATATTTAGGTCTAGAATTAATTTACAATCAGACAATATCTCTCTATATATGAAAGCAACCACAAATTTAAAGTATATAAACACAAGATCTAACGATCCCAAAAGCATTATCAAGCATATTTTTAAAGGAATAAAAAACAAGCTATCAAAGACTTCGTCAAACAAAACAATATTTAATTAAATAAAAAAAATACTATGAAGATGCACTATGAGTAACTGTCCACAAGAACATTTTAGAATAGAATCCCCAACCAAACAGACGATTAAAAACAATGATAGAAAACGAAACATTATCGGTTCATGCCACCAATTAACTTAGGTAGGTAGAAAACTGGGTTGCATTTACAAATGAAAAATATTCAAAGGTTCTACAATACAACTGTGTACTGGCCTAATTTAATAATGACCAAAACTAAATAATTAAATAATTATATATATATAGTGTATCGAATCAGCAGGTAATTTTCTAAACATATACTGTTAAATATAAGAGACAATGAATGTCTATTATGTTCAATCATGAGCCGTTCTAAGCATCGTATCTTGGCCTTAATTGCAGGTGAAAATAAAGAGGTAAATTCTGGATAACTTTTTATTAAATTGGTTCTAAGCTTTCGGCTCACGTGAGCCATCTTTAGAGAGGTTACAGAGACGTTATCATAAAGACATCCACCATCAAACACGATTTTATCTTGTGTTGACATAAAACTTTGCTAAGCAACAATAACAGTTACCAAATAGCAAACGCAGTTCGTAAATTTGTAATGCGATTCTATGACGTCATACCGCGTGAGAACTCGAAATGATAACAGAACCATATATTTAAATGCTATGTAATGTGCTATGACCAATTTAAACGTGATTTTATGAAGTGTGGCTTGTTTGGATTTAATGTAGATTGCCTCCAATATCTGAAAGTTCTTTTTACTGTGTGTATGAGTGAGGATTATTGTATTGTTGACTAAAATCTGTCTGATACAACATACATGACTATGTTTTTCTACGAAATGTTGTTTAATTGTACTCTGATCAGAAATGTTTAAATGTACTCTGATCAGAAAATTAGAACCAACTTAATAAAAAATTATCCAAATGTTGGAGAATTTTTCTCTTTATTTTCAACTGAAAGTAAAGCCAATTGGAGTAGATAGACTAACCTACCGCCCGGTTCACACTCCACCCACGTCTATTGAACA
Source organism: Ascarosepion bandense (assembly GCA_037127315.1). Classification (NCBI taxonomy): domain Eukaryota; kingdom Metazoa; phylum Mollusca; class Cephalopoda; order Sepiida; family Sepiidae; genus Ascarosepion; species Ascarosepion bandense. The sequence goes on along the minus strand of JBBBDQ010001003.1, from coordinate 2,730,874 downwards.
GGTGGAGAGGCTCATCTCTTGTTCCCTGTTTAGGATGCGGTTTCCGGCTTTCTCTTTTCCATTCTTTTTACCCTTACGTAGCCCCCTGCGCATCAGTGGTGTTATCGCCTTGCTTGGGGTGATATGATTAAAAAAAAAAAAAAATATGATGTTTAGAACGGCTCATGATTAAACATAACAGATATTCATTATCTCCTATATTTAACAGCATATGTTTAGGAAAAACCAAATATATATATATATATATATATATATATATATATATATATATATAATATTCTATATCGGAAATCCTTAGTGCCAGTTATACTATTATTTTCAAAATTTCAAATAATATTTCAGTAAAAACGTATATGAATATACGGGTTTTAACCCTCTACAAGGGTTAAAAACTACAACTCTAAGTATACTTTATTTATTGGATAATATAATAGCAAATCAAATGAAGAGATATTGGACACTAGAAGTGATATAATCGAGGAGGCAAATATCTATATCTATAAAAGTGACGAGGGTGGACGTTGTGTAAGTATTTTTTTGTTTGATAGATTTGACTTAGCGTCTGCATTTTGCAGACTAGCTCGATGGGATTAACGCACAGATGTCGATCAAAATTTTAGAACACTAACGACTCTTTGAATTTTTTCAGAAAGGCAAAATTAGGGGTAGAAAAATATATATTATCACCCGACAAATCAGGGATCAGTTTATGTATTGATTATACTATAGAATCCATCACCAAACTTTATATAATCTATATCTATAAATGTTGTCCCACCCCTCCCACCCTAATACAATAGAAACATTCTACAGTACATATTATCTATATCTATAAAAGTTACGTGGGTAGACTTTGTGTAAGTATTTGCTATGTAAATTCATCATATGTTTTTTATTCTTATTATTCCTTAAACTACCACAGTGAAAACGGACTAAACTGCTAGGGTTTATTAGTATTGTTATCATCACTTTTACTATAAAATTTAGTTAACTTTTCTTTTCTTTTCTTTAGATCAAAAATGGTGGTTGCTACGGCACATTATTCTTCAGTAAGACGCCGTAAATGAACACGGCAATCAAGCCTCTGCAAAAGCACTTCATTTTGTGATTTTGATTAAGAAAGATGACCTTTCTCACATCCATAATAAAATCTGCAGTTCTTTTTTTTATATTTTATCTGTATAAGTTCACAAAAAATCACAAAAATAAAAAATCGGCAAGTCGCACACTCACGCCTATCCAATATGAACACTTGAAGTGACGTTTGACTGGTTCAGGTCACTCGGCCAGTCTGGGTTGGTGAGTTGGGTCGATTATGACAGCTGTTTCTATCTCATATGTAAGTGGCGGGAGTTCAGTAGTGAAGCTTTTCGGGCGCCAAACTCTACATTTAAAATATTCGGATTTTAGAGATATTCGATTTTCAGATATTCGATTGTATATATAAACATATACTGTTAAATATAAGAGACAATGAATGTCTATTGTTTTCAATCATGAGCCGTTCTAAACGTCGTATTTTGGCTTTAATTTCAGTTGAAAATAAAGACAAAATTCTCCAACAATTGGATAATTTTTTATTAATTTGGTTCTAAGCTTTCCGCTCACATCAGCCATCTTCAGAGAGGTTATTAAGACGGTAACACAATAACATCCACCATCACCGACGATATTATTTTGTGTTGACATAAAACTCCGCTAGGCAACGGTAATATTTTTTTAAACATTTCACCCCGGGCAAGGCGTAAATGCCACTGAAGTGCGGGGGCTACATAACTGAAAGAAAATTAATTAGAAGAGGGAGAAGAAGATTACAAACCAATTAGAAAGAAGCAATAGAAAGATGAAAATGCAGGTCTGATGACAGTTGGAAGCGGGGAGAGAAAGGAAAGGATATACGGGGTGGGGGAAGGGCTAGAGTCAAGTGGTTAGTAGATGAGTATTGACTTTGCATTTAAATTTCTGGAGGTTGTAGCCGTCAGGAAATCAAGAATATGGGAGCGAGTTCCACAGGCGTGAAGTGCGAGAGAAGAAGCTGCAGGAGTAGAATTATCGTCTGCATTTGGCTAACCTAACTCTGAATGGGTGGGACCCAGTTGCCATTCTGGTTGCACGAGAAAACACCTGTTGAGGAGGCACCAGTGACTTAAGTTCGTCTGAGCAGAAGCCATGAAAGTACTTATAGAACAGGCTGAGGAGGCGCAGTGTATTGCACTCAGGGAGAATGGCTTGGTCCATGCTTATGTGAGGCAGGAGAGGTTGCCTGTGATGGTTGACAGACAACAGTTTGGTCTTGGACGCATTGAAAAATTAACACAGTAAAATCAATAAAAAAAAAGAAAAGAAACAACCAACATTAAAAAGAAGTCAACACGCTAAAAGCAACCAATTCACTCGAATACGAAAATATTAAATTACACCAAGCTTCATATAAATAATAAAAAAGAACGAGGCAGAACAGCAGGTTGAAACTAATCCCTTTCGAGTGAGGTCCTCATAATGATGCTTTCACAAAACTTCGAAGTCGACATGACTCTGCTCAGTTAACTGACAAACTTTTCCATATTAATCCTATTATAATAATATCGAAACAAAAGACTTGCTAGCCAAAATATCTTTTTATCAGTAAACCTCTAAAAAACACAACCATAGCATTAAGCATTATCACAACTCACACACACACACACACACACACACACATATATATATATATATATTTTTTTTAGAACATGTACATAATTTTTTTTATATATACACTACAAATAGTACATTTGTTTCGACATTGAAACTTCAATGTTTCATTAGGCGGTGTGAACAGGAATGGAAAGCCTCTTTTCTTATATTTAGTCAGTTGTGTGCGGGATGTTGGTGGGGGTTAGTGTCTTCAAGAAAAAATTGAAATCATTAAATATATGAATAGTAACAAGCTTTTAAACAAGAGGCATGAAACCACAGTAAACTGCAAGCACATTAAAGAACTAACCTTACAATCATGTTAAAAATACTACAAAAACCAGAGCTAGGACCTCCTAGAAATCTTTCTAAAAAATTAAAAATTCTAGAGAAATAATCGATTTACTAAATTCTAAAGTCTGGTTTCATATACATAATTAGATTAATTATAAAATCTGTCCTTAATACACACATTAAACTTCAACTATTACCTGAAATACTAACACACCTATTACCTATTCACCTATTACCTTAAATACAAGCATTCAATCTTTCCTCCTACATAAAATTCTACTTATTACGCACTTATTACCTGGTTACCTATTACCTTAAAATTTTAACATTAAATTTTACCTCTTACATTAAATATTACTGCAAACGGTGATCTAATTAAAGTCTAAAATTTAATAGAAAAAATTGGTTTCAAAATTGTGATCTAATTAAAATTTAAAATTTAATAGAAAAAAATCGATTTCCTAAATCAAAAATTAAGATTAAATATACAAATGTAGATTAATTATAAAGACTCTGCTTAAATACAAAAATATTTTGTACAGAATAAGCATCCTACCCCTAAGCTGTTCCTCTAAAAAATCCTAAAGGATATAGTCAAGTCACAAGATAATAAAAACTTACATTCTAGCTGCTAATGTTAAATCTGTCTAGAAGACTCAAAGACAAAAATTATTCAACCATATTCACTACCCACACCATTTTCTTCAAATTTCTAACGGTCAATCCAATGAACTTGTTCTCCTATCACTAACCCCCGCCAACATCTCACACACAACTGACCAAGTATAAGAAACAAAATTAAAAATTAAAAATTTAATAGAAAAAATAGGTTTCCAAACTGTGATCTAATTAAAATTAAAATTTAATAGGAAAAATCGATTTCCTAAATCAAAAATTAAGATTAAATATACAAATTTAGATTACTTATAAAGACTCTGCTTAAATACAAACATATTCTGTACAAAATAAGCATCCCACCCCTTACCTGCTCCTCTAAGAAGTCCAAAGGATATAGACTAGTCGCAAAATCATAAAAACTTACATTCTAACTGCTAATGTTAAACCTGTCTAGTAAACTCAAAGACTCTGATTAATCAACCGTATTCACTACCCACACCACTTTCTTCAAAATTCTAACGGTCAATCCACAAGACTTGTTCCCTTATCACTAACCTCCACCAACATCCCACACACAACTGAGCAAATATAAGAAAAGAGGCGTTTCATTCCTATCCACACCGCCTGATGAAACATTGAAGTTTCAATGTCGAAACAAATGTAATATTTGTAGTGGATATATAAAAAAAAATTATGTACTTGTTCTAAAGTATAATTTATAATAAATATTCACAGCTCTATATATCATATATTGAGCACTGTTTTAAATTAATGTTTTGGACGTTGTAAAAAAATTTTTTCTTCTTTGTGTATTCACTCAGATATATATATATATATATATATATATATATATATATATATATATATGTTATCTGCTGCCTTCCTCTGTCTCTTTTTCCTTCTATTTGGCCTGTTAGTATCAGATTCTCCAATCTCTCCTTTCTCATTGCATGTCCTAGGAACTTCAGTTGCATGTCTTAGGAACTTCAGTTGCATGTCCTAGGAACTTCAGTTGTCTCTTCCTGAGGCTCAGTATTAATTTCCTTTTGGTTGCCATTCTTTCCAACACCTCATCGTTGCTCGCATGCTCAGTCCACGACATCCTCTGCATCCTTCTTTAGAACTACATTTCCGCTGCTTCATGTTTGGTCCTCATTTTCGATGATATTGTCCAGCATTCACTGCCGTATTGAAGAACTGACATCACGTAGCAATCCAGCACTCTTTTCTTTGTTTCTAGTGAAATTTTTCTGTGTGTTAGTACTTTACTCAGCTTCTGGAACACGTCCTTTGCCATGCCAATTCGCCTTCGGATCTCTGTGTCGCACTTTCCATCTCCTGTTAGAACACTGCTTAGGTATTTACATTTTTGTACTTGCTTGATTCTGGTATCCCCCACCTGTATTTAGCATTTTGGGTTGCACCTTTTGCTGATGGCCATGCATTCAGTTTTCTTAAAGTTTATTTGTAGTCCTTTTTTGTCACTCTCCACAGATACCTTCTGTAGGAGGTTTGTAGTTTCCTTTCCGTGCCTGCAATCAGTACTGTATGCATAACATATCTCTTTCTCTATCTCCATCTCTCTCACTCTCTCTCTCTCTCTCTCTCTCTCTCTGTGTATATATATATATATATATATGTGTGTGTGTGTGTGTGTGTGTAGCGAATAAATATCGAAATTGAATTTGTGATAAAAAAGACATTGAATATAAGAAATAGTATTCAGTATAATTTGCTTCACTGTTAATGCACTTAATACAATAAAACTCTATTAATTACGAAGACTAAGCATTATAAAAAGTCAGAATTACGCATCAAAAACTAACTAATAATTGTGTCAATCTCCCGACAGATCCACTTTTACAAACTCAACTTGACAAAGATGCACATGAACAGACTGAAATCAATATTAACGTCGTGTTATAAGGTAAGCGACATAAATATACGGTTGTAAATTGAGGAAATTCTATAACGAACCAGAAATAAGATGAGATTAGTAATTATGTATAAATCAGTTTATTTGCTGATATTGCAGATTAGGTTCTCTTTTTGTGATATTTCTCGTTTATCATTTGCTAATACAATTTTTTTTATTATTGCCTGTTGATATTTTTCTTTGTATTCAAAGCTTGCCATAATGAACTACCTTTTGATCTCACTAATCATTTCTGAAAATATATGTCACCATTGTTGATTACTCTAATATCAGAAAAAATTAGTAGCATATATCTGATATGTTGGAAAATTCCCGGAGTGCACATATTGTGATTGTAACATTCATTAAGAATGATACAGTCCGTCAAAAGCTTTCATGTTATAGACTCATATTATATTATTATGCGAGGGCTTATGATATTGAAATGTTACGAGATATTAGAAGTATTTTTTACGAAATTTCTTGAGGTACTACACTCTTTTATGAGTAGTGTGTGAGCTTCATGGCCGGTCTAATATCGATTCAAGATATTGAGCATTCAGTTCGATGAATCGGAAAATCGTAATATCAGAAATTTTTAAAAAAGAATTAGAAAATTAGAATGCAAACTAATCCATCAACAGGTGCCGATGAGTGCTAATAATATGAACTGCAATTAGTTAATTGATTTTAGCCGAGTCCGGAACACTTATGATAACATCTAGTATGCTGAAATTCTAATTTGGTTTACTGTTTCCTTTTTCTTGTTAGTTACTGTTTCCTTTTTCTTGTTAGTTACTGTTCAGTAACACCTACTGTTTTTGTCAATCTTATAAATCTTGGATATTTGTTCTCTTTCTCTCTCTCTTTCTCCCCCTTTCTTTCTTTCTTTCTTTCTTTCTTATTTATGCATCTACCTTCTAAAAGAATCACTTACCGTCTTTAAAGATCTGCAAATTTACCTTTAAAACCAAAAGTGGAATTAGTAGCACTTGCAGAAAATTCATTACTACCTACTTTCAGGAAAGATTTTAGATTCGTTCGAAAGCATTGATTGTGCCTTTGGCACGAGCAATAGATACTGTTGTTTTTAAAAAAGTGTTTTTGTATCATACCTTATTCAGAAATCATGGTACAAGAAAATGGCTGTGACGATTAGATAATGACACAATGATTAGTACACGTTGTGCACTCCAAATATTATTTGCAGTCAGTATGGGTTTTAAACGGAACTCCAGAGACCTGAAATTATATGTGAACATATCGATCTGTGATGCGTGACAGACTGCTAAAAACTTTCCAGACATATGTTTATATATCCATAGACCATCATACTCGTAATCTCGCATGCTATACACGCAGGTGTGAGGTAACGAACTTCTGAATTCGTAGGCCAGGAGTAGGCCTCTCGATCACTTTAGAAAGAAATATTTACATAGCTAGTTGTGTGTTGTGATGTGCGTTGTGATGCAGCAGATATCGATTCGGAATGATAAAACGGGGTGACGAGTTCGAATTCCTTGCATTCACTTGCGCACAAATACTCTTACCAAAGCTATTAATCAGTCTCTTTTCTCCAGCTATGGGTCAAATAATAAGACAGATTGTATTTTATAGTCTTGTTTGGCAACCGGTCTACCGCAGAAAGCAATGGCAACCTAATGCTGGATAATTTTCTGCACAGTCAGTCATGTCTCTTTCGAGACATGATCGCCCAAAGTGTGTATTACGTATGGCACTTAACTGAGTGGGATGTATGTTGCATGCTCAAGTGTAAGAAATTCTAAGAACTAATTTTTTACTTTTAAAAAATAAAAAAAAAATGTTCGTAAAAAAAAAATTTCTACGATGTTCTATAAAATATAATAAACTAAATTATTAAACCACAAAGTAGAATGTTTGTTCAAGTATTTTTCTAAACAGATGAAATTATTGCGATTCCGTCGTTTGAAGTGGGAAATTGAAAGAAACGTAGTATTTGTGAATCTCGACAAGAATTTTCAACAATAGTCAATACCGTAAGAATTTCAACAGTTTTATAGTAAACTGCTATTTTTTAAATTTTTAATCTGAAAACTTGCCTTTGTTGTTTTTGCAATAACATATTCCTAATTTTACTTTAGATTTACCCCACAATAAGATTGAAGGATGTGCGTTGTGGTGCATTAGATATCGGCTTGGAATGAGAAATCGGGGTGCCGAGTTCGAATTCCAGCTGAATTCATTGCATTCATTTATGTGCAAATACCCTTGGGGAAGATATTAATCTGTCTCTTCCTTCCAGTTATGGGTTAAATAGCAGGACAGATTGGGTTCTATAGCCTTGGCCGGCAACCAGTCTACCGCAGAAAGCAATGGCAACCTACTGCGGGATAATCTTCTGCCCAGTCAGTCATGTCTCTTTCGAGACATGATCGCCCAAGCGTGTATCACGTATGACACTTAACTGAAGATTGAAGGCTGATAGGAAAAAATCAAAGAGTAATCTTCTCTTTTGCAACATTCATTAAACGTTATACACTTTCTTCAGCAGGACTTGCGCAAAATGTTAATAGCTGTTAGATTTTGAAGGGAGCAAATACTATAAACCTTCACACGAGGTTCATGAATTCTTATGGAAAGGGTGGAATTCAACGTAAGATTCCGATTTTAATCCTTTCTTCCTTGCGGTCATACTCAATGATGGGAAAGTGCTTCTGGAGTAAACCCTGAGGACAAATCCAAAGCAGGAATACTTCTGTGTCTCTCCAGATCGATGGATGCTACGTATGAACTTATAGAGATAGATTCAGATATGGATTTATAGAATTTAACGTAACTGTATAGAGAAAAGAATAAATGACATATTAAATGACAGCAAAGTATAACTGACATATTAAATGAGGGAAAAGAATAAATGACACATTAAATGTGAGAAAAAATCAATGACAGGAGTTCTTCTTTATTACAGAGGAAACTGTATTGCATAATTAAGTGAAATCTTCGTACATTATTTCGGCAACTCAACAGGGAAAACAGCAGGCTGACATACTTCATTAAGGAGGAGAGTGTTTCACTCGGGTGGGGGGATCAAGAGCTTTTAGAGTCCTGAATTACCAATCTCAGATCTTTAGTTTGAAAAGTTTATTCATTCTGAATATGGTGGTTCTCCAAGGATGATGAGGTAAAAGTGATAACTAACGAAGCTTACAGGAGGTGAATATATATATATATATATATATATATATATATATATATATATAGTTATGATATGAGATTAAGATAGGACGGTTAAATTAAAAAAAGACAAGAGGAAAACTGTATTTGACTTGGCCACCCTTTTTGTCCTTTGATGGACTTTATCCAGGCAAAGGGACGAAATGATCTTTATTCCAAATTACGAATCTGTAAACAAACAGTGTTGGCAACTATACAAAACGCTCACAAATCAATCAAAAAATTAATAGAAACTTTTAATTTTAGAATTCCTTCATGTGTAGCGCAATGTCGCGAGATGTTAAAATGAAGGGAATTCAACCGTTTTCTTTGAAACTTTTATTATGTATGCCAGTCTGTTTGAGTGTCATTTCCATAAGAAATGGTAAGATTGGGGAAATAACGGGGCGCAAATTGATATTTTAGGAGTACTGGATGGCGGCGCTCTCAAGAACTTTCCTTTTCCAAGTTGCTTACTTATCAGTGTGGCAGTTTTAAATCGAAATTGTGATCGATTTTACTTTTGTGAATCAACAATGCAATCGTTAGATTATTATTAGTGATGTCTCTTCTGTGTTCATATGTACATTTTTTAGATTTCTACTTGTTTCTCCGATGTATATTGAGGAACACTTTTGGCAATTTATTTTGTATATACTTGCTTGTTCATTATTATGATTTCGGTTTGTTTTAGATGAGACAATGTCCATAATAGTTTTCGAGTTACTGTATGTATTTTTAGATTGAATAAATTGTTTTGGATAGTAGATGCAATGGAGTTGGTGGGTAGTATAATATATCTGATATTGTTTAGATTATTATTGTAAACAGTGTTTCTTTTATTGTGGTTGTATATATTATGTGCCTTCCTTTTTGCATTGTGAATAAAGTGATACGGGTACTTTAAATTTCTGAATGTGTTTTCTATGTATTTCTCTTCTTTTGTTAAATATTGGAGGCTGCAGATTCTTAGTGCTCTTAAAAAGAAGCCTATATTAATACCAGATTTTATTTTGGAAGAGTAGTTCGAATAATGCGGGTTCGTCAAAGACACTGGAACAAGGAACGCCATATTCATGATTAGGATGCTCTCTGAAAGGGCATTACAAATGAAGAAAGACTTGTACCTATGCTTCATTGATTACACGAAAGCATTCGACAAAATACGACACAAAGAATTGATGGAAATGATAGGAAACCTCGACATTTTCGGCAAAGATATAAGAATAATCAAGAATCTCTACTGGCAGCAAACGGCCTGCATACGGACAGGTAACGACCTCAGTAGATACACAAAGATAGAAAAAGGCGTAAGACAAGGCTGTGTCTTTTCACCGGATTTGTTCAACCTATACAGCGAGAATATTTTGAGGACCCTAGATGACACACCAGGATTTATTATTGGAGGCCACAACCTGAACACCATAAGATACGCGGACGATACAGTACTGATTGCGGACACGGAAAGGAAACTGCAAGATCTCATACAGAAAGTAGCAGTGGAGAGTGACAAGAAAGGACTACAAATAAACTTTAAGAAAACTGAGTGCATGGTCATCAGCAAAAGATACAACCCAAAATGCCAAATACAGGTGGGGGATAACAGAATCAAACAAGTCCAAGAATTTAAGTACCTAGGAAGTGTTCTAACAGGAGATGGAAAGTGCGACACGGAGATCCGAAGGCGAATTGGCATGGCAAAGGACGCGTTCCAGAAGATGAGCAAAATACTAACATACAGGAAGATCTCAATAGAAACGAAGAAAAGAGTGCTAGACTGCTACGTGATGTCAGTTCTTCAGTACGGCTGTGAATGCTGGACAATATCATCGAAAATGAGGACAAAACTGGAAGCGGCCGAAATGTGGTTCTACAGAAGGATGCTACGGATATCGTGGACTGAGCATACAAGCAACGACGAAGTGTTAGAAAGAATGGCAACAAAAGGAAATTGATGCTGAGCATCAGGAAGAGACAACTGAAGTTCCTGGGACATGCAATGAGGAAGGAAAGCCTGGAGAACCTGATACTGACTGGTCAGATAGAAGGAAGGAGAGACAGAGGAAGGCAGCGGATAACATATTTGCAGGGCCTGATCAGGTGGATGACGGAACGGGGGTTGCCAGGAGCAACAGGAGCAAACATACTAAGAGCCACAAGGGATAGGGAGACGTGGAGATCCATGATCGCCTACGTCCTGAAGGGACAGGGCACATAGAAGAAGAAGAAGTTCGAATAGAAATTCATCATTCGTTTTTGTTGGTAGCTTTTTTAGAGACGTCAAAATTGAATTCGTTGTTATTTTTGTGTAATATGATATCTAGGAAAGGGAGAGTATGATTAGATTCAGTTTCGAAGGTAAAGTCTATTGTAGGTTAAATGTTTTTTATTTTATTGACAAGATCTGCGATGTTAGTAGTTTCTTGATCGATTAGTATTTCTGGAAAGGGACCGTTTCAGAAACATTTTACCACCAAACCCCTCCTCCTACTTTAGATATATAGACGACTCCCTTCTAATCTATCCAGAAACTACAATGCCCTTGCTAAGACCTACAAGCTACGATCGCTTGAAGACATTCTTATAGAAAATCTGAGAAAGTGGTTTTATAAAGTTGAAAGAATTTATTGTCATACATGACATCCATGTAAAAGTCTCTGTCTGTGGCTATTTTTTAAGATAAATATTTTTGTTCTGTAGCAACTTGCGGGGTTATGTGAAATTACGCCTATTGCAACCAATTCTATGCTCAATTTCCTTATTTCATATACTGAAAGATATAGAAAGACAGAAACAATATTCTGTGTATTAGATCGAAAATACCGAAAAGAAATTGTAATGGTAGGCTTGTAATATCATGGATCGAGCATTTCAGCAATGGTGAGGTTTTGGAAAGAATAGAAACAAAAAGGAAATTAATACTGAGCATCAGGAATAGAGATGAAGTTCCTGGGACATGTAATGAGGAAAGAGTGCTTGAAGAACCTGATACTAACAGGCTAGATAGAGGGAAAAAGAGACAGGGGAAAGCATATAACATATTTGAAGGACCTAATCAGGTGGATGATGGAACGAGGGTTACATGGTGTAACAGGAGAAAGCGTGCTAAGAGCCACCAGGGATAGGGAGACGTGGAAAACCATGATCGCCTACGTCCTGAAAGAACAGGGCACATTGAAGAAGATATATGCCAACTGTTTATAAGAAATTATAATGTGGATATAAATTGGGGGATCAAATCTATATTATAATAAATATATAAACTGATCCCTCATTTTGTGACCATGCTGGTTTCTATACATTTATATTCTAGATTTATGGGCTTGAGCTAGTGGATGATAGAACGGGGTTTGCATGGTGTCACAGGAGAAGGCGTGCTAAAAGCCACCAGGGATAGAGAGACGTGGAAAGCCATGATCGCCTATGTCCTGAAAGAACAGGGCCCATAGAAGAAGAAGATATATGCCAACTGTTTATAAGAAATTATAATGTGGATATATAACGGGAGATCAAATCTATATTATAATCAATATATAAACTAATCCCTCATTTTTTGGCCATGCTAGTTTCTATACATTTATATTCTAGATTTATAGGCTTGAGCAGGTGGATGACAGAACAGGAGTTGATTGGTGTCACAGGAGAAGGCGTGCTCAGAGCCACCAGGGATAGGGAAACGTTGAAAGTCATGATCGGCTACGTCCTGAAAGGACAGGGCACATAGAAGAAGAAGGCTTCTGCTATGCAATTTTTTGCAATTAAAAAAATATTACTAGTTACTAAACTTCATAGATAGCCCGTGATTGAAATTTAAAATGTTTAATAATATTTTTCATACATTTTACATGAAAGCAATATTAATATTTATTTTGTATGAATATTAATTTTATTTTTAGTGGCAATTAAATTAAAAAGGAAAACTTAAAAGAAAATATTTACATTATTACCATATATTTGAAAACTATCAATACCGCCCCTTTGGGTTTTATTAGAATTTTTTTATTTCTCAGTTATTTTATTTCTCAGTTATTGTTTTGAAAATCTTGATTCTCTAAAGAGAACATTCAGGACAATTCTTGAATTGATATGAAATATGTTCCCCCAACATGCAACATTATTTCGAGAGGGTAATATTTGCACTGAAATTTAACACACTTAATATTATCGACTGTTAAATATCAGAGGCTATTTCATGAAGTTGATTTATAAATCAATAAACACCGGTGGGTGCCCAAAGAGCAGAATAGAATATTAGAGAATGTTCCAATCAAGGTTTAGACTTATATGCCTCTGCATGCCGGAAAGTAGTCCCTCGCCTTTAGGCAAATCTGACGACCCGAAAGTAGTAGTTAATTATCCTGTAGAAATTTTAAATTCCATGAAATCCTCATCTAAAGCTGCCGCCATATAGATTGAAGTTAATGTAACGATTTCTTAATGTTGCGTATTTTGGAGCAAACCTACTTGTACTAGGAAAGAAAACTGTTGGTGAAGAATCTTCTGCCACCGAAGATTCTATTCTCCCTGTGGGTCATGTAAAAGAGGATGAACAACTATACTTACCATTCCACTCATACGAAATATGTAGATTTTGCATAATGAAACATCACTATTCACGAGGTATTAAGGTTCGTCGTGTTCATAAGTATATCTTAAGGACAAGAATGTTTCATTTAACATAAGGATTCCTGCTTTCTTTATGAATAATATGAAAAATACTCAAGAATTTGAAACACGAAAATATTATTTATAAATCAACAATATCGTAATACACTCTTGGCTGTCGAAAGTATGGAGACGCACTGAAAATGAAATATACACTTTATACTTTTGTGTAAATCACATAAAGTGCAGTCTATTCGAAAACTAACTCCTTTTTTTAATCATTTCAGCTAAAGCAAAGCATTCCACTGCCACTATTGCGCAGGGGTTTACATAGGGAAAGGTGGTGAGAAAGAGTGGTTAGATATAGGAAATGTCAGAAGTGGGGTGATAGACGGGTAAGGATGTAGATGGAAAAGTGTTTGAAAGAATGGATGCGAGTTAGTGTGTTAGGAGGTGTCTATTGACCTTACATTTAAACTCCTGGAGATTGTAGCTGTCGGGAAAGCAAGTATGTGGAAGGTATTTCCACAGGCGGGAAGTGCGAGAAAAGAAGCTGTTGGAGTAGAAATTGCGGTTACATTTTATCGGTTTAACTGTAAATGGGTGGGATCTATTTGCTAATATAGTATCTCGTGCAAATTCGTACCTAGGAGGCACCAGTGATCTAAGTTCTTCGGAGCAGAAGCCGTGAAAGTATTTATAGAAGAGACACAGGGAAGCCACGTCCCGCCGGTGAGAGAGTGACTGCAGCCGAGCTGCCAAGTCAGTATCGATCACATTACAGATTCTCCGTTGTATTTGTCAAGAACCCCGAGAAGAATAGCAGAGGCACCTGACCAGATATGGCAGTAGTATTCAATACACGGGCGGATGGTAGATTTATATATGTGCAGGATAGATTCAGACGGAAAGAACTTCCGGGCTCTCCACAGAGAACCGACTTTCATAGCAACGGATTTAGCAATGTATTCAAGATAGTCATTCCACTTGAGGTCCGCCGAGTGTGTGAACCTAAGGAGGCGTACTGTTTTACTCTCTGGGAGGCAAGCCTGTTCCATGCTAATGGGAGGTAGGTGTGGTTGTCTATGGTGGTTAATTGATAGCAGCTTCGTTTTGGAAGAATTGAAATTTACGAGCCATTTCTCCTCCCCAATCCACCACGGATTGGAGGTCCTTTTCAAGCTCGGCAGCGAGGTTCGCCTTGTCGCCCACACCAGATTTTTGATCGAGGCGAGAGTAAACTGTGGTGTCATCGGCGTACCTGCCTACTTGTGTAAATGACATAAAGTGCAGTCTATTCGAAAACTGATTCCTACAAAAGAAATGGAAAACAATGATAATAAATCTTTCCGCAATTTTTATGCCCAATTCATCATGAACGCTTTTTTGAGATTTTCGATTTATGGCTGATTTCACAGAAGAATTCCTTCAATACAATGTCGGTACTTATTGCGGTAGACTGGTTGCCAACCAAATCAATGGAACCCAGTCTATATAGGGAGTACTAAATAATATAAAATATTATATATATATATATATATATATATATATATATATATATATATATATATATATATATATATATTATATATATATATTATATTTTATAATAAAAGTCTATATAGGGAGTACTAAAAACACTTTAAGGCAGAGAATTTACCAGCTTACCTCTTCATTTAATAATAGCAAATACAGAAATAGAACATCCCTATCGAGATATCATTGGTACCTAAAGGAAACAAAAAAGACACCCAAAATAAAATGGAAAATCCTAAAAGAAGCTAAAACATGTAAGTCCTTAAATGAACCATGTTCATTATGCTTATATGAAAAACTATTTATTATTTGATCCCTTAAAAATAAAAATTTATTAAATAAACGCAACGAAATTAATGTCATATGTAGACATTGTAAATTATTCACATTAGAAAATGGATAAAACCTAAATTAAATAACATGCTCACCGACGAATTAGGTAAAAATACAAAAAATAAAAATAAAAATAAAGCCAAATATAGAATAAGTTTGTTGTTCTTCTATTAATAATTCCCCCCTTTGTATCAGGATAATAAACTTTGCAGCAAATTGATAGATGGAGCGAAAAAATAGCAGTTCAAGGTTTCCTTTTGGAAAAAATCTTTTCTTTAACAAATAGACTAGAGGGAAGGGGATTGGTACTACCAAAAAGGAATATCACATCAAATGTAATAAAACTGAAGGAAAAATGATAAGATCAGATAAATGCAAAGGAAAACAGACAAGAGAGGAATAGGGTCAAGGAAAAAGAAACAAGAGGAGGAAAAAGTTGGTTAGCACAGAATTTCCTCGGGGTCAAACCCCTAAGTGAATCTCCATTCTGATTAGCCACACACACACAAAAAAAATACACCCACATATACTCACAGTAAACCGAAAGTATTTGTCATTTAAATGTAAATCGTCTGCACAACCACACCAGCATTGCCTGATGATGAGAATTAATCTCGAAACATAGAAATTTCCATGTAGTAATGTAAAATTGACATAACCATATAATTGTTATTATATTAAGCTCCAGAATATTCATAATATTGAGCACTGTTTATAATAAAATAAATGCCAGAACACTCAAAATATAAAAAAAACCTTGAGTCCTCTTCACTTGGAAATATATATATATAACGAAAATTTCGATATTAAATCCTATATATATATATATATATATTCAAACTTTATTTGAATAATTAATAATCAGGCTATATAAGTAACCAAAGATGTTTTATGTGAATACCTATGTTAATTTGAATGCAGCTTACTGAAGCCGATACTAAAAAGATATTATATACAGGTTATCAACTAATTCGTCGAATACTCATATTAATACTAATATTTCATGAAGAAAATGGTTACTACAAACCAGCATCGATATTGTAGGAATATAATATTTGAATTGCATTAAAAGAAAAAAAATGTAGAAAATATATTTTGGTACACATGACGGCGTAATTTGGCAAGAAAAACAAGGATACCTTAAAGATCTTTTTCAGAATTTCGAGAAACATTTCCTTAAGAAATCGACCCTGCACATTTGCAATAAATAAAAATATTAAGTTTATTTGTATGCCTAATTTTGAAGGCCAGGTACGCAAATAATAATATTTTATATCAGTCATTCAAGTGCCATTCGTGATACACGCTTGGGCGATCATGTCTCGAAAGAGACATGACTGACTGGGCAGAATATTATTCTGCAGTAGGTTGCCATTACTTTCTGCGGTAGACTGGTTGCTAGCCAAGGCTATAGAATACAATCTATTATTTAACTCATAAGTGGAGGGAAGAGACGGATTAATACTTTCCCAAGGATATTTGGCTCTAAGTGAATACAGTGAATATTAAGTGGAATTCGAACTCGGCTCCTTGATTTCTCGTTCCAAGCCGATATCCACTGCACCACAGCGCATATCCGCTATATATAGAATCTAAAATCGAATGAAATATGCGCAATTACAGAAAACCCGATTTATGCCCCCTTAATATTAATGATTTTGCAGATACCTTTGTTTCTAGGGCAAATTATTTAAAAAGAAATAACATTTTAAGTAATAGTGCATTAACTTCATCACTGTCTACGGCTATATCATGTTGAATACATCGGTTCCCGTCAGATCACCGAAGTTAAGCAATATTGAGTCTGGTCAGTACTTAAATGGACGACCATTTGGGAATACCAGGTGCTGTAAACGTAACGATAAGGACCAAGAATGTTCCACCGGCCCTCCAGGTTTGGGTTTGGGTTGGGTGCAGGGCTAAAAACCCTGCCCCGTAAAAACGGTTTCTTTACAGAATTCGGTGTGATGGATAAATGATGCTGATGAACTTCATCATTGCAAGTAAAACATCATGGCAAAAACATTACTTTGTGAGAGGTTTACCATATAAGTAAAAGTTTTTAAAAAGGAGAAAAATAAAAACATCTTCCCTGCAATGAATTACAGGTCCTTTTAGAAAAAGGCTGAAAGTTAAAAATGGAATCTGAATTTTTGCTCCTCATGCTAGGATGGAAAGTTAGCAATAATCATTCTAAAAAAAAAAACTAATTTTAAACAAAATAAAGTACTTATTTTCGTGTTTTAAATGTTCTTGAACGAAAATACCTGACGATAGCAGAAATAAGTATAACAATTTATGGCATCCGTCAGGCTATTAATATATTTTTAAAAAACTGTACTATTATTCTAAGAAATGCTGGTCATGGCAAAATATGAGCAGCAGCATTGTGAGTTCAAATCGTTTTAAAATTATCTATGATCATAGATTAATAAGGACTTATTTAAATACAGGGAAACCTACCAAGCCATTCCGCAACATACTTGTAGAAAATTCTGCCAGTCGCTGGGAACTAAAACATTACTATATGTCTAGATGCTTACATAAGTACATTCACACATTCAGTTAAAAATAATGATAGTAATAATAAATCATCCGAGATAATGGCTAATAGAATAGCCGAAAGCGTTTGGATATGAAGAATATTTGAACAATTTCAAAACACTTTATATTCAGGAAAGCTGACAATAATATGAACTGAACTTAAATTACAAGCTTAATCATAGTACCTTGCAAGTCGAAAACAGACAAAATATTAATAAATACAAATAACTTGAAAGAAGATTTTTGAAGAAGACTAAAGAAGTGGTCGGAAGGAAATTAATTTTACTTGCTTTACTCCCACTGAACGGAAAACCATAAAAACGCTGGCAAAACTAAATAAAATTTAATTAAATCTTCCTTGTCTCTAAAGATTTTTAAAAGAAAAAGCTCTTCTCAAATATACATTAATATACAGTACTGTGCAAAAATATTAAGACCGGCACTATTTTATCTTTTACGAAGCATATTGACAGAAAATAAACAAAGTAAAGTAATTTTATTTGATTTTCTCAACAAATGCTTTAACAAGAAAAAATACTTATTACAAAATAAATTTGATATTTAGTATAATAGCCATTTGCTTTGATCACAGCCTTCATTCTGTCAGGCATTGACATCACAAGCTTCTCCAATGTATCTAATGGTATCTCCTGTCAAGCAGCTTGTATTTGTTTCCAAATGTGTCTTGCAAAGTACCATTAGATTTATCAATTTTTCATCCAAAATATTCCATAGATGAATAGAATAGTTTGAAAATAAGTTGTTTAATGGAAAATATGAAAAATTAAATATAACTTTTTTTTAAATATATTTTTTTTACACCTAGTTTTAAATAATCAATATTTATTAGCAGTTTACTTGGCTTTTCACTCTGTATTTGAATTTCAGTGAGGTTTTTAGGAAAATCACCCCGGTCCTAATACTTCTGCACACTACTGATAGTGTGCAAATGTGTTAGGACAGGGTAGATTTTAAACTTTGATGCCTCATAAAAGATAAAATAGTTCTTATCCTAATACTTTTGCACAGTACTGTATATTAATGTATATTTGAGCAGAGCTTTTTCTTTTGCACAGTATTGAATATAATTAGTGATGTGTAATCTGTCTTCATTTAATTCAATTATTTTATCTCGTGCATGTGCATTGTTTGTTAATTTTTTTTTACTGTATAGTTTGATAGAGTCAGTTGGGCATTGTCTGTGAGAAAAAAGAGTACCATGACACAATTCATTCTTCCAAAAATTTGGGAACTACCTGCCATAGTGCTTGGCATTCGATTCAGAAGCTTCAATAAGAAGATTTAAGTGTGTTTAGGTGTCAATCTAAAAACAGTGCAGATTTGGGTTAGTCTAATAGTTATGACAAAGGTACGAAAGTTCGGAGGGTGGGTGAGATTCAGTCCATGTTTGAAAAATTATTTCTCAAGTCAAAAATATCCATAGCTCTGGAGGCAATTCTGACCTGGGTCAGGAGTGTGGCTGCTATATATATATATATATATATATATATATATATATATATATATTGATTATTTAAAGAAATAAAATGCCAGAAATGTAAATAGCAACGTATAAAACAAGATCATTAATAGAGCATATAACTGTAAGGAAAAAAATAACTACCCACTTCAAGGACTTTGTATTACAAAAGGAGTCATTTACAAAGCAAAAGTACACGACTTAAGTGGTCAAAACAAAACATATTTGTGATCAGCCAAAGATACTTTTAAGACCAGATGATTTAATCACAGTTCTACATTTAAAATAGAAAACTGAAAAAGGTACAAAATTTGTTAGCCTCGTGTAGAAATTGAAATTTAGTTATGGAAAAGGCCCAGGCATAACATGGAGTAAAGTGAAAACAGCCAAGCCTTACAACGGTGGCAAAATATGTAGATTGTGCCAGGAAGAAAAAGTAGCAATTATGTTAATCCCAAACAAAAATGAATCTCTAAATGAAAGAACAGAAATTATGAACTATATATATATATATATATATAGTGTAACCATATCATAAAATACCTATTAGGTTCATACAACCATGAATAAAAACAGTATAATTTCTTGTAATTTTAAAAATTGCGCATTCAAAAATTCCCCGTTACGTGAGCGATCAAAAAAATCTCCGTTACCTGAGCTTTCTTTAAAAAAAAACCCGTAAAATCAGTTATTGCAAATCGTCTGAAGACACCATATGGTAGAAACCTAGGTCGCGTAAAAACTCGTTAACAAATGAAATATATATATATATATATATATATATATATTAATTCAGATACTTTAATCCAAGTGGAAAAAGCAGGAAGGTAAATTCCAAAAACCCGATCCTAATTAATATTAAAAATTTTATTTTAATATAAAAAAATGATACAGGAAGAGAGCTCCATGTAATAAAATATTACAGAGCAAATATAAATTAAAAAAGGATTAATTCAATGATGTTGGAAGATCATTTAGATATGAAAATCCCCAGGGGATAAGTCCCTGATTTTTCTCCAGTTTCTGAAAGGATTTTTCTGTTGCTGAGGTGATGTGTTATCCCCCGTGGGGATTTTCATATCGAAATGATCATCCAACATCATTGAATTAATCATTTTTAATTTATATATATATATATATATATATATATATATATATATATATTTCATTTGTTAACGAGTTTTTACGCGACCTAGATTTCTACCATATGGTGTCTTCAGACGCTTTGCAATAACTGATTTTACGGTTTTTTTTATTATATATATATATATATATATATATAATCATCCGCAGCAGGATCTGTTTCGCTGTATCACAGCTCATCAGTACGGTTAGACTCCGAATTGTTTTAACCCAAGATTGAAACCTGACCGAATTGGCGTCAGTCGGCGATTCTACCTCTGGGCTATGGGCGCTCAGTAGAAGAAGGCAGACTTTTAGCGTATACATTATCATTATACACGCCCAATAGCCAGAGTGCTCTAATTTATTACGGAATGAGCGATGCGTACATGCCAGAGTAGCTACTGTTTTTCAAAGTCTACCATTCTTCCAAAGTGCTCAATCAGGGTTTGAGAACGTAGTGGTCATATCGCATATGTATGTGAATATCAGTGTTTATGTTCGTGTAAATATGTGTATTTATTTTGAGAACACGAATATATATGAGTGTGTTTGTAAGCAATATGTGGACGATTTGGGCGAATTTAAATGCGAAATAAGACCTGACCTCCTTTATTTATGGTTATTAACCACCTCCATTTATTGATTAAGATTTTTCCCCACCTTTCAGTCACCCGTTGCACATTCATCATTCATTGCTCTCTCCCTCTCGCTACTTAATAGGTTTTCTCAACTTGAGCATTAGATTAAGCAATGATGATTGCCATTCCGGAACGATCTTTTCACTTTCAGTGAGTCTCTTCTTCATCCCAAAGGAATTGCTTCTTCACCTTTGACATTTAACCGATTGTTATCCTAATCGCAGTTTTGAAATGAAACCCTAATGTGTTAAAATCTGATCCCGATGTAAATCGAACCACCTTCCGAAAAGCGAAGCAAGGTTAACGAGAAATGGGTGCGAACTGGTGACTGAGCCTATGAATCAACAATGGAGAGATTTCCGACGCGACGAGAGATACAGATCGTCATTGAATACAGCTGAGAGATTGACTCAAAGTTAGAGAACTGAACGAGTAGACGGAAGGGCAGATATATTATTCTGCATTTTGCTTCATGAGCTTAACCCTGAACCCGACCGCGGGCCTAATAACGACATAAAATGAACACGTGAATGTAACTCATATAAGTGCAAAACAAAGAATTTAAAAGTGGAAACAACTAAACATCAATTAAATTTCGAAATATTTCTGTCGACTCTAAATAAAAATGTAGACGCTAAAAATATATAGATTTTCCTAATTGTTTCAAGTCTAATAACAGAAAAACACACACAGAGAGACACACTAACACACACACACGCACACACACACGCACACACACACACACACACACACACACACACACACATATATATATATATATATTGATTGATTGACTGGTCATAATAAAAATTAGACTAGTACACATTTGTATTAAAAAGTGTTCAATACAATTATATTGTAGAGCTTTTAAATATTCTTCATTTGTAAACGAGTTATTACGCGACCTTTTTCTAATTTACTTCCATTTACTTGCTTCCCGGACAACTACACTCTCCAAGAATTTAAATGTAAAGTCTTCATCTCCTATCTCACTAACCTGCATCCTCTCTCTGTCATGACCTTTCTCCGTCCACTCCACTCTCACCAGTATTCTCATCCTTCTCTTACCCACTTTCGGACACCCTCACTATAACCTATAACTTTCCTTCTATGTAACCCCCTGCAAAACAGTGACAGTAAAATGCCTTGCTTGAGGAGATATGATTATAAAAAAAAATAAAATTTCTACACTATTATAATGTCGATATAAAGTGGGGGATCAAGTCTTCATTACAATTAATATATAAACTGATCCCTCACTTTTTGGCCATAGTAATCCTTCTCTTACCCACTTCGCGACAACCCGTATAACCCGTCACTCTTTCTCATAACATTTCTCCTATGTAAACCCCTGCAAAACAGTGACAGTAAAATGCCTTGCTTGAGGAGATATGATTATGAAAAGAAATTAAGTGTAATATATCAATTCAAACGTGCTTATATGTCAGCGGACTGCTTCTTTTTTGGCATGATTTCACGGCAAATGATGAACATATGCAACAAGACAATATAAAATTCGCCAGACCACTAGACACCTGAAATTAATTCACGTTATATGGCAGAAAAATATTGCCTCACCTAAGATTTGGCACCCTCAGATTTGGACTTTTTTGACTTCGTGGAATATGCACTCATAGAATAGCTGTTCTACTTACATCAATCATCTTAACTTGCATAAAAATGCAATCGAGTTGATTCTTCAGATTTAGTATCACTAACTTTGTTTATAAAAAAATTGAATTTTTTTTATCATTTCACCCCGAGCAAGGCAGAAATGCCACTGATGAGCTGAGGGCTATATAACTGTAAAAAGATTAATTAGAAAAGAGTGAGGAGTACAAACTAGTTAGAAAGAAGCAATAGAAAGCTGAGAATGCAGGTGTGATGACAGATACATAGGTGGAGAGAAAGGGAAAGATATACGGGGTTAGAGAGAGAGCTAGAGTCCAGTGGTTAATAGATGAGTATTGACATTGCATTTAGATTTCTGGAGGTTGTAGCCGTCAGGAAAGCAAGAATATGGGAGCGAGTTCCACAGGCGGGAAATGCGAGAGAAGAAGCTGCAGGAGTAGAATTGTCGTCTGCATTTGGCTAACCAGACTGTGAATGGGAGGGACCCAGTTGCCAGTCTGGTTGCGAAGGCAAGGATTATTGCAAGATTCATCTGCTTAAACAAAGAGACAATACTGAAGAGTTGTTGAAGATTCAGAAGTTGTCTGGTTGAATCCCAATTGCAGTTTTATTGAATAAGTTTAATCTGTAATATATTGTTTAAATTGTGAAAATATATCTGTTAAAATGCGATGTCAGTATTATTTTCATTCGTGTGCTTATTTGACGTAAACATGATTTTTGTTTCCAAGTAAGAAAAGACGTTCTCTAGTTAAATCTATGGAGGCTGATTCCAAAAATGCCCTTAGATTTTTTATGATTAGTTACCATTTTTGCTGTACTGAAATGGCTAATTTTTAGAAAGACAATCAGTTTACCATCTTGGCTGATCGAGCCATTTAGATAATAAGGTCGTAGAAACCCCATCAATTTTCAGGTAGACTGAGAAATTTATATCAGCCACATTTAATATACTATTCTCATAACAAAAATGTTTTTGAGTGAAAAAATTTAAAATAAAAGTACTGAATTTTTCCAATTCATCATAAAAATTTGAATTAACTGATAAACATTATCAGTAATCCACATTATCAGTAATCCACATTATCAGTAATCCACATTATCAGTAATAAAATAATATGAGTTAGAGTCCATATTTTCATAGCCTTCTTGATAAGTTTCTGGATAATTGCGGAGATGCGTGTAATTAGCAAGGCGAATAATTCTCTCGGGATATAAACTCATTGAAAGAGCGCTATCAGGAACGCTGAGACAAAAGATGGCTGACTGCTGCTGGGTACCAAAAAGGGACCTAAATAACATTGAACATAATAAACATTTCAGAAAAAGAAAAGGTACCGTAGTTCTTACGTTCACGAAGCTTTTATTTCTGCTATTGGTTTATAAATGGTTTGATGAAAATACTTATTTGTCTTTAATCGTGTTATTTTTAAAGAATTAGCGTCTGATTGCTGTTGAAAAACTTGAATTTCTCAGTAAGTAGGCCAATATTTGTTGGTGTAAATATGAACTGAGTGGTTTTTAAGATTTTGCTTTCAGAAATATTGCCATCGGTATGTATCATATATCCAGGAAACAAATGAAAAACTTTTTTTCAAAAAATGAGGCATTTCTGTCCAGCAAAAACAGTAGCTATTCAAGAAAATGTAAGGTCATTTGCTGATTCAGAGCTTTCAAATTAGCTAAAAAATATGTTTTTGTCTCGACACCATTTGATTTCTTTTTTGTTTTTGTTGACCAGTGTAATTTAGCTATGAAATCCTATATACATTTACGCAGGAAAATAAATTGAAACTTTTGACTTGAACTAGAAATTGTAAGAAATAAGAAATAAATATTTTTTAAAGCCACTCTTTCTCTTGTCAGGGAAAGGAAAGTGTAAAGAGCAAAGAGAGAGAACGGAATAAGAGGAAGGGGGTTAACTTATGGTATTTGATTTTATATATTTATTATTTGTTCTTTCCTTTGCTTTCTTCTAAGACATCCACTGTTATATGAATTTGGTTTGAAAAGCGGTTGGGACAGCGAAATACAGTATTACCAATGAATTTGTAAAACCATATCTAACATTTTTCCTGATTATAATACTCTGTTAAATTTAGCAATAAAATTTAACACTGAGTTCTCTTTAGAGTCTGTCTCTATTGGAATCTACCTTACCAAATTTCAAGGATTCTACTTTGCATATATATATATATATATATATATATATATATATATATATAGGAAATAATACTCAACTTCGCCATATTCGTAAAAGACAATGTAAGAACATAACAGACTCAACACGGATACATAAATCAAGTGCCCTGAGGAGGTAGTGATGCCATGGGCCAAAAGACTGTCTGCTGGAAAAAAAACTTATGCCTGACAGCAGGAATCCACACCATGCCACGCAAATAGGAAAGTCGTGTTATGGCTGTCAGACAATTTCTGCGACCACACCCTTTTTACATCGGGACAGCTAACTCTCCTAAGACCCTCTTAAGTATTATGTGTAGGGAACAGTTGAGCGGGAAATCATCAAAACTCAGAGTAACACCAAAGATGAACGTAAAGAAAGGATTATAGCAGCATTCACCAATTTAAAGAAGGAGACCTTGCAGAAGAGTTGCAGAAGATTTCGAAATCATCGGGAGACTGTGGTTAGAGCCAATGGTGATTTTAATAAATACATTTCCTATTTAGTATTTTGAGATATTTTTGTGTAATTTTAGTAAATATATTTGTTAAAATGAGATGTTAGTGTTATTTTCATTTTTGTGTAATTTAGACAATTCGTCTGTTGCATCCTTTATATATTTGAATAATGTCTATTTTGGCAACAAGATTTCAGTCAAATAATTTTGTTGAAAACAAACAAACATGGTTGGTTTGCTTTAATCTTTTAATACCTCTCTCTATCCACAACTATAACCAGCATGAAATTAAACAAACAAAATAGCAAGCCTAAACCAGCTAGTCGTAAATCGCCCAAACCTATCTGCGTTACCTTCACAAATATACGAGGTATTCGCAGTAACTTTAATAGTGTAGAGTCTTTCCTTCTAACTAACTCACCCGATATTTTAGCTATATGTGAGACTAACCTTGACCCTTCTATCCCCTCTTCAGAGCTGTTCGTTCCTGGTTACCTTCCTCTCTTCAGAAAGGACTCCAATGTCCATATGCATGGGCTTGGTGTATATGTCAGCGAACAACTCCCCCTAGCCAGGGTCACATCTCTTGAATCCCTTGATCATTCCTTCATGTGTTTCCGTCTCTCACTTCTAAGCTCGGTTAGCTATCTCTTCTTCCTCTACCGCTCCCCCTCCTCCTCTGACTGTACGTTACTTGATTGCATCTCTACTAACATCGACAGGGCCATTTCTTCTCACCCATCTTCCCATATATTTGTGTTTGGTGATTTTAACGCCCACCACACCAAGTGGCTTGAAAACTCAGCCACCGACCTTGCTGGGATCCGCACCATGCACTTTTCAATAGCCCAAGCTCTAACGCAAGTGGTGGACTTCCCCACGCGTTTCTCTAAAAACCCTAACGGAAGGGACTCTTTACTCGACCTTTGTTTTACCTACATCCCAGACTCCTGCACTACCAGGCAACTCTGCCCCCTCGGAAACTCTGACCACGCCGTAGTCTCCGTAAACATATCAATCCACACTAACTCTACCCAAAAGAACCAGACCAGCAGAATATCATACTGCTACCAAAGAGCCGACTGGGACTCGTTCAGGGACTTCCTCTGCGACGTCCCCTGGAACAACGTCTTTGATCTTCCTGTCGAAGACTGTGCCTCCGAAGTCTCCTCTTGGGTTAAGGCTGGCATCGATGCTTTTATCCCTGCCAGAAAATTCCAACTAAAACCAAATTCGTCCCCCTGGTTCTCACCCGCTTGCTCGGCCGCTATTGCCCACCGGAACCATTTCTTCCGGCTCTATCGAAGCTGCTCGTCGAACCAAAACAGGCGCCTTTTCACCTCAGCACGGAACAAGTGTAAAAAAGTACTGAACGAAGCCAAGAGGGCGTTTGCTACCAGAATTAGGCAACGCATAGCATCCTCTAAGTTTGGCTCCAAAGATTACTGGCGTCTCTGCAAAAGCGTGCCCAGCAGGAACAAGACTTCAATACCCCCACTAATCAATGAATTTGAAGTTCTCACCTCCCCAGCCGACAAGGCTGAATGCTTTGCCCGTAGATTCTCAACCAATTCGACACTGGACTCGTTAGGAATACCTACACCAGACTTCCCACCCAGAACTAAGGCTCAACTAAATAACGTCCACATTACACCCTCGCTGGTCGCCAAGATAATTGCGCAACTTGACCCACACAAAGCGAGCGGCGGTGACGGAATCCCAGTCATAGTACTGAAGAAATGTGCCCCAGAACTCTCCTCTGTCCTCTCTAAACTCTATAACCTCTGCCTATCTGCTTCCTGCTTTCCTACCTGTTGGAAGTCCTCCTGCGTAGTACCTATATTTAAGAATTCTGGCGAACCCTCAGACCCCGCCAATTACCGTCCTATTAGTCTCCTTCCAATCTTTGGCAAAGTTTTCGAAGCCATTATCAACGCCGAGGTGATTCAGCACCTTATGACCAACGGGCTTCTCTCTGACAAACAGTATGGGTTTCGCTTCACCAGGTCTACTGCTGATATGCTAACGACCATTACCGAATACATATACCAGGCACTTGACAAGAATGGTGAAGCCCGAACCGTTGCCTTGGATATCTCCAAAGCATTCGACAGGGTCTGGCATGCTGGCCTCTTGTGCAAACTGCGGAGCTATGGGATAACTGGACATCTGTTTGACCTCATCCAGTCTTTCCTCTCTAACCGCACATTGAAGGTGGTATTAAATGGGCATGCCTCCAAAAACTACCAGACGAACGCGGGCATCCCTCAAGGTTCTATCCTAGGCCCCACGCTCTTTCTGATCTACATTAATGATCTCCCCGACACCATTAGATCCCAAGTTGGCATGTATGCCGACGACACAACAATCTACTCCCGCATCGATCAGAAACCAGGTCTGGACGACAAAGTGAACCTCGCTGCCGTACTTGAAAGGGACCTCCAATCTGTAGTGACCTGGGGTAGGAAATGGTTGGTAAATTTCAATGCCTCCAAAACAAAGCTGTTATCAACTAATCACCATAGACAATCGCATCTACCTCCCATTAGCATGGGACAGGCTAGCCTCCCAGAGAGTAAAATACTACGCCTCCTTGGCCTTACACTCTCGGCGGACCTCAAATGGAATGACTATATTGAATCCATTGCCAAATCTGCTGCTATGAAAGTCGGCTCCCTGTGCAGGGCCCGTAAATTTTTCCCACCTGAATCTATTCTGCACTTATACAAATCTACCATCCGCCCGTGTATTGAATATTGCTGCCATATCTGGTCGGGTGCCCCTGCTGCTCTCCTTGGGCTTCTTGACAAAATACAAACGTGGTTGATACGGACTTGGCAGACCGGCTGCAGCCGCTCTCACACCGGCGTGATGTGGCTTCCCTGTGCCTCTTCTACAAGTACTTTCATGGCTTCTGCTCCGATGAGCTTAGATCACTGGTGCCGCCTAAGCACGAATTTACACGAGATACTAGATTAGCAACTAGGTCCCACCCTTTTACAGTTAAACAAATAAGATGTAACCGTAAATTCTACTCCAACAGCTTCTTTTCTCGCGCTTCCCGCCTGTGGAACTCCCTTCCACAAGTCTGCTTTCCCGACAGTTACAATCTCCAGGTGTTTAAATGTAGGGTCAATAGACACCTCCTATCACACTAACTCCCAACTATTCCCACAACACTCTCATCTACCCAACCCTCATTCTCGGTATCCTTACCCGCCTATCACCCACCCTCTGTCATTTCCTATATTTAATCAGCCTTTCTCCACTCTACGTAGCCCCCTGCACAGTAGTGGCAGTGACATGCCTTGCTCGGGGTGAAACGCTTATAAAAAAAAAAAAATATCTTTTTCAAATTTTCAGATGAAGTGTTGAATATGGCTCTTGAGGTTGTGGCAAAATTGCAAAATGTTCATAATATGTTGTTTTTATCCAAGTACTTTTTGCTTTCGCATTAATTTCCAAGAAGCAATGGGTTTATCCCTGTGATAATGAGAATTCCTATTTTCCTGCATCCGAGACGCCGGATAGTTGGAGTGGACTAATATGATGTCATCTCTCATTGTTATTACACTATTAACTCGAAATTGTTAATATAAGAAGTCACTTTGAATTTTAAAATAAGAAGAATATAATAATATTTTTACAGACTCTAAGGAGAATGTGTCTTCTCTCCAAACGTATTATAAATTCTATCAGGATTCATTATAGGCGGCTACAATCTCAATAACATAAGATATGGTGATGATGCAGTATTATTTGAGAAATTAGAAACGTCAGTACGAAAACATTTTCAGATTACAGAGAAAAAAAAGGACGAAACATCAAGTGCGAGAAGAGAAAACGCACTGTTGTTAGCACAAGAAACAGATCAAATGCAAACTGTAAGACTGGAATTGCAGAAATCAAAAACTACAACACTTCAAAAAACCAGGGAAGAATTGGAACAGAAAACGGAAAGTGCGACACGTAATCTAAAGCGAATTGAACGTGCTAAATATGCCTTCTAAAAGTTAAGTAAATTAATAAGTAACATACATATTTTATTAGTAACGTAGCAAAAAATACCGAAGTGTAATTCAATATTAGTTCTTGTATATGGCAGTAAACGCTAGATAATCACATCATAGTTGAAGAGAAGACTTCAAGCAACAAAGAAAGAAAAGTGTACTGAACTGTTACGTAATATGAGTCCTTCTGTAAGGCAGTGAATGCTAGACAATTTCATCGAAGAGGAAGAAGAGACTTGAAGCAACAGAAAGAAAGAAAAGTGTAATGAGTGTTACTTAATATGAGTCATTCCATATGGCAGTAAACGCTAGATAATCACATCATAGTTGAAGAGAAGACTGGAAGCAACAAAGAAATAAAGGTGTACTTCTATATAGCAGTGAATGTTAGACAATCTCATTACTGATGAGAAGAGACTTGTAGCGCCAGAAGTCTGGTTCTATGGAATAATACTGACAATACTATGAACGAATCATGTTAACATAGGCGAAGTTTTAGTAACAAGAGAATAAAAAATGACACTAATATATAACATCAGGTAGACAAAGTTGAAATTATTTCTAGGATACATTATGAGGTGGTATTCCACAGCGTCGTTAAAAGAAGTCGTTAGGGACAGAGAAAACTTACTTTTCATGTTTGAGGAAATGAATGGTGGAATAGGGCTTGGAAGAAATGGCAAAAAGAAATGTTTATTAATAGCTACAAAAACAGAAATTTATGGAAATCAAGGATTTCCTATAACCTAAAGGTTGTTGATTGGTTGTTTTTGTTTATATGTCATATCAACTTCGGCGGGTCATTTATTGCCAACTAAATTCTATTTATTTATTGTTAGCAATACCTTTTTCTTTCAACAATTTATTGTTGTTTTTATATAAGTCTAGCAATACTTTTTCTTTTCGAGTATCAAGATTCATTGGGATTTCTTTACCTCCCCAAGTCCTACCCTGTTATTTAACCCATAACTGCAAGGAAGGGACGGATTAATACCTTTCCCAATGGTACCAGCGCTTAAGTGAATGTAGGGTATTCAACTGGAATTCGAACTTTGCTCACCAATTTCTCTTTCCGAGCTGATATTCACTGCACCACAACGCACATCCGTCACTAAAAGCTTATTCCCAAGTGGTAACCCATCTAAACACTGACTAGGCTAAACGTTGCTTAACTTCGGTGATCGAGCGAGAACCGGTGTATTGAACGTGATATGGACGTAAGCCGACCTAAATAGGACACGGTACATAAATGAAAAGGAATCAATTTAAATTAGGGAAGATTTAAAGCAAACAATTTCTGATCCATATTGATCAGACGAGAGAAAAAGTGTCGTTTTTCATTTATTTTTCGTTAGCAAATAATAGGTTTGGTAATTCTAGAAGAACGTTACAATAATCAAGATCCTGTACTCGCAGTAGACCGCTTGTATACGGACAGAAAACGAGTTCATCAGTTATACATAAATAGAAAAGTGTGTAAAACAAGGATGTTTTCTCACGGGAACTATTCGACCTATACAGCTAGGCAATTCTGATCGAACTAGATGTTCTTCCAGGAATTGTTATCCACAGTCACAATCTGAACAATGTAAGATACGCAGGTGATACTGCAATAGATACGGAAAGCAAACCTCTTACAGAAGATAGTTAAAGAAAGCTAAAAGGACGGAATAAAGAACTTAAAGAAAACTGAATGCATGGTCATCAGTAAAAAGAGGGGCACAAAATGTCAACTACAGTTTGGGAATACTGAAATTAAGCGGATACAGTAATTTAAATACATGAAAAGTGTTTTAACAGATGACGTAAGCACGACACTCTGATACGAGTGCTTATAAGCTAAGCAAAGGTTGCACTCCAAATACTGAGTAGAGTATTGAAAACAAGAAGATTTCATGGGAAACAACAAAAAAGAGAACTGGAGTATGTGTCTTCTTTTATGGCAGCGAATGCTAGACAATCTCCTTATAGATGAAAGAGAAAATCAAAGCAACAGAAATGTGGTCTTACAGAAGGATACCGAGGAAACTGAACATGTGAGCAACGACAAGGCTTTGGAGAAGATGGAATCGAAAAGGAAACTTATACTTAGCATCAAGAAAAGACAGCTAAGGTATATGAGACACGTAATGGGACAAGAAGGCTTGAAGTATAGGGGACTGATAATAAAAAAAAGACAGAGGAGAACATCTAAAGATAAACTTGATGGGTTTGAGCAAATGGATGGCAGAACGGGGTTTGGGAAATATATTTTTAATCGTTTTACCCCAAGCAAAGCGATACTGCCGCTGGTGTGCAGGGGGCTGCATAAAAGAAGAGTAAGGGTTTAAACATGAGGAGAGCGAATTTACAGGGGGATGTCCGAGAAACGGCAACAGATTTATGGGAATACAGGTGTGATGACAGTTGAGAAGGTAGAGTGAGAAAGGAAAAACAAGACACACGAGTGATGTGGAAAGGATGAGAGAAGGACTGGAGTCAAGTAGATAAGAGATGGGAATTGACATTGCATTTAAATTCTTGGAGATTGTAGCCGTCAGCTAAGCAATTTTTTTTTTAATCATTTCACGCCGAGCAAGGCAGAAACGCCACTGATGTGCAGGGGGTTACATAAATGTAGAAAGATTAATTAGAAAATAGTGAGGAGTACAAGCTAGTTAGAAAGGAACAATAGAAAGCTGAGAAAGCAGGTGCAATGACAGATACATGGGCGGAGAGAAAGTGAAGATTATACAGGGGAGGGGAGAGAGCTAGAGTCCAGTGGTTAGTAGGTGAGTATTAACTTTGCTTTTAAATTTCTGGAGGTCGTAGCCGTCAGGAAAGCAAGAATACGGGAGTGAGTTCCACAGGCGGGAAGTGCGGAGAGGAAGCTGCAGGAGTAGAATTGTCGTCTGCATTTGGCTAACCTGACTGTGAATGGGTGGGACCCAGTTGCCAGTCTGGTTGCACGAGTAAACACCTGTTGAGGAGGCATCAGTGACTTAAGCTCATCCGAGCAGAAGCCATGAAAGTATTTATAGAAGAGACAAAGGGAGGCCATATTTCGACGATGGGAAAGTGGCTGCAGTCGAGTCGCCAGATTAGTACCTATCACATTACAGACTCTCCTTTGGAGCTTGTCAAGAACACTGAGGAGAACTGCAGGGGCACCTGACCATAAATGGCAGCAGTACTCTATGCACGAACGGATGGTTGAAGGGAGTTTCACAGGAGAGAAAAGAAGCTGTTACAGTAGACGTGACGGCTGCATTTACTAGTTTTATCTGTAAAAGGATGGGACCTTGTTGCCAGTCTGGTTGCTATCAAGAGGAGAAATGTTAAGAATGCAAAGGAATAGGGTCAACAGGAAGTGCATGATTGTTTAGGCCCTGAAAAGAGACAATACATAAAGAAGAAAAATATATAAGACATACGCTCGTACGCACGTCCGTTATGAAGTAAACTCGAACCGCCCGATTGGGTAAGTCCAAAACTCGGCAGGTACTTTGGGAGACTGGTTATCTTATTACCAATAGATTTTTTCTACCAAAGTTTACGTACGTTAAAAGTGAAAATAAAGAATAATTTTTAATTAGATGAAATGTTATGCAGATTTTTATATCAGTTTTTTATTCAAATTTGAAAATTAGTTTTTCTCATGCTAGGTCGCAAAAAACATTATGTTTTTACCTATAATGTTGAGTGTAGTAAAATTATTTAACGTTCTGGACAAGAAAATCTCAAGTTGATAAAAATTACCACCAAATTTTGCAATCTATTTCAATTAGAATGAACTATTATGATAGACAGGTTGTATTTAAATACATTGTATATATTTCCAATATCTCTAGTTGAATTATTCACCTGTATTGCATATAAAGCATCATCGTACATCATAATTAGGTTGCAGTAAAATCGGTATTGTTATATAAAATCTTATGAATATTGACATGAAGTATAGTGCAGGGCCGTGTCATAGATTCGATGGCAGGGCAATCAGTTTTTAAGTAAAGGAAGTAAATTATTAGAGCATCCGGTTTTGTAGAGCAGTAACCAAAATTCAAAATCATAGGATTGATAAGATTGATCAACCGACTACCGATACAAATCGATGTCAGAATGTCGCAAACGTTTCCGGGGGAAGGCAAACTAAGCAGTCAAATGTGCAAAAAGTGTAAAATCATATTTACAGGCTTCAGACACATTTCAGGGAATCTGTTCCACATGATATTTCTAAAGGAACTTTAGTCATGAATTGAAAAACCTGATTTTCTTTTTCTTCCGAAACGAAGAGATATTATTTGCCTTGACAATATGAAGAGAAACTTTGTAGCCAAAGCAAAATATGTTGACATTAGATCGGATACAGTCTTCAGATATAATTCTAAAATGGTAGCTACTGGCACATAAACATCTGTATTTGATAGGATTCATAATCAATAATCTGTAATAGATAAAAAAGTAGAAAGATAGAGAAAAAGAATAAGAGACTGCGGAGAGATTTTTCCCGATAAACATTGACGTATCTCTCATGTTTTATATCTACCAGAATTCAACTTTAACTATAAACTGTTGCATGTAAATGGCGATTATTTTTGGAAGATAGGATTGGTAACCATGTCAAAAAGAGAATATTACCGGTCGTATTTGACGTAAGCCGAAAAAACCATATATATATATATATATATATATATATATATATATATATATATATATAAAGCAAGATGTCAGTATGTATGTCTGTCTATCTGTCTGTATGTCCTTTATACAAATCCGCAATTTTTATTCGATTCTCACCATACTTCACTCAAATATTATTTAGGCATCCGGTCAGCTTATAGACTACTTATATTTTTTCGATTTTCCCTACATATTAGAAATCGATAACCTGATATCCGATCAGGTCTGATCAAAATGAAGATTCCAGCCATTTTATCGTCGTTCTTGCTGCAGAATTTATTCTAACTTGGTAAAATTATAATTTTTAGTCTCAAACATTAGTAGATCTTCTCAGACGAGTCATTTTTCTCGATATCGGAAATTGATACCCCGATATTCTACCAAATCTGATCAAAAACCGATATTCAGTCATCAATATGGCTCATTTTCTCCAATTTTACTCCTGATGGTTACAATAAGTTTTAATGAACTTACTTAGGTTAGTTTATCCTTGGATAACTTATTTGACTCCGATATTGTAAATTAATAACCGATATCCTATCGGGTCCGATCAAAATCAGGTTTTCAGCCCTTTTATTTTGGTTTTTGCCTCGGGTTTTGTTCTAAATATGCATAATTGTAGTTCTTAGTCTCAGCCATGATACCATTTACTCAGAGGGCTTATTTATTCTTCAAAATTCAGCTTGCGAGGGAAAACATATTTAACATTGACACCAGAAAACAAAATTTGACTTGCATCCATGCATTTTTCTTTTAATCTACGGTTTCGCTTTGACTGGAAACAACATTACACCGGGCAACGCTTGGCTATACTGCGAGTATATATATATATATATATATATATATATATAATAAAAATATTGTTTTAGGGTATTATATTTTTAATGCTCGATATTAAGAACTAATTTAAATTTAATAATAGACATAGAGCTAAACAACCAATGGCGATTGTCCGTTTAATTCTTAAATGCAATCGTCAGGGCACACACACACACATACACACACACATCTATATATATATATATATATATATATATATATATATATAAAAGTGAGTATATATAGTTATACTCGTCTCGAAAACCTTCCTCGAAAACTTTCGAACGAAGGAAAAAAGTTGTTTAAAAAGAACAAAAGAAATACCTTAGGACATGAAAGTCTGTCAAAAGAGTTCGGAAAGAAATCAGCACTAAGCACAAAGAGAGAAGGAAAAAAAAAACAATAAAAGTAACAATCTAAGAAATGGCGCTCAATACAAAGGTAGAGCGAACTTAATAGAACCTAATGAGCCAGACGAACCTAACTAGGTTTCTCCTAAACAGATCGTCAGAAAAAGCCAGCTTTCCCTGACAATCCGTTTAGGAGAAACCTAGCTAGGTTGGTCTGGTTCCTGGCTCATTAGCTTCTATTATATATATATATATATATATATATGTGTGTGTGTGTGTGTGTGTAGTAATCTGTACGGTTAGACATCCGTTTGCTTCGAGCTAGGATTTGAACCCGACCAATTTGACATCAATCGGAGTTTCATCTAAGTAAATAGCGAACACCGGAGCAAGGTAGATTTCAGCGTGTTATATGCAAATGAATATGCGTGTTATATGCAAATGAATAGTGTGAATAGCAATAGCGTAAATAGCAATGAATAACTAGTGTTTTTAAACTTACCATTTCCTCACTACTGGTACGTATACATCCGTGGTAAACTTACCAAATGTTGCAGTGTAAAGTTTCTCTTTCAGGAAAAATCTCCAAACATCTTAGATAAAATCAATCCTAATCTTTCAATCTCCTTTCTGATTTTCCGATTTCTGGTTGCCTTCCCCTCTTGAGGAAGAACTCCATTGTCCACCTGCATGGACTTGGGGTTTATGTCATCGAACATCTCCCTTTACCTAAGGTTATTTCTCTTTAATCTTCTGATAATCCCTTCATGTATTTCCGTCTTTCGGTCTCTCTAAATATATACCTTTCTCTCTATCTGCTAAACTCAGCTATCCTATCTTACTTTACCGCTCCCCTTCTTTTCCTGATTGTTCCTTGATAGTCGGTACTTCTGATAAAATAAATAAGGCCATTTCCTCTCACCCCTTCGTCAATATACTTGTATATGGTGACTTCAATGCTCACCATGCTACGTGTCTAAAAACTCTGTCACTGATCTTGTTAATGCCCATGATCACAATCTTGCTAGTGTCCATTCCTTGCAATCACTCCGTCTCTTCACAAGTGGAGAATTTCCTACGCTTTTCTCTTTGTACACACAGCCCGTCGCCACTACCGACCGAACCCATTTCCCTAGTATTTCCGAAAGACACGCTTTCTCTCATGATCTCTACTTCACTTCTATCTTAGACGGTTTTAAACGACTAACGTCTCTCGTAGTGAGTTAACTAAGGTTTCATTTAACAATAGTATGATATTCATATCGTAAACAGGTAGGCAAGATTTTTTCATGCAGCCCCGCGTATTGCGAAAGTAAACCAAAGGGAACTGAGCAAACCAACTTTTGCTATTTTTTATCGTGGCGCTCCTGATCAGGATCTGTGGCACCACAAGTTCTGTTAATAAGTATTTGGGGATTGTATCTTGGATTAAACATTAAATCGCATCTTCCAAAAAAATTAAACTAAAAAATGAAGGATTTGTGGATATGCTTATGTAGACCCTTGTCCTTGTTTTGGTTTGAGGGAAACGGCAAGAGTATTTTATATATATATATATATATATATATATATATATATATATATATATATATATTAATCCAAAAGGATAAAGCAGGTAGGTAAATCCGAAAAACCCGATCCAAGTTCATATTAATTTCATTAATATTAAAATCGATCAAGGTTGAGGGCTCAATGCAATTATTATTTCAACTTTTCAACTCTCAACTCAGAAAAGGGGGAGAGGTGTTTTCTAAAAATCGACATAGATATCTGTCTGCTTCCCTGTTTACTTCTTTAAATTCAAAAATTATTAATCCCACATCTTTTTAATTGTCTTTGATAAAAGTTTTTTGGGAATTCTGCCGGTAAAAATCATTGTCATTTGAGTTTGCTTGAATAAATATTTTCGTTGTTGAGGACCCGAGGTTTTTCTCGTAGACATAGCTATTCAACGAACCTGAACATCGAAATTTTGTTTTATTTGGGATTACTATATATATATATATATATATATATATATATGTATATATATATGGATAGATACTATTGTGTAAGTCAAGCCATTTCTTGCTCTTACCGGATAATCAGCAGAATATGTCAAATTAGGAGACATTTTTCGAAGGGATTTTGGACCAGCTGGCCTTGTTAGGGTTTTGATGTCTCTGCGTATATCCACTATTCGAGAAATTCTAAATAACGTATGTTCAGCATCGATTCCGTATAAAGTAAAGTTTGGTCCTGATGCTGTTGAAAAATGCAAAAATATGCTTTAGCACACGTTTTTTGCCATCTGTTTTGATGGAAAACTAACTTCATTCAGAATTTTATCTTCTTAACTTGTTGCAACTTTAGATATTCAAGAATCTTATTTCTATGGCAGAGAACCTTTGAGTTGAAATATATTCTTTGGAGGAATGACATTGAAATCAAGATAGCATCAGATTTGAAAAGTTTCCGAATATCTGTACAAGATTATCTTCCTTAATGAATCTGATTGAAAGACGCAAGAGTTTTGTAATTTGCTTGAAGCATTGTGTATATTAGGTGCATGGGTAGGTTTCGAAGGCTATCACAATGCAGTTAGTAAAATAAAAGAAAGTTAAAGAAGGTGCTGGGTAATACCTATTTATTATTCATTAATATTTCGAGATCACAATCTCATCTTCAGAATGGTAAGAGAGCTTGTTTTACGTCCGCCTGTGGACCATGCCTTTCAAAGAATGGTCATTTTCGCTGCTACTGCAGTTGTTAATTGTAATGAGCGTATGTAGCAATAAGCACACCTTATCGGTCAATGAGCACATATATAAACCATAAATTAAAGCAGACAGATATCATCAGATCGTAAAACGGCGCTCACTATCACTTTAACAAAGATGCAGAAAAGCCAAATCCTACTATCGTTCAACGTTCACATATATAAACCATATACACACACATACCTACACAAACACATTTACAGGTACACACACACACACACACACACACACACTCACTCACTACAATTAACGACAGCATTAGCAGCGAAAAAATGCCATTCGTTGAAAGGCACGGTCCACAAGCAGACGAGAAAACAAGCTCTCCTACCATTCTGAAAATGAGATTTTGTTCTCGAAATATTAATGAATAATAAATAGGTCATACTCTACAACTTCTTTACCTTCCTTTATTTTTCTAAATGTTTGAAAGACGTTTTTCCAATCGTTTCTGTATAGTTGGCTTGTTCAAACTGCTACGATTATCCTTAAACCCTAAACACATGAGACTTCCCCCGATTAATATGCTTCTTAAGAATTCCTTTTAGGCGGGGATGGTGCCACCACATTGAGATTTACTCTTGAAATATTAAAGCTCAACATTTTCCAGTGATTATCTTGTTTTAGAATTTGTTTTACTTGTTTTGCAGTTCAAGACTTTCTTGGACAGTAACTATATTCTGTCTCTCCATCGAATTTGTCAGGTATTTTGAGAACTCACATTCCATGTCATTTCGAGTCTACAAAACTCGACTGAATAGAAGACATTAGCATATCTCAGTGGAAGACTTTGACAAATTCTTACGATACGGATTCTTCTGTAATTTGAAGTAAGAGTCTCAGCCATTTTGCGCCATCTAAATTCAATACAGCATCTCGTTTAATCACTGCGATATGTGTCGCTAATATCTGTCTCTATTTTCGGTTTAGAATTTACATCACCTGAAGGCGAATTGGCATGGCGAAGGACGCATTCCAGAAGCTGAGTAAAGTACTAAGACACAGGAAAATTTGACTAGAAACAAAGAAGAGAGTGCTACATTGTTATGTGATGCCAGTCCTTCAATACAGCAATGAATGCTGGATAATATCATCAAAGATGAGGAAAAGAACTTGAAGCAGCGGATATGTGGTTCTAGAGAAGGATGCTGCGGATATCATGGACCGAGCATGTGAGCAATGATGAAGTGTTGGAAAGAATGGCGACCAAAAGGAAATTGATAGTGAGCATCAGAAAGAGACAACCGAAGTTCCTGGGACATGCAATGGGGAAGGAAGGCTTGGAGAACCTGATACTGACAGGCCAGATAGAAGAAAAAAGAGACAGAGGAAGGCAGCGGATAACATATTTAAGGCGCATGAACAGGTGGATTACGAAACTGGGGTTGTAAGGTGTAATAGGAGAAAACATACTAAGAGCCACTAGAGGTAGAGAGACGTGGAAAACCATGATCCCCTACGTCCTGAAAGGACAGGGCACATAGAAGAAGAAGTACTAAACGAACTATTCGCGTCCGTTATCAAGTGCCACATTTACGTAAGCATTCCTTAATATCGGGTGAATTTTGAAATTACTTAAAATCAGAATTCTGAAATAATTCATCGCTTTTTATGTATAGCAAGAGAAGTCGTGATTTCACAAGAGAGTCATGGCACTGTAAAGCGAATGTAACTGATGTTTTTCACTTTCTGTATGTAGAGAGGCTTTTGAAATTACAGCTAAAAATATATCCTTGTGCACATTAATTGAAACAAAACGAATAATGTCTTCGTAGGATCTTTCGCACTCTCCTTGATCTCGTATACGTCGTCTTTTGGCGATTTTTTTCTCTTCCGACCGCATTTTCCTATACGTTTTGGACTGATGGATCCAGTTTATTTCTTCACATCTAATCTAAACTTATTTATAAATGGAACTTTGTGTGTGTGTGTGTGTGTGTGTGTGTGTGTGTGTGTGTGTGTGTGTGTGTCCGTGTCCGTGTCCGTTACCTATAGACTCCGAAACGGCTGAAGCGATTTTCTTGAAAATTTACACAGCTGTACTATAAGCGTCTGCGAGTGTTCTTAGCTACGTTTTGTGTCGAGTTACCCCTGATAAATATTGAAAATCGATAATCGAAAAAAATCGGGTTATAGAAGGAGTGGTCCGATTTTAATCAAATTTGATACACTCATAGACAAAGATATAAGAATCGAAATTCAGAAATTTCCAGGTTGCAGTTCTTACAATAATGCCGAAAATCGATAATATGTATATAAAAGCTTTCCTTACACCCGAGCAACGCCGGGCTATACTGCTAGTTGATAATACGACTGACATTTGAAAGGCTGACGCCAACGTTATCCATGATCTCTCTCTTGGACTTGCCAGTGTGTTTGTGAGGAGTTGCAACTTTAGTGCGTTCACTTGGACTAACATCCATCGTAGACAATAGCTATAAGACGAAAAATGAAACGGTTTTTCCTCCGAGTGAAAAAAAACTGATGCAATAACGGATGACGCAATATTTCCAAGGCCAAGCAAATTTCATCTTCCGCCCCGAAAATAGATTCATATTATTGCACGCCATTTCAAATAGCCTACTCTGATGAAAAAAATAGAAATCGATTACACCCTGTCACTCCAGTGGGTCTATAAACAACCAGCTGATGAAAGGAAACTAAAACAGTTGTTTCAATTAATTTGCACAAGGGTGTACATTTCTAAAACAGTAGAAACTTTGACAACACTTTATATTTTCATGGACATTTATTCAATTTGTTTATTATACAAAATTATCGAATCTGTCCCCAAAACTGTAATTAAAGTCTACCCATCATAGATGCAGTATAAATCAGATTGACACTGAGTGTTTATACAAACAAAAATCTTGCCTGAGTAAGTATCTGCAATGGGAATTAACTAGCTACTCTTGCAGATGGGTGTGCATGGAAAAAGCTAAGGTAGATATGTATTGGCTGTTTGACTTCTGCCAAACGAAAACTTTTCATTAACGACTGTGAGTATTTTTGTCATATCTAACCAGAAACCTCATTATCTCACAATAATCTTTCCTGCCATTTTGATTCCCAACTGAGGCCCATCGAACCAATCATTTGATTCATCATAGATCTTTTTCTATGTGATTGCGTAAATGAATCTATGAAATTTACGGTATTTTGTCCAAATTTATAAGTTAAACGTCAAAGTTGACTGTTTCATATACCTGTTAATATTGATTACACATTCGAAAATAGAAAACTGTCAGAATTTGCTTTCTGTAGTTAAACGCTGATTTCTGATAAGATTAGAAACTGATCTTTTGAAATCAAATTGTTAAAATGGAATAGACTACTGCTGCTATACACGAGCTGGATCTTGCCAGTCCTTATGTTCCCTCCTGATAATGTTCAAAAGCGTCCAAACTGCTTTGCGGAAGATGAAATGTTTGTCATCCTACAACGTCTTTCCCTCAGACAAATTAAAGCAAGCGTCATGGTAGTTCTGTAACTAAGTCTCTTAGTAGTTTCATCCCTAAATTCTACCAGTTCTAAATTCACGGTTATCTTCA
The DNA here is from genome assembly GCA_037127315.1 of Ascarosepion bandense. Taxonomy (NCBI): domain Eukaryota; kingdom Metazoa; phylum Mollusca; class Cephalopoda; order Sepiida; family Sepiidae; genus Ascarosepion; species Ascarosepion bandense. Next base: position 2,689,502 of record JBBBDQ010001003.1, on the reverse strand, counting down.
TAAACTGCACGTTTTACCTTCTTTAATAATTATCTAAGTAGATTGGCTCTCAGGTCTGGTATTGACTGATTATTAGTAAAACTGTGCATATAAATATATATACAATGGCCCGTATACAATATAAAATATTGTATATGTGGATAGCACTTGTTTGTTGAATTTGAATTTGAGTTTGTTTAACGGCATATCAACCATTGTGGGTTATTTAATGCCAAAAAGGAGGGGTTTTAAGGTATTTTTTAATGTTCGGTTGTAGTGAAAAGGTTGATTTAGTCAGATTGTGATAAAAAAATTCATTTTAGAAAATTGAAGATGTCTTCTAGTTTTGTATTCAAAAATGCATTGCTGGTAATTTTTTTCTTTCAAAAATTTATTATGGCAATAACTTATTTTTCCTTCAAAAATGTATTGTTAATATTTTTCCTTCAGTATTTCTATATATTTCTATTTATTTCTATAAAAAGCATTTTTATATTTTCACAGTTTTTTTTACCTTAGTTTGGGGGTAAACTATTAGCCCATAGCTGGGGCCCAAACAGGTGTTACCACCCCGGGTCAGGGTGGACATGGGAATAACAGCAATTAAGAGGTGGTTCCATGCTCCTCAGAACGTCCCAATCAGAGGCCTTGTTGCCGGATTCAGTTTACCGTCATACTCAGGACCGTATATGTTGAACGGTAACGTTAGTTAATATAAGTTTATATGTTAGTGTGTGAAAGGAATGTAGACATCATTTACGTATATGACGGTAAAATGTAGCGATACAATGTAGCGAGATGCTGCTTCGATTTTTCATTTGGTTTGTTATTTTATCTTTACCTATGTGGGTGGGTGGGTGTCTATGTGAAATGCTGTCTATGATGAAGGTGCCTATGAAGCGTTTCTTCACAAATACGTACATGCAATATTGGCTCAAATACAATATTATTACTTAATAGAACCATCAATAAAATTAACAATAATGTTCTTAAAGATTGGATCATAAATTTCTTCCCTCACAATAAAAACTGGTGGACGAAGGTAAAAAAAAATTTTGGAAAACATTTTTACGTATCTTGTGCATAAATATGCAGAAATGTTTATGCATTGAGGGACTTGAGGAAACCTGGCCAAAGGCAGGAATGTTTATGCATTGAGGGACCCTGGCCAAAGTAGGAATGTTTATGCATTGAGGGACCCTGGCCAAAGTAGGAATGTTTATGCATTGAGGGACCCTGGCCAAAGTAGAATGTTTGTGCATTGAGGGACCCTGGCCAAAGTGGGAATGTTTATGCATTGAGGGACCCTGGCCAAAGTAGGAATGTTTATGCATTGGGGACCCTGGCCAAAGTAGGAATGTTTATGCATTGAGTGACCCTGGCCAAAGTGGAATGTTTATGCATTGAGGGACCAGGCCTGGCAAGTAGTAAGAAATGTTTATGCATTGAGGGGACCTGGCAAGTAGGGGCATTTATGCATTGGGATGCCGGCCAGGCAGAATGTTGCTAGCCGTGCCAGGGCCCCTCGGCCAAGAGTAAGGGAATGTTCTTGCATTGAGGACCTAGCTGACTAGGAATGTTTATGCATTGAGGGACCTGGCCAAGGCAGAATGTTTATGCATTGAGGACCCTGGCCAAAGTAGGAATGTTTCCATGCATTGAGGGATTGCCTGGCCAAGTAGGAATGTTTTGCCCATGCTGTTAGAGACACAGCAAGTAGGAATGTTTATGCATTGAGGGACCCTGGCCAAAGTAGGAATGTTTATGCATTGAGGGACCCTGGCTAAAGTAGAGATGTTTATGCATTGAGGGACCCTGGCCAAAGTAGGAATGTTTATGCATTGAGGACCCTGGCCAAAGTAGGAATGTTTATGCATTGAGGGACCCTGGCCAAAGTAGGAATGTTTGCCACACATGCATTGAGGGACCCGGCTAAATAGGGTATGTTTATGCATTGAGGACCCTATTGCCAAGTAGGAATATTTATGTATTGTGAGGGACCCTGGCCAAGTAGGAGATGTTTATGCATTGAGGGACCCTGGCCAAAAGTAGGAATGTTTATGCATTGAGGAGACCCTGGCCAAAAATAGGAATGTTCTTTATGCATTGAGGGACCTGGCAAAGTAGGAATGTTTAGCCATTGGGGACCCTGGCCAAGTAGGGAATGTTTGGCAAATTTAGGACTGTTAGTGGGAATGTTTATGCATTGAGGACCCTGGCTAAAGTGGTGTTTGTGCATTCGAGGACCCTGGCCAAAGTGGGAATGTTTATGCATTGAGGGACCCTGGCCAAAGTAGGAATGTTTATGCATTGAGGGCCCTGGCCAAAGTAGGAATGTTTGTGCATTGTGAGGGACCTGGCTAGTAGGAATGTTTGTCATTGAGGACCCTGGCCAAGTAGGAATGTTTATGTATTGAGGGACCCTGGCCAAGTAGGAATGTTTATGCATTGAGGGACCCTGGCCAAAGTAGGAATGTTTATGCATTGAGGGACCCTGGCCAAAGTAGGAATGTTTATGCATTGAGGGACCCTGTGGAATGTTTATGCATTGAGGACCTGGCTGATAGGGAATGTTTATGCATTGAGGGACCTGGCCAAAGTAGGAATGTTTTATGCATTGAGGGACCCTGGCCAAAGTAGGAATGTTTATGCATTGAGGGACCCTGGCCAAAGTAGGAATGTTTATGCATTGAGGAACCCTGGCCAAAGTAGGAATGTTTATGCATTGAGGACCCTGGCCAAAGTAGGAATGTTTATGCATTGGGGACCCTGGCTAAAGTAGGAATGTTTATATGCATGAGGGACCCCTGGCCAAGGAAATGGGAATGTTTACTTCATTGAGGGACCTGGCCAAAGTAGAATGTTTATGCATTGAGGACCGGCCAAAGTAGGAATGTTTATGCATTGAGGGACCCTGGCTAAATAGGAATGTTTGTGGGCCAGGGGACCTGGCCAAGTAAGGACATTTATGTATTGAGGACTGGCCAGAGTAGGTATTTGCATTGAGGACCTGACACAGTAGGAATGTTTATGCATTGAGGGACCCTGGCCAAGTAGGAATGTTTATGCATTGAGGGACCCTGGCCAAAGTAGGAATGTTTATGCATTGAGGGACCTGGCCAAAGTAGGAATGTTTGGGTGGGACCCTGGCCAAGTAGGAATGTTTATGCATTAGAGTTCCCTGGCCGTGGGAATGTTTATGCATTGAGGGACCCTGGCCAAAGTAGGAATGTTTATGCATTGAGGGACCCTGGCCAAAGTAGGAATGTTTATGCATTGAGGGGCCTGACCTTGAAAATTGGGAATGTTTATGCATTGGGGACCCTGGCCTAGTAGGAATGTTTATGCATTGAGGGACCCTGGCCAAGTAGGAATGTTTATGTATTGAGGGACCCTGGCCAAGTAGGAATGTTTGTGTGCATTGGGGGACCTGGCCAAAGTGGGAATGTTTATGCATTGAGGGATGGCCATTGCAAGATGTTAATGTATTGAGGGACCCTGACCAAGTAGGAATGTTTGTGCATTGAGGACCCTGACCAGTAGGAATGTTTGTCATTGATGAGGGACCCTGGCCAAAGTAGGAATGTTTGCAGCCACATTGAGGGACCCTGGCCAGTAGGAATGTTTATGGTGAGGGACCCTGGCCAAAGTAAGGAATGTTTATGCATTGAGGGACCTGGCCAAAGTAGGAATGTTTATGCATTGAGGGACCCTGGCTAAGCTAGGAATGTTTACATGCATTGAGGGACCCTATTGATAGGAATGTTTATGCATTGAGGTACCCTGGCCAAAATAGGAATGTTTATGCATTGAGGGACCCTGGCCAAAGTAGGAATGTTTATGCATTGAGGGACCCTGGCCAAAGTAGGAATGTTTATGCATTGAGGGACCCTGGCCAAAGTAGGAATATTTATGCATTGAGGGACCCTGGCCAAAGTAGGAATGTTTATGCATTGAGGGACCCTGGCCAAAGTAGGAATGTTTATGCATTGAGGCACCCTGGCCAAGTAGGAATGTTTATGCATTGAGGGACCCTGGCCAAAGTAGTAAAACCAAAGTTTAAGGAAGGTCATTGGAGTGTAATAGATATTGACTCGGAATGAGATGTCCGGGAGCCGAATCCGAATTCCAGTCGAATTCGTTTTATTTTCTTGCACGAACGCACCCTTGGAAAAGGTATGAATCCATCTCTTCCCTCTCCACCTATGAATAACAGGACAGATTAGGTTCCATAGTATTGGTTGGCAACCGTTTTACCACAGAAAGTAATGGCAACCTACTGCAGAGAAAATCACCTGCCTAGTCAGTCATGATTTTTTCGAGACATGATCGTTCAAACGTGTATAAAATATGGCCCTTAACTGACTGAACTAGATAAATGTATTGAATAGCAGGAGAGATTAGGTTTGGTTGGAAACTAGTCTATCTCTTGAAGAAATGACAACATAGTGCGGGAAATATCTTCTGCCTAGCCAAGGGTGTATCACGTGTCGCACTTAACAGACTGAATTGGATACAAGAATTGGATAGGAAGACACATTGGGTTCTATAGCCTTGGTTGGTAACCAGTCTACCACAGAATGTAACAGCAATCTACCGCGGAAACAATATCTTATGCCTACTCAGTCATGTCTCGCAAGTGGAATGATCGCCCAAACGTGCATCACGAATGGCATTTAATTGATAGAAATTAACAACTCGCTAATAACTAGAATCAAAAAGAAGCAACTTAAATTTCTTGAACGCATATAATGCGGGAAGATATCTTGTAAATTTGATACTCATAACAAAGGCAAAAAGAATTTCAGAACTTTGTGTCGATAGAGAGTAGTACAAGGAGTGGGAGTCGAAGTAAGTTAACAAATGAAAGAAAGTTGTAAAAATGCATCATCGCTCACGACATAAAGAGATACGGCACAAACAAGAACAAGGATCAGTTTTTTTTAATCGGTTCACCCCAAGCAAAGCGGTACCGTCACTGATGTGCAGGGGGCTACACAAGTGTAAAGTTTAGTCAGACGGAGAATAAAGAGAAAGACGAATCAGTTACAGGGAGTGTCAGAGAAAGGGCGAGAGAATGACGGAAACACAGATTTGAAGACAGTTGCGAAGGTAGAGAGAAAGGCAAAGAACAATGTACACGGAGTGATGTAGAGAGAGAGAGAGAGAGAGAGAGAGAGCGCGGAGTGAAGAAAAAGACAAACCAGTTACAGGGAGTGTCAGAGAATGGATAAGGGGTGGATGGGAACACAGGAGAAGACAGTTGCGTCGGTAGAGAGAAAGGAAAACAACAAGATACATGCGGTGATGTAGAGAGGTATATCTCAACTTATAGAGAAAATCGCCTAACCTCGCATCGTAGAAACCGAAATCTGTCATATGCTAAGGATAATCCAATTAAAATTCATAGGACAAATAATGAGAAGCGAAGGCTTAGAAAACTTGAAACTCACAGGACGTACCGAGGGAGAGTCAGAGGGGATAACAGCAAGTGGAACTATCTTGGAAGTGGAAGGAATAATAAAACGATAAATATTGCTCAGAACTAAAAATTATTGTAAAGAGCCATAGCCTGAGAAAACATAGAATATACAAACGTTGTGAGCAGATCTCTTGTAGCAGAAGATGTTATTTAACTAAACTGCTGTGTTGATGGATCAGTTACAAAGACTTTAGCAATTCTGAGCATGTTACATAGGTTGTAATTAATTAGAATATTGGTTTTGTAAAATTTGCACCTGTAGACTTGCTGAGCTAAATAAAGACGTTTTTGCGCTGATTATACAGATATATATTTTTAAAATCAGATTAAAATCAGTAAAAGGCAAACATAAAAAAAATAAAATTGATTAAATCAAACAGAGCATAGATCATTATTTAGACCGACGGTTCCATTTTCTGCATGTTTTCTCATTGATTTGTGCAAATTGATTTTAGCACAGTAAGCACCTCGGCCTCAGTCACTTTCCCATTGCTGTAATGTAGCTTCCTTATGCCTTTTCTGTAAATATCTTCATCGCAATTGTTCTGATGAGCTTTCGTTTTTGATCATCATTTATCCATCATACCAAGATGATGCATAGGTCAGCAATGTTTTGTTGCTGTAACAAACTTTTTTTACGGGGTAGCGTTGTTATATTGTATATCGACAAACAACAAACACGCATATATATAAAAATATGAAGTTATATTTTTATTAATGACGATGGACCGTGTAGAATAGGGAACAGAGAATTGAGAGAGCGCGCTTCTACTGGGTTGACGGGAGTGTAGTCTTATCTGTTGTGTCTCTCTTCACCGGCCGATCTCTGTTGCTCCTCTACTCTGGCGAATCCGTGCGCCGAGGTCTTTTTATAATCTTCCAGAACCGGGACTTTTTCTTCCGGTTTTGCCTCGCCCACGCACGCCCACGTAATTCTCAGAGACACCTATTCTGTTTGCCTCTGTAGTTATTTCCGCTGCTGCCGGAAATAAGGTCAAACAACATCCGTTCCTTTCAACGACCGGAAACACCCTCGCTTGCATCAGCCTTCCTCGGGTGGGGCCAGATTGTTATATTCCATTCCTCGCCCTCCCATTTTCCAAAATGTTCACCTAAGAACATTTTAAGCGCAACACCCTCACACTCCTCCCCATGCCACACAAGCCCGACAATTGTATAAAACATGTGCACGCCAAAACAACAAAACATGTGCATGCCGAAACAAAAAAAACAACAACAAAAATATATAGGGGAGCCTACATCGGCAACCCAACAATGTCCGTGTCCATCGTGAAAATTGTTCTACCAGCTCGATGTTTCATTGTTCTTTTTTTTTTTTTTTAATATCCATTTTCACAGAATTGGGCAAAGTTCTTAAAAATGTTCATTTTCTTTCTCGACTCTGTCCATAAGCGTAGACGCCTCGATGCATAACCACATGATTATAGGCGGTAACCGCGCCCCAGTTTCTAAACTGACATCGAGTAAATGACCTTTGACCAACACCATGCGTGTTTCTGCTCGAGTTTATTGTTACACATGTAACTTAATTTAATTTAATTTAATTTCAAACATACTATGTTTGAACACAGAAAAATGGCCATTATCTGCAGTACATATCATTCATAGTCTGACCGAGAAATGTTCAATAGAAAATGAAGAAAATTACCCTGATTCCAACGTTAATCCGCATGCAATTTACTTGTGGAGGATTAGAGGTTTCATCTATATTAATTTAGTCTAAAAAAATGGACCCGTGACTCGTAGTTCCTTAGTTTGTACAATGTTTTCTATTCCCTGAACTACCTCCTCTGGATTCGAATCCAAGCATATCTGATTTGTTGACATCTCTCTGTTTAACGCAGAGACATTTGAGTGTTGAACACCCGTTGACCCCCGGTGTACTATTCACAACGGATAACTCCCTTTCCTTTCCCGAAGCACTGTTGCTTCTTTCACACTTAAAAATCCGCTTCCTAGCTATTATTCCAAGGATTATCATAACGCCGACTATGCCAGCAATGACTCCTATCGTCAACTTCTTCGGGAGTTCTTCATATCCTTCACTAAATCTTCCATATCTATCTGTTCCAAGGTATTTACTAGTTTGCAGATAGGAATCTCCTCCATATCGCGCAATTCTACCGGCATGGTGTCCACTGAAAAATTGGGAAATTTCTGCGTAATTGGGGACCAAACCACTGAACCAGAGACGTTTATGGGTGTGAGCTGTAGCTTCCCTACAAAGGGCAACACGGACCGCTTAGTTCTGCGAGTCATAGACCTATAATCTTTGTATTTTAACAACAGCCTTTCACGTTCTATTAAAATTTGCTTAAATTCATCATTTACATGATTCATCAATGTTTCGATCAACTGTGGAATCTGCAGGTCTATCCGTGTCAATATAAAGTTTGCAGAAATTAATATATCTTCAAAAGATATTTCCCAAGTCACATAAATGAAAATTCACAGAGGATGTTGAATTGATGGGAACCTGCACAAAAGCATAATTCACAAACATAGAAATGTAAATCATTTTGTAGTGTACAGTCATTGAAAAGAAATCCAAAAAAAAGAAAACCTAACACTGCACAAACCAAAGAAAACATTGTTATCAACAAGTTAATCCAATTATCCACTTTAAAGAGTAGAAGAAACTTCCTTTACATGATTTTACATTTCACTTACTCAATAAAAGTAAGATTAATTAAGCAACATACCAGTAAACTCACTTCACATATATGGTAAAATATTAACAAAAAAAAATAAATCATTAACTCAGATGTTTTATACTTACAGATAGGTAAATATCTCAACTTTATTCCTCCCGTCAACCCCAACGTATGCGCTTTCCGCTAGGCGTACTACTCTCTGCATGTAGTCCTGCACCCCCTCCGTTCTACCCTTAATGTGTTCGACACCGAACAATCCACATGTCTCAATTCTAGGGTCAGATCGGCAAAAGTATGCTGTTCCATTTTTTTTTCTAACTAGACTTATAAACACAAGCAGAAAATACACACACTATCAAATCAAAGAGTCACCTACCTTGGCTGATGTCTATAGTCGTGCGGCTGCTATATATTTTCGTCTTCTTATTTCTTTCTATCTGGTAGTTTTAAGTCCGTTGAATTTCAATCGTCGCCGTGGCAACCAACTCGCATCTAACTGTTTTGTTGTCTCAAAACAGCAAGTCACTAGGCACCAATTATTCGTCTTAATGACTGAGCCGGTTAGAATAGCGGATAGAGAATTGAGAGAGCGCGCTTCTACTGGGTTGACGGGAGTGTAGTCTTATCTGTTGTGTCTCTCTTCACCGGCCGATCTCTGTTGCTCCTCTACTCTGGCGAATCCGTGCGCCGAGGTCTTTTTATAATCTTCCAGAACCGGGACTTTTTCTTCCGGTTTTGCCTCGCCCACGCACGCCCACGTAATTCTCAGAGACACCTGTTCTGTTTGCCTCTGTAGTTATTTCCGCTGCTGCCGGAAATAAGGTCAAACAACATCCGTTCCTTTCAACGACCGGAAACACCCTCGCTTGCATCAGCCTTCCTCGGGTGGGGCCAGATTTTTATATTACAGTTAGCGCTGCGCCCAACCCTGGAGCCTGGAGGACCATTCTTGATCCTTACGTTTAAAGCACCCGGTATTCCCAAATGGTCACCCATTTTAGTGCTGACCAGGCTCGAGGTTGCTTAACTTCGGTGATCGGATGGGAACCGGTGCATTCAACACGATATAGCCGTAGACTTCTTCTTTGGTGCTTAGATTTTATGAATTTTGGCACAGAACTAAATTGGAGGTAAGGTGGTTTTTTTTTGTTTTTTTTTTTATAAGCGTTTCACCCCGAGCAAGGCATGTCACTGCCACTACTGCGCAGGGGGCTACGTAGAGTGGAGAAAGGATGATTAAATATAGGAAATGTCAGAGGGTGGGTGATAGGCGGGTAAGTATACCGAGAATGAGGGTTGGGTAGATGAGAGTGTTCTGAGAATAGTTGGGAGTTAGTGTGATAGGAGGTGTGTATTGACCCTACATTTAAACACCTGGAGAGTGTAGCTGTCGGGAAAGCAGAGTTGTGGAAGGGAGTTCCACAGGCGGGAAGCGCGAGAAAAGAAGCTGTTGGAGTAGAATTTACGGTTACATCTTATTTGTTTAACTGTAAAAGGGTGGGACCTAGTTGCTAATCTAGTATCTCGTGTAAATTCGTGCTTAGGCGGCACCAGTGATCTAAGCTCATCGGAGCAGAAACCATGAAAGTACTTGTAGAAGAGGCACAGGGAAGCCACATCACGCCGGTGAGAGAGCGGCTGCAGCCGGTCAGCCAAGTCAGTATCAACCACGTTACAGACCCTCCTTTGTATTTTGTCAAGAAGCCCAAGGAGAGCAGCAGGGGCACCCGACCAGATATGGCAGCAATATTCAATACACGGGCGGATGGTAGATTTGTATATGTGCAGAATAGATTCAGGTGGGAAAAATTTCCGGGCCCTGCACAGGGAGCCCACTTTCATAGCAGCAGATTTGGCAATGGATTCAATATAGTCATTCCATTTGAGGTCCGCCGAGAGTGTAAGGCCAATGAGGCGTAGTATTTTACTCTCTGGGAGGCTAGCCTGTCCCATGCTAATGGGAGGTAGATGCAATTGTCTATGGTCATTTTTCAGTTGGCTAGATGTATCACTAAGTATTGTGTAGCAGAAATTCCTCATTCTCACTCGTCGTTTGGAGAAATCTTTTCTAGCTTTTTCTTCTCCAATCAACTTCCATTTTCAAACATTTAAATGCAATGTCAATGGTTATCTTCTTTTTCTTTAATTCCTGTCTGATATGTTTTTCTCTTCTTGATGTGTTACTTTTCTCTAATCTGATGTTCAATAACCCTTGCTTCTTAGTAACTTTAGTAACGGTTTGTATGGGATGATATGATTAAAAAACATACACATGATGGGATTCTGGCAAATTAGCGATTTTATTTTAAGCTGGCTTTCAGAATGGATAAAACTGTTCTTAGAATTTTATAAATGGCAACAAATGAAGCAATAAATAAACAATTGAGACGATAAAATAAATAGTTTTAATAGACATAAGTCTGGAGCCAAATGAAAACGACGTTTCTCATTGGCTGAAAATGATTATCGCCATTCTAAATGAGTACTTAGAATAACGGTTATGTGCCAAAAGGAATCCACCACTCCTATTGACCAAAATTCAATAGCTAAAAATGAAGCAAATCTCAACTGGTCAGAATTCATACACATAATTGAGTAAAAGAAACCAATGTGATAAAGCAAAAACATTGTTAAAGGACATCGATCGGGTGACATTCCGAATCGGTAACATTTGGCACCCGTGAAATCACGAGGCGTTGTCGAGGCAGATTTTGAGATGATGGACCAGTGAAATACATTCGAAGTGGGGAGGTAGCTCGGCATCGAACGGCGCATTACGGAAGCACAACACCCCAGGTTAATTGTCTCTGGAGGACAACCAGGACACCGGGGGGGGACCTGGACTAAGCCACTCCATGCAGCATGATAAAGCTGCACCGTTTACACAGATGGTCTCCATGGAGACTCGCCCTTTCCCGATGTGCCATCGAAAAGAAATATGTCTTCAAAAGGAAATACGAGAACCGCTGTCACCCATAGTAAAACGGAGCAATAAGGGCGAGTTCGCTAACATAGACTCCTTAAGAGAGTCATCGTTACTCGTCAAAATCAATAGCAGAATGCAAATTGAGAAACGGTGGCCCATCGATGAAAAAGTCTGGTGTCGTCAAGGCCCGAAACATTATTTGACACTAGAAGTGATATCAACGAGGAGGCAATACCTATATCTATAAAAGTGACGAGGGTGGACGTTGTATAAGTATTTGTTGTTTGATGAATTCGACTTAGCATTTGCATTTTGCAGTCTAGCTCGACGGGAGTTGCGCTTAGATGGAGAACAAAATTTTAGACCACTAACGACACCTTGAATCTTTTAAGAATGGCAAAATTAGGAGTAGAAAATTATATATTATCACCACACGAAGTCAGGTATCAGTTTATGTATTGATTATAATATAGTATCGATAACCTCACTTTATATTATCTATATCTATATATGTTGACCCTCCCACCCCCACCCTAATCCAATATAGACATTATACATTATCTATATCTATAAAAGTGACGCGGATGGATGTTGTGTAAGTATTTCCTATGTAAATTCATCATATGTTTTTTATTCTTATTATTCCTTAAACTACCCGAGTTAAACCGAGCTAAATTCTAGTATGTATATAAAACGAACATCAATCAGTCGGTTATATGTAATACATGTTTGGGCAATCATGTCCCTTTCGAGACATGACTGACTAGGCAGAATATTATCTCAGAGTGGTTTGTCATTTCATTTTCGGTAGAATGATTGCTAACCAAAGTTATAGAACCCAATCTGTCCTGCTATCTATACTTTGTGTGTGTGCATGTGTGTCTGTGTGTGTCCGTTGCCTATAAACTCCGAAACGGCTGAACCGATTTTCATGAGAATTTACACAGTTGTACTATAAGCGTCTGCGAGTGTTGCTAGCTAGGTTTTGTGTCGCGGTACGCCCGATACATATCGAAAAACGATAATAAAAAAAATTGGTTTACAGAAGGAGTGGTCCAATTTTAATCATATTTGATACACTCTTAGACAAAGACATAAGAAACGATATTCAGAAGTTTCAAGGTTGCTGTTCTTACAATAGTGCAGAAAATCGATAATATATATATATATATATATATATAAGGCAAGATGTTTGTGTGTGTCTGTTTATCTGTCTGTATGTCTTTTATACAAATCTCACAAAACTTCACACAAATATTCTTTCAGGACCATGGATTATTTTTAAAGCTTTCATTACACACGAGCAACCCCGGGCTATACTGCTAGTGTAACTCAACTGGAGGAAGAAGAGATGGATTTTTACATACAATCAAAAGAAGCTAGACCTCAGTGACTGCATCAGATGTTATAGTGTCGTTGTTGCACCACAATGTAAATATTCTATACTAAGCTAAAATAGATGACACATAAAAACCGAAATGATAACAATGAATTAATCAACATATTCTACATTATTTCAAAGGCTACGGAGAAATCGCTTCTAAATGACTGAAAATATGATAACAGCTACTGGACTTGAGAAAACTACTTTCATAAAAAATTGTTTAAAGAAAAATATTATATAAATTTCAACCGAAAGCAGCAAAAGGAGCGCATTTAATGATGGTGAAATGTTTCCAGCCGCTTCTTATCTCCCGCTTCCCGCTTGTGGAACTCCCTTCCATATACTTACTTTCCTGACGGCTATAACATTCAGGAATTTAAATGCAAAGTCAATTCCCATCTCTTATCTAATTTACCCCAGACCTTTCTACATCGCCCTGTGTATCTTGTTCTTTTCCTTTCTCTCTACCTTCATAATTGTCTTCACTCATGTCTTCACATCCTTATCTTTCCCTTTCTCTTTCACCCTCTCCAGCTGGTTCGTCTTTGTCTTTACTCTCCTCATGTCTATTACTTCAACTCTCTTATGTGACTCTCTGCACATCAGTGGCGTTAACGCCTTGCTTGGGGTGAAATGATAAAAAAAATGACTCTGGTTACCGTTAGCATTATATTAATCTAGAATTAAATATGAATTACAATATTTTTTTCGAATTATCAAATTAGATGTACATCCAAATCGAAATTAGGAATAAAATATACATGATTCTTTTTTTCCGGTTGTGTTCAAGCACAATTCATTTTCTCAGTTATTATCAAGAACCCGGTGTTGTAAGTCTTTTAGACACAAGTTTCGTTCAATGTGATGTCCTATATAACAAAAGCCAAAAGCGTGTATGGAATATTTATAAATGTTGTAATTTATGTAGGCGCATTAAATATGTCCTACGTCCATTGAATATTTGATACACTCTACAATAGAGAATCTCCTGTGAATAAAGATATTTTATTTACTAAGGGTTGGTTGTTTTTGTTATTGTATTAGAATGCCTTCTAGAATAGTGGATCGTTTTTTGCCGTAAAGTTTATGAAAGTTCGACTGTTGCATAATAATACACCATGAGTATACAATTCTTCTTTAGGAGTGAGTTTTGATTTTTTATATTTAAGAATTATATTTCGCTTGAATATATAATCCAAGTTTCGAATATTTAACTGAATCACGTTGTTGGCTTGTGCAAATTTTATTGCGAGAATTTTTTCTGCTATGATATAAGAATATCATATATTGCGACGCTATCTTCGCTTCTCTCCTGTTATCTATCTATCTATCTATCTATCTATATATATATATATATATATATATATATATATATCTGACTTTGCAATAAAATAATTTGAAGACATTTTTCCGAATAAAGATATTTTGGAAATATTTCATAAAAGATGAATTTCTAAAAATATTATGCAAATATGTTTTGTTTATACACTTAGAGATGGCTTATGAGAAAATTGGCATTCAATAAATAACTAAGCTAGCTAGCTAGCTAGCTAGCTAGATAGATAGATAGATAAGCAGACTGAGAAAAATAAATCGATAGAGAATAAGGGAGAATGAAATTGAGGGATTATTCTGAGTGAATTGGACAGCGATTTTATATGTATCTAAGTTTAGTGAAATGTCAAAATCTTTCCTTGTTAATTATATTTTTAGATAGATAGATAGATAGATAGATAGATAGATAGATAGATAGATAGGGAACGGTTGTTAGATCGATAGATAGATAGATAGATAGATAGATAGATAGATAGATAGATAGATAAATTGGAAACAGTTGTTAGATAGATAGATAGATAGATAGATAGATAGATAGATAGATAGATAGATAGATACATAGATAGATAGATAGATAGGAAACAGTTGTTAGATAGATAGATAGATAGATAGATAGATAGATAGATAGATAGATAGGAAACGGTTAGAAACGAAATAGATAGATAGATAGATAGATAGATAGATAGATAGGAAACAGTTGTTAGATAGATAGATAGATAGA
>JBBBDQ010001003.1:2652500-2672500 GCA_037127315.1 Ascarosepion bandense | reverse complement strand
TATGAAATGACACATAGATAGATAGCTATGAAATGACACATATATATGAAATGGATGTGAGAGAGATAAATATATTTTTCTTCTCTCATTTCTTTTTACGTCTGGATTCTAATAATTATTATGAATGTCAATATTTCACAATACAGGCTTTTATGGTAAAAAGAACTTCTTTTGTATGGTGAATATTCCATTTTTTAACCATTTCCTCACAAGCAATAAAATACGACAAAGACGCAGGATTCAAGAAGACAGAAAATTGAGACTGTTGTTGCATTAAACATTTTCAAGATTATAGATGCAGCGACCAAGTATTTCACATCATAGAAATGTAAAAATTGTAATTATTAGAATAGAACTTCGTGTTGCAACAAGCTAATTCAACAGTAAGACGGTGATATCTAATTTCAGATTTATTAGTTTATTTAAGTTCAGGAATATTGGTCACTAGAACAAGTGCCACTAAAATTTTATAGAAACGTCATGGCAGTGATAGAATGACTGATATTGAGATACTTTGTGAGGACCGATAACAATACAAACATCTTATCATTTTTTTTTTGTGAATCTCGATATATATAGTTATTTTAAAAGAAATTATGTATTTCGTACTATTTTTAGTATTTAATGCCAAGTGGATAATTCTAAATGAAAATAAAATTGTTCTTTGTTAATACTGCACAATAACATGTGCATCAAATGAACTGTTCTGGTGTCCAGTTTTTGTGCTCTCTTCCCCATGCTAGTCTCTTCTTATTGGCTGGCCAAAGCAAAGGCTTTCTAGCTGCCTTGTAAAATTTTGCAAAGTAATAATAACAAAAAAATCATTGTGTTTTCATTTAGAATTATCCAATTGGCATTAAATACTAAAAGTAGTATGCAATACATCATATTTAAAAAAAAAAACAAAAAAGCAACACTTCACTAATATCATAGTAAATCAAGTAAATTTAATTTCTTTATATGTTACCCAGTTTTTTTGTTTCCTAATTCATTAATTCATATATATATATATATATATATATATATATATATATATATGTATATATATATATATATATATATTAATGCAGGTTTCATTGAATAATATAGACAAGTTCTGTCTATTAATTTCGTGTAGGATCCATTCATACCGTCTGATATACTTGATGGTGATATTGTTGAATGTCTATTAGTTTTGTGTAGAATCCGTTCATACCGTCTGATATACATGATGGAGGTATCAACGATATCACCATCAAGTATATCGGATGCTATGAACGGATCTTACACAAAATTAATAGACAGAACTTGTCTATATTATTCAATGAAACCTGCATTAATGAAAAAATGCTGCCAAAATACACACATCATATATATATATATATATATATATATATATATATATATATATATATATATATATATATATTAACACGAAATTAATTATTTTCCGAATAAACACTACACAATAGAAGAAGTCGTTTTTCGTTTTGAAAAGAATCTTTGTATTGAGAAGAGTTCTTAATTCTTTGGTAGAATTCGTTTGTCTGCAATAACCGTTAAACAGTTTAATGTCACCAATATTTGCGACACATATTTGTTCACACGAATATTTCGAGGGTGCCTTTTTGGCCAAACGAACATTACACCTATCAAGATTTCATCAATAGATATTCCTGGACGGAAATTTCAACGACGTTTCTTTTCACCAAAAGTAAATGCCATCAAAGAACATCTGGCCAAAGGAACATATCATCGACGGACATTTTACGGAACGATCTTTTCATTCATGGACATTTTACCGACAGACATTTGGCCGAATCGATACATAGTCTGTTCGACTTAATTTGTTACTTATTATTTTGTCAATTCTTAGGGAATTGCATTCGATTCATGGAAAATTAGTCTTTAGTGGAATGCACATAAGGGTTCAAAAGTTTTGAATATTGTGACCATCTCTATATTTTGTTATGACAAACTTCAGTTATCTATTTAATATTTTTTAGATGTTCTTGTCGATACCGGTTGGATTGTCAAATGTAAATCTAATGGCTCTTTTGTCGTTTTTAAATTAGACAGCAAAATGTAGACCAGATCATCTGCATCCATTCTTCGTAACCTTTGTGCGATCATTTCTCCACATGAACAATTTTTTCCAGTTGACCATTTTGCCCTCAGATCAACGCTGGAAATCCATTTTCTAAAGTTATAAAATCGCAATCGATTTCATATGTAGAAAACACACAATTATATTTCTATTTAATGTAAACATTATTCTAATTTTTTAAAAAATTATAACAAGTCGATTGACTGACATGTTCACTTTTCTTTTATGCTTAATTCGTCTCTGTTTAACTGTCTTTAATGATTTCATTGGCATTTCTAACCCGAAGATATATATATATATATATATATATATATATATATATATATATATATTGCTAATACACGTTTCCAATTAATTGGATATGACCTAATGGTAATGGAAATAGTGAGATTAGTTGTTTCCATGTCTTTATCTTCTATATGCCGTGTTTTTTCGGAACGTTAGCGATGATGTTCCTCCACACTTTTCTGTCATTTGTAACTTTTATATATTTTGTCTTTTTGTTTGTCTCACCTAAAAATTCCGACACCCCACAGTTGCATTTTTACATCTACATTATTAATTTCCAAAATTACAAATTTTACTTTGGTTTTCTGTGTTTATTCGTTGGTAGCAAAGATGCGTAGGAATTATTTTCTGTGATACATTTTCCTTGCTTATTTTTGTAGTTTGACTTTATATGTCTTACTTTGAATCCAGGTGAAGAGGACTCAATTTTTTTGAGTTCCCCGGCATTTATTTTATTATAAATAGTGCTCAATATCTAAACTTATTTATAAATGGAACTTCGTCTGTGTATGTGTGTGTGTCCTTTACCTATAGACTCCAAAACGGCTGAACCGATTTTCTTGAAAATTTACTCAGTTATACTATAATCGTCTGCAAGTGTGTTTAGCTAAGTTTTGTGTCAAGGTACCTCCGATAAATATCGAAAAATCGATATTCAGAAGTTTTAAGGTTGCAGCTTTTAAAATAGTGCAGAAAATCGATAATATATATATATATATATATATATATATATATATATATATATTTATATAAGACAAGATGTTTGTGTGTGTGTATGTTTATCTGCTTGTATGTCTGTATTTTTTTAGCCCTTTTATTTTAGTTTTTGTTTCGGGTTTGGCTTTAAGTAGGTATAGTTGTATTTCTTAGTCTCAGCTATGATACCATTTACTCAGGGAATTTATTTAGTCTTCAAAATTCAGTTTACGACGAAGAAAACCTATTTGATATCGATACCAGGAAATCAAAATTTGACTTACATACATTCATTTTTCTTTCAGTCTACTGTTTCATTTTAACTGGAAACCACTATTGCTTTTTCGTCTTTCGTGTCAACGTCCAAAGAGTCTGAGCTCAAGGACCATGGATTAGTTTTAAATCTTTCATCATACCCGAGCAACGCCGGGCTATACTGCTAGTAATAAATATTATAGAGCTTAATATAATCATATAATTATGAATTAATTGGACATTGCGACACATAAATTTCTATGTTTCAAGATAGATTCTCTTCATCAGGCAATGTTGGATATTGGTTGTACAAATGATTTACATTTAAATAAAACAAATCTTCTGTTTGCTGTTTATGTGTGTGGGAAGATATAAAGTTTACATGTGTGTTTCTTTTCAATTTCCAAAATGAACCTTCGCTCTGATTAGTTAAAAGAAATGCTTGCTTCAATTTCATTATTTAGGTCTCCAGCTGAGTTCATTTGTATTACCGGAGGTTCATTATTTTCACCAATGCAATTAATCAATTTGTTATAGAAATTCTAGGATTCTTTTTGGTGGTGGGGGAATCCTGTATAATCAAAATAATATTTAAAATGTAAATCTAACGCATGCATATGACGAGAAATCAGTACTGTTATATGACTCACTTCAGATGCGTTAGGCATCTTTTATTGAACCAGTTCCTCTCAGTTTTAGGAGCAACTTCGGAAGGAGCTTATTGAATAGAAAACTGTTCATTGTTTGTATCCGGCTCCGTAGCGATAGCTGTGATCATGTGTAAACAGATTGACAAGCACAAATGCTCAGAGACTTAGTTTGTTTCATTAATTCTTTAATCCCAAGAATGGCAAAACATTCACTGAGGGTTACTGAAAATGAATGAGTTTTAGAAAAGAAAGACTAAATTGTCAATGTATCTATATTTTTGAGGATAAGATTGAGCTGGGAAACAAGAAGCTGAAATACTTTCCAAATCGAAGTGCTAGAGAAGAAACTGCTTGCTTCGAACTTACGGTTGGATCTAGCCATTTAATGAAAGAAAAACCAAGAGGCTAATATGTATTTCCATTTGTAGAGTTGAGATACAAAAGAATAAGAATCATAAGAAGGGCTACTATGAAAATATTTAGCGGGAGAAGAGAGCTACATTACTTTGATGGGAAGCTGATTGAATCAAAGATGTCAATTAAGAACCTATTCCATTCCATATCTCTTTGGGTTTTGTCATAAGTCTAAAGCAGTGATTCCCAAACGGGAAGAAAAATTTCCCCTGGGGTGGGGGGAATTTGAATCTACCAGGGGAGAAATAATTAAAATAAAAAAAATCTCGGGTGGATATTTTCATGTCTAAGAGAAAATGCGAGACAGGGAGAGTGAGAGAAAGAGAGAGAGAGAGCGAGAGAGAGAAAGAGAGAGTCTGTTGTAGATGGGCGGCACCGTACCTACTAGTCGGTTTACGTTCAAACATGTGCTTTGAAGGGAGGGCGGGGGTGGTGGTACGAGAGTACACTCACAGTCCCACAGTTGTTACTAACTGCTCTCTATCCACTTTTTACTCTGTAATTCTAAGTTTATCAGTATATTTCTACATTTGAAAATTAAGTTAGTAAATAGTCTCATTGTGTTTTAACTGCTGTCTCTCATGAAGGGAGAAACCTGGTTGAACTGGGTGTAGAAGAGGGAATGACAGAAAAGAGTTTAGGAACCACTGGTCTAGAGAACCAGATCAGATGTGACTCCAATATTCAATGTATGACTGACTTATTAATGTGTAACATAGATTCGGGTGAAAGTAACTATCACAAAACCATGAATCACATTTGTAAGTAGTATACCTTGGAATTGATTCGATATCATCATTTCACTTTATTTTTGGTATTTATTAAAATATTTTGAAGTCGTGTATCACAGGTTGATATATGTGGGCCAAAACAACTGTAGTGTGTTTGATCCTTGAACTGAATCTTTGTGAATATCATTATATAGATATTTTTAATATTCTGTTTAAGGTATGAGGACCTACATATTAAATGTGGAGAATCCTTCTTCACGTTTTTGTTTATATTTTTGTTTCTACTTAAAATTTATTAAAATGTTGAGAATTTATGGCTGGTAGCTGAGTCAAGATGCAGCCGTAATTGTCGGTTAGAGCAAAATATTATCCGATTCGTTCAGAAGAAACATTGTGATATAGAATATTCACAGCTTGTCTTTCTTTTATAAGATAAAAATTTTGTTCTAATGAAATGAAAAAAAATTGTTCAGTAACAAAATGAACAATAAAAAAATTCTTGATCCAAAAACGTTTTATAATAATCCCCTTTGTTTCCTTCGAAGCACTCCCCAACAACATATGGTGTTGTGATTTGCCAAAATTTACAGCGGTAGACTGGTTGCCAACCAAGTCTACAGAACTCAATCTGTCCTGTTATTTACCCATATAGGAGAAGAGATTGATTCATACGATTTCCCAGGGTATTAGTGCGTAAGTGAATATAAGAAATTCCTAATCTAACAAGATCTACATTTTAAAACTTATTTTCTAGGTCTCTACTCTAAATAAGTATGAATTCGTTTTATACTTAATGATTTTGAGCCTACCATGTATCCATCTTCTGGGTGAAACGTCATACAAAAAGTCCCTATTTCTAATCTTATTGATTGATTCACAATTATAATTTCCCTCATTAAATTACGCTTGCTAATATAATAATAGCCTATTTCCTTATGTACACTGTGATAATTATTAATAGTGTTATATCAGCGGAATCAGATGGAATTTGAGGTAATAATATGGAAAATGGAATATGTTAACCGAATTCTGGCTGAGATAATTTCTGTTCAGTTCACACAGTAATATAGTTTAGAAATTCATTGCTATTTCTTCTCACTTCCAGCTATAGATGGATAATAAGACTGAAATATCTATGGTTTATTGGTAACGAATCTAAAATGAAAACGTTGAATGCCAAACCAATGAGAATACAAACGAAAATCGCCCCAGTACATTTACCAGAAATAATCATGGCTATGTACGGTTCATAGATGAATAAATATACCCTATTCAGTCAGTTAAGTGCCATACGTGATACACACTTGGGGGATCATGTCTTGAAAGAGACTTGACTGACTAGGCAGAAGATTATCCCGCAGTAGGTTGCCATTGCTTTCTGCGGTAGACTGGTTGCCGACCAAGGCTATAGAATCCAATCTGTCCTGTTATTTAACCCATAACTGGAAGGAACAGAGGGATTAATACCTTTCCAATGGTATTTGCGCGTAAGGGAATGAAATGAATTCAGCTGGAATTCGAACTCGGCTCCCCGATTTCTTGGTACGATCCGATATATAATGCACCACAATGCACACTGCTTAAAATAAATTCAAATAATTAAAAATCATAGAACAGGGCGTCTACTCAAGTAAGGAAAATGTAATAAATAATAATGTCCGATTAAATGTAAAATACATTAATTTCATCGATATATATATATATATATATATATATATATATATATATATATATAGTACTGTGTAAAAGTATTACAAGAAGAACTATTTTATTTTTATAAGGCATATTGACAGAAAATAAACAATTTAATTAATATAATTTTATTTGATTTACTCAAAAAATGCTTTAACAAGAAAAATACTTGTTACAAAACAAATTTAATATTTAGTATAATAGTCTTTTGCTTTGATCACAGCCTTCATTCTGTCAGGCATTGACATCGCAAGCTTCTTCAATGTATCTAATGGTATCTCCTGCCAAGTGGCTTGTATTCGTTCCCAAAGTGTGTCTTGCGAAATAACAATAGATGTATCAATGTTTTTATCCAAAATATCCCATAGATGTTCAATAAAGTAGTTTCAAAATAACTTGTTTAATAGAAAATAGGAAAAATTAAATATAACTCCTTGTTAATACATTTCTTTCAGACCTAGTTTTAAATAATCAACATTTATTAGCTACCTACTTGGTTTTTCACCCTGTATTTGAATTACAGTAAGTTTTTTGAAAGAATCACACCTGTCCTAATACTTTTGCACACTACACTTAGTGTGAAAAAATTTTAGGACAGGGTGAGTTTAAATTTTATTTTGATGCCTCATAAAAGAAAAAATATTTCTTGTCCTAATACTTTTGTACAGTAATATATATATATATATATATATATATATATATATATGTGAAATGATTTGTTGGGACATCATTTCAAATTGTCGGTTGTTTATAAGCAGTTTCGTTAATTTCCGTAATTTATATATATATATATATATATATATGTGTGTGTGTGTGTGTGTGTGTGTGTGTGTGTGTGTGTGTGTGTGTGTGTGTGACAGGTACGGTCCACGGGAGTACGAACCTTAAACAAACTGTCATACCATTCTGAGATATTGATCTCGACATACTCATGAATAATAAATAGGTAATACCCTACAACTTGTTTACCTTCCTTTATTTTACGAAACTCATTGTGATAGCCTTCAAGACCTAACAATACTCCTTATATACACAATGTTTTAAGCAAATTACAAAACTTTCATATATATATATATATATATATATATATATATATATACATTTAGTGCCAAGAAATTTTTAAATTAAATAAGCAGGTTCATGCTGACTTCGGAGATTCGTGAGGACACCGCTTTGATACCGTCAATCATTGGGGCCGGGATTCTGGTTTACATGTTGGCATGAGCCTGCTCATCTAAAGTGACAAATTATTTGCACTAAAACTATTAACGCTTTCTCTGTACACCGGTATTTAACAATATATATATATATATATATATATATATATATATATATAATGATTAATTACTTAGTTTTTGGTCATAATATGGTCATAATCTAGTACACAGTTGTATTAAAAAGTTTTCAGTACAATTATATAGTAGAACTTTTGAATATTCGTCATTTGTAAACGACTTATTATGCGACCTAGGTTTCTACCATGTGGTGTCTTCAGGCGATTTGCAATAACCGATTTTACGTTTTTTTTAAACGCTGACGTAACAATGATTTTCAAAAGCTCACGTAATGGGTTATTTTCGAGCTCGGAATGTTTAAAATTTGAAAAAAATTATAACGTTTTAATCCATGGTTGAGGGAGTCTAATAGGAATTTTATGGTATGGTTACACTTTGTCTTACTTTCTGTTCTTTCATTCAACAGTTCTTTTTTGTTTGGGAATAACATAATAGATAACTTTTCTACCTGGCACAGTCTACATATTTTGCCACCGTTGTAAGGCTTGGCTGTTTTCACTATACGCCACATTATGTCTGGGTCTTTTCCATATTTCAATTTCCACTCGTGGCTAGCCAATTTTGTACAACTTTGTAACTGTTTTTTTTTTAATTTTAAATGTAGACAAAACATATTTTGGATCAATCAAAGACACCATTAAGAGCAGGTGGTTTATTCACAGGTTTGTAGTAACAGAAAAACTGTTAACAGGGAACATGAAGAAAATATAAAAAATGAACGGGATTCAAGAAAATATTAAAACAGTGATTGACGTTGCATATAAAATTTGGAAGATCGCTAGAATTCTCAAAAATAAAAGGGAAACCAGAAAACGGAAAAGGGTTCCAAAGGCGCAAATTACGACAAAAGAAACAGTTGGAGTAGAAGTGATGGCTAGATTTAGTATTTCAACACTAAATGGGGAGGACCTAGATAACAAACATGTACCACACTTATATTCACAAGCTCGTCAGAGCAATTGGCATGAATATGTTTGTAGAAAAGACAGAGGGAAGCCGCGTCACGTCGGTGAGAAAGTGACTGAAGTCTAGATGCCAAGTCGGGATCGATATTATTGCAGATGCTTTTTCGGATTTTGTCAGGAACCACGAAATGAATAGTAGAAGCACCGGACCAGATCTGACAAAAGAATTAAATAATGATAGATATATTAATGTGCAAAATAGATTTTGACGAGAAAGGTGTTCGCGCACGACACATAGACTAAACTATAGATTCAATGTAGTGGTTCTTCACACGCACACAATCACTGGTGCCTCCTCAACAGGTGTTTACTCGTGCAACCAGACTGGCAACTGGGTCCCACCCATTCACAGTCAGGTTAGCCAAATGCAGACGACAATTCTATTCCTTCAGCTTCTTCTATCGCACTTCCCGCCTGTGGAACTCGCTTCCATATTCTTACTTTCCTGACGGCTACAACCTCCAGAAATTTAAATGCAATGTCAGTACTCATCTATTAACCACTGGACTCTAGCTCTCTCCCCACCCCCGTATATCCTTCCCTTTCTCTCCACCTATGTATCTGTCATCGCACCTGCATTCTCAACTTTCTATTGCTTCTTTCTAACTAGTTTGTACTCCTCACTCTTTTCTAATTATCTTTTTACAGTTAAGTATCCCCCCGCTCATCAGTGGCAGTTCTGCCTTGCTCGGGGTGAAATGATTAATATATACATATATATATATATATATATATATATATATATATATATATATATATATTAATCATTTCACCCCGAGCAAGGCAGAAATGCCACTGATGTTTACATGTTTACATATATATATATTGTCATCCACAGCCGGGTCTGTTTTGCTGTATCACAGCTTATCAGTACGGTTAGACATACGATTGTTTTTTACCCAGGATTGAAACCCGACCGAATTGGCGTGAGTCAGCGATTCTCTCTCTGAGATATCGGCGCTCGGTAAATAGAGGCAGACTTTTAGCGTGTGATATACCATGTATTCATACGCTCGTAGTGAGAGTGTTCTAATCCATTACAGAATGAACAATATATATATATATATACATATATATATATATATATATATATATATATGTGTGTGTGTGTGTGTGTGTGTGTAAACATGTTACGGAAATTAACGAATTTTATTGAAACTTGGTTACAAGCAACCGACAATTTGTAATGAATTATTTTGAACATTATTTTTACCGATACTCGTATTTAAGTAGATATTCTGTTTTTAATTAAACAGTATTTTATATTTATATCTACCGGCCTGATTGTTTTACGATAAATTTTTATTGCGAAAATGTGTGCTATCCAGCAGGATTCGAACATGCGACCCCTATTTCATACATATTAGATACATTTCAGAGCAGATATGGTTTGTTTACGATAGATCGAAAATTGTGTTATATAGGCTATTCATAGTCAAGTGGTTAAGACAGTACCAGATCAAATGGTATCTTCCCTTATGTAAATAGGAGTCGCAGGTTCGAATCCTGCTGGATAGCACACATTTTCGCAATAAAATATATCGTGAAATAATCAGGCCGGTAAATATAAAATACTGCTTAATTAAAAACAGAATATCGGTAAAAATAATGTTCAAAATAATTTATTACACATATATATATATATAAAGGTTTTTCTATCCTATACGAAGAAGACTTTGACTTGCAGTAGATCTGTATTAAACCAAGAAGTATTTTTTCATATGAAAATAGTTTTTTATATATATATATATATATATATATATATATATATATATATATATAAAACTCTATTTTCATATGAAAAAATACTTATATGTGCCCTCAGTGTGTTCCTAGAGTAATCAGTCAAACAAATATTTATAATCGTGAATTAGAGTCTTTCTTGCCGTGTAGTTGTGGAATTTGTACGGTACCTGTTCATGTTAGGATATCGCATAAAATAAGTGAAGAGCCTATGTTAAAATGATTTAACATGACGCTTTTTAGAATTGGATTACTGGTGAAACATTAGACTTATTCAAATAGATTTACAATTGATGTTTATATAAAGCTAAATAGCAAATAATTTATCACATACCTGTATAAAAAACTACAATAAAAATATTTTTTGAAAATATGATAATCAATTCCCAGAAATATATGCAATATCAGTAATAACTAACATCTGAAATAATGCACACCAAACTTTCTCCTCCAAAAGAATATTTATGAGCAAAAAATAATAAACACATAAACGTCGTTAATAATAATTTTGACAGCTACATCTTTCATAGAAATATAAAATTATTCTTCCAAGTAATCTGCGGCACAAGTATTAAAATGGCACACAAAACATTAAAACATTTTACTGTAACCAGATGCACAATAATTATAAGTAGGGAGAATTCGCTAGACGGAAAATTATCACACGGCATACTTATGCCGTGGTTCCTCAAAAACATCTAATTTTATAATATTTTACTGAAAATGAAAGACCGTGCACCTTATAGATACTAATCAAACTAACACTACCAAATCTGAACTAGTGATGACTAATATAGTGTATAAATTTCAATGCCCAGTACAAGATTGTGTTTCTTGTCAAAATCAATTAGCTAAATTGGTACACTACCACCTCTAACCATACTTTTGTATTGAAAGTAGAGCTGACTTTTAATTAGTAAATCTAGACACACTCACATGTATATTTTTATTCTAACCTTATGACCTCCACTTTTAAATCTTGTAAAAAGATAACGATTTCTTTCTAAATTTCCATAAAAATCATTTCTATCACCAGTTATTAACCATCACCTGAGAAAATACAATCCATAATATTGAAACATGAAAGCTTTTGTGTAGAGATTTAAAATGTTTACATTATAATCACTTATGATGATAATAATAATAATAATAATAATAATAATAATAATAATAATAATAATAATAATAATAAAAACAAGAAAGCTTCTTTCTAAGCATAAGATGCATCATCCAAAGGCTGATGTAGACCGTCTATACATACCCCGTAAAGAAGGTGCAAGAGATCTTATTCAGCTAGAATTGTCATATAAGACAACAACTATTGGTTTACTAACATACATAAAAACAACAAACGACTGGATGATACAATTATTCAAACAACATGAAAACAGAAAAAAAATTCAAGAATGAAAAAAGGCAGTAAATACAAACAAGATTTACAGTTAGTAGATTCTGTAGAAAAGCAAAACGGAAGTAAATAACTAACTATTGCGTCAAAAAATATGAACAAGAAATCCAAGGATAAAGCTCTTGAACAGATGAAACAACGCTGGCAAGACAAACCTCAGTATGGCCAATATCCAGAACGTGCTAATAAATCCAATGTTGATAAAGTTAATACTCATTGATGGTTACGTGCATCTGGATTAAAGTCTCAGATTGAAGGCATTATTTTTGCAGATCCAAAATGCAGGTTCTGTTATAAATACCAAGAAACAACAGACCATCTGATCTCAGGATGTTCTGTACTTGCCCCAAATAAATATAAAAGTCGTCACGATAGAGTGGGGCAATATTTATATTGGAAAATGTTCAAACAATATTAAAAATATGTAAACAAACACTGTATGAACATCACCCAGCACCGCTTACAGGAATAGAAGATGTCACCATTCTATGGGATTACACCATCTACACAGATAGACAAATTGAAGCAAATAGGCCGGACATTATTGTTAAAAAAACAGAAACAAAAAAACTTGTCTGTTAATTGATATGGCTTGACCAGCTGATTGTAATATAGCAACCAAGGAATTCGAAATACTGTCAAAATATAAAGACCTGGAGATTGAAATAAAAAAAAAATGTGGAAATCGAAAACAAGAATCGTCACAGTGATAGTAGGTGCAGTTGGAATGATAAAAAACGGAACAAAACAACACATTGAAAGATTCCCTGGAAACCCTAAATTAAAAGTTATACAAAAATTTGTCTTGTTAAGTACTTCCCACACACTAAGGAGAACGTTGTCTATGTAACGCTAGGGATGTTGGGGGAGATAGAAAAAACATGAAATGGAGCCATAACAACACACCACGGCCTGCCTTAGGTCTTCCCGCAGACTTGGTAGATAGTGCGACCATAGCAGAAATCAAAATATGATGTAAACTGACATAATAATAATAATAATAGTCCAAGGGATAAATTTGAATTATGTATAGAAGAAAAATTTTAAATATTAAAATATAATAGTTAAAGTCAACAATTGAATCAAAGGAATGAATTAGTGTTTAATTGTCGGCATAAAAACAAATTCAAATTTACATAATATACGATTAAATTAATTAGCTACTATATTTCCATTTACACGCCCCTCTCTAGTTTTTCTAATGTTGAAAGTATAACTAATTTTATTATGATTTTTCCCAGTATAACCCCTATGAACATACTGTTTATAATTCATAAACATTCCCCAGCTCTATGATTTCCCTAACATTCTTCTTTTATATATATATATATATATATATATATATATATATATATATATATATATATATACAGAAAATCTAAGCAAGACCCAACAACCTACCACTGTTTCGCCCTACGGCTTGTCAGGGAAATTGGCTAGTTTCCCTGACAATTCGTAGGGCGAAACCGTGGTAGGTTGTTGGTTCTTACTTAGAATTTCTGTCTTTGTTTGCTCTATTTTCGTATTGAGCGCATAAAGTGTTAGAATTTTCATCTCGGGTTTTTTCTTTCTTACGATTGCTTGACTTTTTGTTCATGTACGTCGTTTGTTTCTTTTTTTACGTCCCCTTCTTTTCCCTCCGAGTTCGTTCTCGGTGGGTTGTACAAGACGATTTAAATTATAACTTAATTAATACTAGTTTCGGTAGAGTTAGTTCTGTTACTATTGGTATTGTTATTACTATAGTTAATATTATATATATATATATATATATATATATATATATATATATAATATTATATATAGAATTTATAACATAAATATGTTATAATATCAATACAAAAGTAACCAGTCCTTGTTCCAAATTATATATATATATATATATATACATATATCATTATAATATATATATATATATATATATATATATATATAGTATATCGAGGCAGTAAGTAATTTTCTAAACACATGCTGTTAAATATCAACTTTAAAACAGGAAATAACATATTACATTGCATTTGACTACATGGTTTTGTTGTCATTTCGCGCTATCCCGCGTTGTGACATCATAGTTCGGTTACTATTGGTATTGTTATTACTATAGTTCATATTATATATATATATATATATATATATATATATATATATATATATTATAACATAAATATGTTATAATATTAATACAAAAGTAACCATTTCGTTTTGACCATATCCGTCAAAGTGATAAATTCTATTTCAAATTGGATGGTTTAAAATGTTTAAGACTAGTCAAACCCCCTTAATCAGGGAGGCATTATTACATAGACGGAGTGGAGCAATCAAAACAAAGCAATTTATAATCTGAAGAATACAAGAACAGACACTAAAAATAATTTATTGAGGCCTTAACATTAATATTTGATTTAAATAGAGATCAGCGTTATTAGTCGATTATTAGATTTACTTTATTTGATCTTTTAAAATTCTAAATTTAACAAAAGCTTTAAGCATGAATACGCATGTAGTTAAGGAAATATACGTATACATGTGTGTATGAGTGTAAGAATGCAACTATATGCGTGTGTATGTGGATATAAGTAAGTGTACGTGAATGTGTTAATATGTAGGGTTATATGGATATACGTATTCATGTGCTTGTGTGTGGGCGTGAAATCAGCTCATGGTCAATATTCAATAATGATGCTCCCTTTTCGACCGGTCTAGAGACCCCCAATTGACATTCGGCTAAATGTTCTGTCTTAAATCATGTCATTCCATTTCATTTTAAAGAAATGTTTATTTCGGAAAAATCTCTATACCGAATGGTCTAATGAAATGAGCGAATTTAACTCATAAAAAATGATTATTATTTATAACCAATCTGAATGACACAAAAAACACTCTAAAATACTCTAAACAATCTAAAATACTCGCTTTTCCGCCTGCTTTGTTGAATATTTCAAACTATTTATTTTCAAGATTTATGATCTCGGTGAGCCCTCAATGAGCCCTTAAACTCGCAAATCTAAAGGCGATGAGAAACGCCCTTTCAAAGAAATACGTTTTAATAATAATGCAAATGATCTTGCTGCTAGTGACTTTTCCTTCATGCCATTTCATTTTAGACTGGACGAATCCGATATCCAAATCCGACAATCTACTTTCTGGACCAGAATGGAATTCCGCCTGTCAGAAATCTCATTTGCCAAATCCTTTTTCAAGCAATGGATCGGAGTGTCGTGCCTGACGTTGTCTTTATGAACCATTCAATCGTTATCGGATTATTGAAATATAAGCCCCAAAGTTTTGCCGTTGAGAGAAATCAAAGTATCTGCAACTGACCTGGGCAAGAAAAACAATTGCCTAATTTTCAATACACCTTGGTTTAAAAGTGATAAGCAGCTCAGTTGAAGTGCAATTTAGACACATGCCAAAAAGCTCGCTACCCGTTTGAATGTGCGAAGAGAAATACATCCGAGATGGGGATAGTCAGTCAGTTAATTGGCGTGCGTAATATAAATTGGGGGATCATGTCTCTTTTGAACAGTAGGTTGGCATTACAACCAAGGCTAGAGAGCCAAATGTGTCCTGCTATTCAACTATAGCTGGAAAGAAAAACAGATGTATTAAAAACTGATAATAAATAAAAGAAAAAGACAAATGAGGTTCCTGGGACGTGTAATGAGGAAGGAAGACCTATAGAACTTGATACTCACAGGTCGCATGAATGGAAGAAGAGACAGAGAAAAGCAGCGCAAAATGTACTTGTTAGGTCTGAGCAAATGGTTGACGGAGCGGGGCTTGGAAAAGATAGGAAGAGAAAACTTATTGAAAGCGACAAGAAACAGAGGCAAGTGGAAGTCCATTATTGCCTACGTCCTAAAGGGACACGGCAAATGAAGAAGAAGAGTGAATACAACGAATTGAACTTGGGTCTCCGATTTCTAATTCCGAGTCGATTAAGACGTTCTTAAATATTTATTTTCAGTCAGACAATTCAATATTAACAGAGACAGGCGTTTTTCTTTTTGCCAAATTGACTTCTCTCTGATTCTATTTAATTCTCTTGCCTCAAATATTCTCTATGAGTGTTAACATTCTCTCGTCATTATCTTCTTCTTCTATGTGCCCTGTCCTTTCAGGACGTAGGCGATCGTGGCTTTTCACGTCTCCCTATATTTTTTTCATCATCTTTGATGATATTATCAAGCATTCATTGCCATATTTTAGAACTGACATCACACAGTAATCCAGTACTCACTTCTTTGTTTCTAGCGAAATTGTCCTGTTTCTTAATACTTTACACAACTTCTAGAATTCTTCCTTAGCCATGTCAGTTCGCCTTTGGATCTCTGTGTCGTACTTTCCGTCTTCTGTTATAACCTTTCCCCGGTATTTAAATTTATGTACCTGCTTGATTCTAGTATCTGCACTTGGCATATTGGGCTACCTATTTTACTGATGACCATGCATTCAGTTTTCTTGCAGTTTATTTGAAGTCTTTTCTTGTCACTCTCTTCAGCTACCTTCTGTAGGAGGTCTTGTAGTTTACTTTCTGTGTCTGCTATCAGCACTGTATCATCTGCGTATCTTAGGTTGTTTAAATTGTGGCCTCCAATGACGAATCCAGGCAAAACTTCTAGGGTCCTCAATATATTTTCGCTGTACAACTTGAACAGATCCTGTGAAAAGACACATCCATGTTTTACCCCACTTTCTTTGTATATCTGCTGAATTCCTTTCCTGTCCGTGTGCAGTCGGTTTGCTACCAGTAAAAATTCTTGATTACTTTTAAGTCTTTCCCAAATACGTCAAGGCTGCCGAGCATCTCAATGTAGCTAAAATTTACAATAATGAAGTTTACAATTCCCCTTTCCATATTCCATGTCACTTCATGATGTTGGCGACAATGTCTCTCCACTGTTTCATTTTTTTATTGGTCTACTTTCTTCGATGATTCGGTTTGATTAACACTTTACACTTCTTATTATACAGGTTTTTATTTCGTTGGTATTTGTTTTTATTATGTTTCATCTGCGTTAAATACCCCAACACTCCATTCTTCATTACGTGTCAGTTTATGATTGTGAGGAACAATTATGTCATTGTTCTAAAACGTTTAAAGTAATTTAATCATTCGCCAGTAGATCCATTTACCTCTGACTTTAAGTTTCTCCATCAGTTAGGAGATTGCCCGGCGTTTAAATAGAAATTGAGGCCGCTTTGTTCCTGGAAGATATTCTCTATCGATCAGTTAAGTGTCATACGTGATACTCGCTTGGGTGATCCTATCTTGAAAGAGATACTACTAAAAGATATTTTTAAATCAGTTCACCTCAAGCAAGGCAGTACAGGAGGTTACCTAATAGGTGATTAATGAGAAAGAGGAACAGGTTACAGAAGGTGTCAGAGAATGACTAAGAGACGGTGTGAATAGAGCTGCATTAGTGTAGAGTGGTAAGGAAGAAGATCAAGATACAAACGTTGTCAGGACGCCAAGGAGATAACAGATGACAATTGACATTGCTTTTAAATATTTGGATATTCTAGCGTTCAGAGAAGCAAGTATACGGAAATGCGAGTAAAGATCATAGAGTACAAGTTGCGTATACATTTGACGGGTTTCACTGTATAAAGATGGGACCTAATTGCTAGTCTAGTAGCTCGACTAAATTCATACAGAGGTAGCAACAGGGAGCTAAGCTCATAGAAGCAGAAACCGAGAAATTGTTTGTGGAAAAGACAGAGAGAAACCACATTACGGAGGTGAGAAAATGACCGGTTGAGCTACCAGGTCGGGATCAATTACATTACAGATACTCCGTTGTATTTTTAAGAACCCCGAGATAATTGGCGGGGGTACCCAACCAGGTGTAACAGTTGGGCGGATGGTAGACTTATATATGTGCAAGAGAGATTCAGATGAGAAAAACTTCCAGGCCCTGCATAGTAAACCGAGCTTTCTAGCTGCAGATTTAACTATGGATTCAATGTAGACATTCCACTTGAAATCGGCTGAGAAAGTTAGGCAGAGGAGACGCGGTATTTTGTTTTCAGAAAGACTAGCCTAATTCATATTGGTGGTGAGTAGGAGCAATTGTCTATGGTGTTAAAAAATGTCACCTGTTAGGTTGCTATTACTTTCTGTGGTAGACTGGTTGCCAACCAAAGCAATATAATACAATGTCTTATTATTTCCATATATATATATATATATATATTGAACAGGTGTAGAGGCTCATCCCTTGTTCCCTGTTTAGGATGTGGTTCCCGGCTTTCTCTTTTCTAATCTTTTCATTCATACGTGGCCCCTGCGCTCCAGTGGCATTACCGCCGTGCTTGGGGTGATATGATTAATATATATATATATATATATATATATATATATATATATATATATATATATATACGAAAAAAATCGCAAGATCGCCAAGACCTACCGCGGTTTCGCACAACGGCTCGTCAGGGCAAAGGCAGACCAAGGACTAATCAAATAAATAGACCTCTATTAAGACTAACCCATTTGGGGGAAGGGGTTCATAGTCTTTAAAGGTTTCTCGTGTAACATTTAAGATTGGAATACGTACAGAGTCGGTTTTATTATTATTATTATATATACATATATATATGTGTGTGTGTGTGTGTGTGTGTGTGTGTGTGTGTGTGTGTGTGTGTGTGTGTGTGCGCGCGCGTGTGTTTGTATATGGGTGTGTGTGCACACACAAACTCACACACACACACACACACACACACGCACACACACACACATATATATATATACATATTCTTGCCTCGATACGTTTGTGTAAGCAGTCTCTATTTCATTTTAATGATATTTCATTTATTATAGTCAAGACGAATTAAATCAGACTGCTTGAAATGAATTGAAACAAATCAAAAATAAGACAGGCACGAGAACAAATAGCTAATAAAGTAAAGAAAACTAATGCTAGATTACATGTAAAATTTCCCAACATCTTCGAAAATGTCTGTTAGTTTGAATGTGTTTTCTGAAAATCCTGGCGGCTTAACCGGAACATAGCATCAAACATCTAAGTGAAAAAGACGCATTTAAATACAAATATATATGTAGAGATTAAAACTGAAAAATGGAAAAGACCTTAATATGAGTTAGAGTATAATAAAAATAGACAAACCATACAACAGGGACAATCTCTGCAGATTGTACCAGAAGAAAATTTAGCCAATATTTTGTTTCTAGAGCATAAAAAAATTACTGAATAAAAGATCAGAAATAATGTCCAGATGTAATCACACCTATAGATACATATTGGGATCATAAAAATATGGGTGAAAGTGTTTTAAATTTCTTAAGTAATTCCTCCCTAATTTTTTTGAATTTTCGTTTGTTTAAAAATTCCAGTCCTTGTTCCAAATTATATATATATATATATGTATATCATTATAATTTATATATATACATATATACAGAAGTATATATATATATATATATATATATATATATATATATATATATATTTAGTATATCGAGGCAGTAAGTAATTTTCTAAACATATGCTGTTAAATATCAACTTTAAAACAGGAAATAACATATTACATTGCATTTGACTACATGGTTTTGTTGTCATTTCGCGCTATCCCGCGGTGTGACGTCATAAAACCGCATCGCAGACTTAAGAACTGCGTTTATTATTTTTGGTAACTATTGCCGTTTCCAAGCGGAGTTTTATGTCAACACAAAATAAAATGGTCGGTGATGGTGGATTTTATAATATTTCAGTTTAAACAACCTCTCTGAAGATGGCTTATGTGAGCC
>JBBBDQ010001003.1:2347500-2647500 GCA_037127315.1 Ascarosepion bandense | reverse complement strand
ATGGTAAACCATCATCAGCTTCCTTTTTATTGTACAGAACATTTTAAAATCCAAAAAAGAAAGTATATATAGGTAAAATCAACAAAACCAAAAAATCAATATTAAAAATTATCCCTAGATATAGGGCTCCATGTAAATAGTATTATCTATTTACAGATTCTAATATTTATATTATATTTACATGATATCAAGAAATTCCGAAATTTACATTCTGTTCAACAGCTATTGTTTTTGAAACAATATAATCTTTACTCAACAGAAGGATGTTGACAACACCTTAGACCGAACATGTCAGAAACGACGACGTTTTATTTGAAAATTTTCAGAGAAAGAATATTTAAACTTAAAGAAATTTCCAGGACATAATGAGGAAAAACATGCGAGAAAATATGAGACTAGCAATACAGACTGAAATCAAGAAAAATAAAGGTAGACTCTACCTGAAGATTTTACGTTCATGGGAAGCGAAAGTTAAGGAGAATTAACAAAAAGAGAAAGATTATTAAAAGCAACTCATGATATTCTCGAGAGCAAAGCTTGCCCACATCCTAAGGGAACAAGGCACATGGAAGTTACAAAACATGCTGATGCTACAATGTACTTTAGCTTTATCGTTTACTCTTACTTTTTTTAAACGGCTAACTTAATAATTGCGGGTAAAAATATGCTCAAACATTCCCGAAAATGTGAATACAATTATGTTCATGAATCTGCGTGTTCTTTGAAATCTTGCAGCTCCAAAGACAAAGAAAATTTAAATTCTAACATTAGTCAAAAATGTACCCCACTCTCTCGTATGTTAACTTGCCAATTATGAAAGCTTTCAAACAAACTGAAAAGTTTAAATCAGAATTTTTATAATAAAATTTTAATAAGATTTCTCAAATAAATTAATATACCGTTCGATCAAAAGAAGTACCCACTTACATAAATAAGTTATACATACATTCATAATGTTTAAAGTTATATATATATATATATATATATATATATATATATATATATATATATATATATTATAATGATGATCCACGTATATTGTCTAAATATGTATAGGAAAAAATATCAAATATATATATATAGCAATAGAAATAAACAAATACAGTCAAAAGAATTCATTTTTAAACTTCCAACTTTTAGTAGTTTTTCCTATACATATTAAGACGGTATACATGGATCATTACGATGTTATTTGGACTCTACTTAAACGGCAAAAATTCTTTACAAATTGGCACAAATACACTCGGATATTATATTTCTCGGACTTTGCAAAAAAATGGAATTATTACCAACAGGATTCAGATTTAAATACAACTTCCAACACAGCTTTATTACATTGCATATACAAAAGCTCAACATATATACAACAGCACCTCCACCCAATTAAGGAACCTTGCGCACAACTTTGCTTACATTAACAAAATTCTTTTACATGAACTTATCTAAAAACATCAGTTATTCTCTCTAACACTTTCTCTTTTCCAATATTTCAAGTAAAAAAATACTCAATTCCCTGTACCAAAAAAAAGCTGACACAGTGTATATTTTTGAAAAACCAAAAACTCAATAAACTAATTGCTGAGGACCCCATTTTACAGCACATACCTCACCTGAATAACTACTTAATACAACAGATTCTCATGATGTCCGCTACACTCATAACACCTCTGCTGATAATCACATCGCAAACCGATCTAAATAAAGTCTCACCCAAGGAGAAAACTCTTTATTAAATAAAAAAATTATCATTCTACCTCTCACAACCACTAAACACTCTAAACCTTTGCTACGATATGGAAAAATAACTTCGTAGACTGAGACTAAAAGAATATTTCGCAGACAACAAATCTACTTCTACAGACAAACTTCCTTTTACGAAGAATAATACTCTATGGACTCCACCAAGTGGACGTAACCAGCACTTGGATCAATAAGCCAACAAAGCCAGACAACACATGGATACCTTCTTAAAAAACAAAGGACACCAAATAAAATAAACACAACTTATCCAAAATAGAACACCAAGCCATCTATACACTTAAAAACAACCGAGACATAATTATCGTACCAGCAGATAAGGGCGGAGCTATAACCATCTTAGACACTAATAATTATATTAAAAAAGCAGAATCACAACTTCAAAATAACAGACTCTATGTACCCTTACCTCTAGATCCGACTAGCACTTACAAAACAGAATTATCACTTCTTATTCAGAACCTGAACCACAACATAAAAAATAAAGTAAAATCTCTTATTCCTGAGAACCCCAAAACAGCAACATTCTACACTATCTCAAAACTACATAAACTCCCCAAAATCATTTCAGAAAAACACCCTAACACCTCTTCTTCCAACCCACATCAAAATAAAAAAATCAAATAACGAAGATATCTATAAAATATCAAAAACCCTTAAAATCATACCACCAAAGAACTAATATCTGGGTACATAGAAAATATCCTAAAACCTTTATTGCCTGACATACCTAGTTATATTAGAGACACTACTGACTTTCTCAACAAATTACAAAACATTAACTTAGTCCACGATGATAATATCCTAGTAACGATGGATGTTACGTCACTGTACACGAACATTCCAAATGTTGAAGGAGTATCAGCTTGCCATGAGTTGCTTCGTAAAAGCAAATTACCTAACAACCAAATTACAGATATATGCCAATTAATAAATTTCATTTTAACACATAATAATTTTAAATTCAACAACAAACACTATTTACAGATTAGTGGCAGGGCAATGGGCACAAAAATGGCACCTAGTTATGCCAATATCTTTATGCACATTCTAGAAAGAAAATACTGGACAATTCAAAATATAAACCATCACATTATTTTAGATATATTGATGACATTTTCTTATTATGGATTCATGGATTTAAAAAATTAAAAAACTTTTTTTACTTTCTTCCACAATACAATTAAATTTACCATGGAGTGCTCATACACATCCGTCCCTTTCTTAGACGTCATGATAAAATTAAACAAACATACACTTTCCACCAATCTATACAACAAACCCACAAACCAACATACATTTCTACACTTTAACAGTTGTCATCCCCTTAAATTAAAAAAAATCTATCGTATAGAATCAAACGCATATGCTCAGACCATCTAGATTTTCTATACAACATTAACAACCTAACAAAGCAATTTCTAAAATCTAAATACCCAATAAAAATAATAAAAGAAGCAGTAAATAAAACCATCCACATAAATCGTAACACACTTCTCACATACAAAAAGAGAGAAAAAACAGCCGAATTCCCATGGTTTTTAACCACAATCAATATTCCCGCACACTTATTCAAAATTTATAAAATGATTACAAGAACCTCCAATCAAACAAAAAAATCAAAGACATTTTCGATAAACCACCCATAAATGCAATGAAACAAACACCCAACCTATCAACTATCCTCACTTCTACCAAATATCCACAAAATACAAAACTATCAGGGAATTACAAATGTGAAAAGTCCCGCTGTTTAGTTTGCAAACATTTAGTAAACGATACAGTATTTTCTATACCCAACACCAACATCAAATTACACCCACCACGCCTCACCTGTAACAGCCAAAATATAATATATTTTCTCTTCTGCTCAGTATGTCCAAATAGTGGATATATTGGTGAATCAGGAAACATATTTAGATTCCGTTTCAATAATCATAAACTAAGAATACGCCAAAATAACCCTTATTCCCCCATAGCTGAACACTTCAATCAACCAGGACACACATTAGCAAACTGCAAATGCTTATTGTTAGATTCCGATTTTAGTTCTACATACTCACGCAGAAAGAAAGAAAAATAGTGGATTTTAAAATTAAATACATACAGGCTAGGGTTAAATATGGACTTAGGCGTTTTGAATCTTTATAAATATTTAAATAGTTAAACATTTTTTAGATACACTTAAATTTTTTTCTTTAAAACAACAATTAAAAGTATTAATAGGGATAGCTTAACGTTTACAAATATTAAAACACTCTATCGCTTTCTACGTCACGTGATGTAAACATCACTCGACAAATGCTCTCGCGACGAACGCTTCTAGTTTAAATTTTAAAATCATTTGTTTCTGATGAAAGACCGAGGCCGGTCTGAAATATCAGTTATATATATAATAATAGAAATAAATAAATACTGTCAAAAAATACATTTTTAACTTACAACTTTTTAGTAGTTTTTCTTAGATAGATAGATAGATAGATAGATAGATAGATAGATAGATAGATAGATAGATAGATGAAAAGGAATGCATTAATTAATTTAGTATTTCTTAAATTTGCAGGCAAATAGACGTAATACACACTGTTTAATAAATTAAAACAAGAAAACACATAGATAGATAGATAGATAGATAGATAGATACAAAAAATCTATTTAATATAAATATAAAATATTATGCGATAGACTCCTATAGAGAGCTCAATGGATATTATCCGTAGCAATATGATATAGATAAAGGGAAACAAAAAATATTAAACGCAACCCAGTTGTCCTTTTTATATGTAGTTTGCATTGCGACACGAAAATTTTATGTTTCGAGATTTTAACCACATCATCAGGTGATATTAGCACATTGTGGTGAAAATGATTTCATTTGAATATAAGAAACAGTACATAATATATATATATATATATATATATATATATATATATATATATATGTATACA
Organism: Ascarosepion bandense; assembly: GCA_037127315.1. Classification (NCBI taxonomy): domain Eukaryota; kingdom Metazoa; phylum Mollusca; class Cephalopoda; order Sepiida; family Sepiidae; genus Ascarosepion; species Ascarosepion bandense. The sequence goes on along the minus strand of JBBBDQ010001003.1, from coordinate 2,642,793 downwards.
CAAACACACACACACACACACACACACACATATATATAAGTATAGGTATAGGTGTTCAGTCCATAAACGATGAGGATAATCCAACAAGATTACCTTAATATAAAATATTAAGTGGTAAATAAGATGGCAATTGTCGTTGCACTTAAACTCTTGGAAATGGCAAAGCAGGGAAGAGAGTTCCAAAGGTTGGAAGTGCGAAAAAGTAACTTTTAGAGTAGAAGAGGTGGTTATATTTGACCGTTGTTAATGCTCGAACTTAGTTGATAAACTAGCATTACGAGTAAATTCGTGTAGAGAGTGCACCAGGGAGACAAGCTCATCGAGGCAGAAGCCGTGGAAATATTTGTAGAAAAGGCAGAGGGAAGCCACATCATGTCGGTGAGAAAGTGATTGAAGTCAAAGTGTCTGGTCAGGATCAATTCATTGCAGATCCTCTTTTGAATTTTGTCGAGCACATCGAGATGAATAGCAGGAGAACCCGACCAGATATGGCAACAGTATTTAATGCACGGACGAATGTTAGATTTGTAAATGTGCAAAACGGATTCTGAAGAGAAAAATTTCATGGTCCGACAAAGTGACCCGAACTAACTTGCAGTGGCTGTAGTTGTAACTATTGATCCGGTGTAATTGTTCCACTTGGTGTTGCCTGTGAAAGTGAGGCCGAGGAAGCGCAGTGTAGTGCTTTCTGGAAGACAAGCGTCACCCATATTGATGGGAGAAAGGAGAGTTTGTCTATGATGATTAAAAGAAAGCACCTTTGCTTTGGTAGCATTAAACATTTTCTAGCCAGTTCTTGCCTGTTATGGTGAAACACACCTGTTCTATAATGAATAGACTCTTCCAGCTAATTTAAGTAGGAGTAGTAAGAGGAACGAGGGTCGATAGTAGTTGACAGTTAGTCGAATACGAAAGTATTCAGAGACCTGGCAAAATAACACTACGTAATACATATTATATCAAGTTCCTAACGTTTTATACGTCGAACCAATTAGGACCGATTTCAGCACAAATAGACTCCACTGCGAAAATAACTCCACAACATTGCCCCAGTCTACCAAAGTGTAGACGCCCTTATTAAGAGCGGCAGGGAGGTTCACTTATCAACCTTGGCAGATTTTTTATCAAAACGAGTGTAAATAGTGGTGTCGTCAGCGTAGATGCCTTCTCGTTAACTGATTACATCAGAAAGATCATTGATAATGATCATGAAAGTGTAGGACGAATGATAGAGCCTTGGGTGACATCCGCGTTCTAGTGATAGTACTTGGAAGCATTCCCGTTTAATACTATTTTCATTGCACTGTATGATATGAACGTTTGAATTAGATCAAACAAGCGTCTACTTATACCATAGCACTATCTCTTGTGCAGAGGGCCAGCATGCCGAAACCTGTCTAACGCTTTCGAGATATCAAGCTTCGCCGTTCTTATCAAGAGCCTAGTATATGTATTCAGTGACAGTCGTTAGAATATCAGCTATAGACCCAGCGAAGCGGAAGCCATATTGTTTGTCAGAGAATAGGTTGTGGGCTGTGAGATGCTGAATCACTTAGACACTGATAGTAGCCACGAACACTTTGCCAAAGTTGGTAGAACGTTATGAGGACAATAATTCGAAGGGTCTATGTGTTCTATAGAGTTTTTAAAGAAAGGAAATACAGAGGAGGACTTCCAACAAACAGGAAAGCAAGAATCAGAGAGACAATAGTTGTAGAGTGTGGAATAGACGGGGGAGAGTTCAGAGCGCATTTCTTTAGAACGATGACTGGTATTATGGAGTTCAAACTTAGAAATTATATTAGAGACCTCGTTGAGAGTTCAATATACATCCCTCAGTTGAGTCTATGTTTTAGGTTGGAAGTTAGAAGTGGATACACCCGACGAGTCAAATGTGGAGTTAGCGGAGGATTTTCGAGGAAAGCGTTCGGTTTTGTCCGTTGAGGCTGTGAGAACCTCCGATTTGTTGGATAAAGGAGGGATAAATATTTTAATATTGTTTAACACACTTTTGTAGAGCCGCCAGTATTCTTTGAAACCAAACTTGTTATTCGCTTATTCATTGTTTTTTAATTAAATCATTTTTTTAAAAACGTATTTTCTGATGTTTTTATCCAACGCCGCATTGCCCAAATGTGTTACCCAAATTCTTGCAGTGAATACGCTACCTTCAATTTACTCTTATTACATCCCCCCTCCAATCGCCATGATCATACGTTTAAAACGAGGGTTTTTTCAAGTCGACGAAATCAATGGTTGATTGAATGGCACCATCCAATTTTTTTCTCTCTTACTGCCTATTGAGCAGTAGCAGTTTATCAAGATTAAAGGAAAGTAGTAATTAAATTGATTCATTAATTCCGTTCAACAGAAAAATATCACCCAATAATAGGAAATGTTTAGGGCAACTCTTCCTATAACAATTGAATAAATCCCAGAAAACAACTTTTCTAGGAAATAGAAATTTTCTGTGTGAAATACGAAGAGTAAAAAATATACAAAATACACGCACATTATAAATATAAGAGCTTTTTTTTAGGCAAATCAAACTATATATATATATATATATAGTCATCCACAGACAGACCTGTTTCGCTGTGTCACAGCTCATCAATACGATCAGACAGCCGATTGATTTTTACACAGGATTGAAACCCGAGCGAATTGGCGTCAGTCGGCGATTTTACCACTGAGTTAACGCCGCTCGGTAGAAGGAGGCAGACTTTTTAGCGTTTATATTATCATTATACACGCCCAATAGCTGAGAGTGTTCTAATTCATTGCTGAATGAACGATGCGTATATGCCAGAGTAGCTACTGTTTTTAAAATTTGCCATTCTTCCAGAGTGCTCAATCAGGATGTGAGAGCGGAAATAGTCATCCGCAGATCGAATAATGAATGTAATCTATAACAGTGGCGATATACCGGAAGACCGAGGCAGATCAGTTTTCATCGCACAGTCTAAGAAGCCCGGTGTAAACGAATATGAAGTCAATAGAGCCTAATGAGTTTCATAACAAAACTCATTATGCAATTTCTAGTGTACAGAGCACGCTGCAGAATTTGGTCAGAGATACGATAAGAACAATGCCTTTTTATCAAGGATACTCGAACAAGGAATGCAATAAGTAGGATTCAAATGTTATCAGAAAGTGCACTCTAAATGCAGATGCTCGTGTACCTGTTTTTCATAGACTACGCAAAGGCATTCAACAAAGCAGGCCACAAAGATGTGATAGAGACGCTCGGAAACCTTAATATTTTCGAGAGATACATTAGAGTAATCAAGAACATGTATTGTTAGGTAACTGCCTGCATACTGTTGGAAACACGCTATACAAAGTGAAAAGGTTCAAAAGTAACCCCAATTTATACTCCATCATTTTCTCGCACTTTCCGCCTTTGGAACTCACTTCCGTACACTTGTTTTCCTGAAAGCTAAAATATCCAATAGTTTAAGGGACGTAAGACAAGAATGTGTCTTCTCACCAGATATATTAAACCTATACAGCGAATCAATTCTGAGAGCTCTAGAATTCATGTCAGGATTCGTCATTGATGGGTACATTCTGTACAATATAAGATATACAAGTGATACAGTTCTGGTGGCTGTCACGGAATACGAATATACGGTGTAAAGGGGAACCAGTTTCTTGGAGATGATCCGTCGACCGGAAAGGAACGACCTGAGCGATAGATGTCACCGGACCGTTATCTTATAACTTCTAGCACCAAACAAAATATTACTCTCGAAACATGGAATGCCAGAACCCTAAACTCTTTTGACAGCTAGAGAATGTCAAGCAGGTGATGATCAGATTGAATATCAACATTCTAGGTGGCTAAACAACGGGAACATCGTCAGTGACAGCAACAGGAACATATAGGCAGGTGGTGCAAATAATGAAAAAGAAGTTGGCTGGACGGAGACATGAAGGAAGATTTCTTTTTAACAGAAAGATGCTTACGCGATTCCCAGTCGCGCAGAAAACGTGAAAACATTGAAATATATATATATATATATATATATAACACGGTCATGTCACGTTGGATACACCGGTTCCCGCTCGATCACCGAAGTTGAGCCTGGTCAGTACTTAGGTGGGTGATCACTTGGGAATACCAGGTGCTGTTAGCATTCACGGATGTGCGGTGGATGTCGGCTTGGAAGGGGAAATCAGTGAGCCGTGTTCCAATTTCAGTCGAGCACGCTGCATTCACTTGCGCTCTGGTACCCTTGGGAAAGGTATTAATCCGTTCGTTCCCTCCAATTATGGGTTAAATAATTGAGGTCTGCTGTTCGTGCGATTTGTGGCAGTCATCTGCACCAATTGTTTGTTATCAGCAGTTCCAAGAAGTACTACACAATGCCTTCACCACTATAAACAAATCTCTGTGTGGTTGCCTTGCTGGAAAAAGGTTGGACCCTCATACGTTGAACGCGACGGGAGAATCCATTATTATATATATATATATATACACACACACACTACCGGCCATAATTATTAAGCCACCCCAGTTTTTCAAAAGAAATTATGTATTTCATACTACTTTTAATATTTATTGCCAAGATGATAATTCTAAATAAAAACAGAATGGTTCATTTTGTTTACTACTTTGCAAAATTGTACAAAGGAAGGAAGCAAAGATGAACTCGTCCGAATCAGCCTAAATTTTCTTCATTCTTTCATTGATGAAACTGTAATATCGGTAATTATTAAATATTTATAAAGTCATTTGATGCAAATGTTATTGTGTAGTATTAAAAAAAGAAACATTCTATTTTCATTTACAATTATTCACTTGGCAATAAATACTAAAACTTGTATGAAATACATAATTCTTTTAAAACACTGGGGTGGGCTAATAATTATTGCTGGTAGTGTATATATATATATAATAAAGTGTTGTAATTTGCTTGAAGCATTTTGTATATCAGGTATATGGTTAGGTCTTGAAGCTGTCACAATGAATTTTTAAAATAAATGAATTTAAATAAGTTTTTGGGTATTGTCTATTTATTATAATGTATAATAAATAGGTAATACCCAAAAACTTCTTTAAATTTATTTACTTTACTAAACGCATTGTGACAGCCTTCAAGACCTGCCCATATATATATATATATATATATATATATATATATATATAGAGAGAGAGAGAGAGAGAGAACTGTTCTTTGTTAATACTGCACAATTAGATGTGCATCAAATGAAATATTCTGATGTACAGTTTTTGCGCTCCCTTCCCCATGCTAGTTTATTCTTGCAAATATTTGCAACGTCATAACAACAAAAGAACCATTCTATTTGTATTTAGAAATATCTACTTGGAAATAAATTCTAGAAACAGTATGAAATACATCATTTTTTCTAAAAAAAACTAAATGGCAGTCCACTCGTGTCCGATTATACCTGCTTGCTAGTACCGTGTGTTCATCTCTGTTGGGTACGCTTAATCAGGGAAATGTATATGTTTGTCCAACATATATATATATATATATATATATATATATATATATATATATATATGTGTGTGTGTGTGTGTGTGTGTGTGTGTGTGTGTGTGTGTGTGTGAATGCTGAAACAGAACATAACAATGACCTCCTGCGCAGTGTTTCACGCTTCTAGCATTCACATTGATATTCTAAATGAGATGAGATTTTATGTCTAAGCTGTTAATACCTACAATCGCTCAAACCCGAGTAGTGACCATCTGTACTCAAACAATATAAGCATATATATATATATAGGAAAACTCAACACGTCATTTCAATTGGTTATAAACTATAGCTCATTTCAATGAGTTTATTTAGCTCATTTCATCAGACCTTACAATATTCCTTTCATCTTGTACAAACTTTTTGCCGGAATTATAAATTTCATATCGCTCTGATTAACATGCATCAAGCTCTCTATATAGATTTACCACTTAATATTTTATATTAAGGGAATCTTGTTAGATTATTCTCACCGTTTACGGACTGGACACCTATGCCTATATATTGCTCATCCACATACAAGCCTTTTTTGATACATCACAGCTCATTAGTGTGGCTAAAATTTCCACTTGCTTCTAGCTGGGGTCGAAACTCGACCGATTTCGTGTCAGTCGGAGTCCTTACTCCTTAAGCCATCGGCACATGAAATGAATTTACACACGCCAGTCACCGGGAGAACTCAATTCATTATAGAGGAGTAGCGAGTAATAACGCGTATATATATATATATATATATATATATATATATATATGTGTGTGTGTGTGTGTGTGTGTCTGTGTGTGTGTGTGTGTGCCTGAAAATATATAAAATATATAATATCCTATCTTCATCTCATGCTGTGTATACTAATATCATTGGCCTTGTCTTTTGCTTAAACAAGATAGCGAAAATCCATCTGCTCTGATATTAGATCGAACAATGAGTCATATCGAAAAGCAAAAGACGTTTACAGCTATCAGGTTTTTCTTTAACTTCACCAATGGATATGGTCTCTCCAGAATATCAGTGTATTTTGCATAAAAAGTCGACTCACTCTGCTCGTCTCACCGACCCTGCAGGCTCATGTTGCCTTTCGGCTGGCTGCATTATAAGAGGTCATTGTGGGTTGTTTCCATTCTTACGGAACCCCAGCTCAATACAATAGGGGATATTACAAGTTACAGGTCTGCCATCGATCATGTTTGGTCGAAGTAGAGAGAAAGCGATTCAATGCAATGGCTTCTTCTAGTCAAAACAAGTGGACGATATTTTGGCAAGATATAGAACCTTTGCACAAACTGAATACATCGATTTCTCTATAACAAGAATCGATCGAATTTGTCGGCATCTTTAAGGTTCGTAGTTTGTTTTAGTCGTATATAACATGATCTTTGGTAAAAGAAATTTCATGCAACCATGCGTTCAAGGGCAACGTATCGATGTCCAGCTTATAATACTTAATAGGATCATATAAATTAAACAATCTTTCTTTACTAGAAAAAAAATTGCCTCTTTATGAGTTTTTTTTTTTTGCTTTATCCTCTTTTATTATTAATAGAGATGAAATGACACACGGCGATGTTTCAATTTTAGTGGTTCATGTTCTTGACATCATTTGTATTCTCATATTCAAACATCTTGTACTTCGATCTGATTCGGGTTATTGGTTATACAGTTAAAATAAAATAAAAATATTGGCAAAAGAAAAAGAATAAGTAACTCTTTTAAACAAAAAATATGAATTGGTAGCCCAAGTTAGGAACTACTGATTTCAAAAATGGCAATGATGATAACGTTCATAAGACACTACCACTATTACGATATTAACGCCCCTTCGGGTTAACTCTCACAACAGATCTCAAGTGGAATGACTATATGGAATTCATAGCTAAATCCGTTCTCTATGTAGGGCCAGAAAGATTTTCCCGTCTGAAACAATTGTGCACATATATAAATCTACCATCCAACTGTTCATTGAATACTGCTGCCATATCTGGTCGGGTGCCCCGCTATCCACCTTGGGGTCCTTGACAAAATTCAACGTAGAATCTGTAATGTGATCGATCCCGACTTGGCAGGCCAAATACCGTCACTTTCTCATCGGCGCAAAGTAGCTTCTCTGTGTCTCTTCTACAAATACTTTCACGCTTTCTGCTCAGATGTGAACTGATCTCACTGGTACCCCTATATATAACCTTTTACTTGAGCCAGATTATCAACGAGATCCAACACTTTTTCTGTGAAATCAATAAATTGTAAATGCAAGTTCTACTCCATCAACTTCTTTTCTCACACTTCCCGCCTATAGAATTCCCTTTCGTTACTTGCTTCCTCGACAGCTACAATCTCCAAGAATTTACAAGTACATAGTCATCTCCTATCTCACTAACCTGCATCCTCTATCTCTGTCTCTCTCTCTCTCTTTCTCTCGTGCTCCTTTCTCCGCCTACACCACTCTCATCAATATTCTCATCCTTCTATTACCCTCTTCTTGACACCCTCTGTAACCTGTCACTCTTTCTCACAACTTTCCTCCTATGCAACCGCTTGCTCAACAGTGGCAATAAAATGCTTTGCTTGGGGCGACACAATTACACACACACACACACACACACACACACACACATATATATATATATATATACATATTAAAATACGTATCTACAATAAGGTAGCACTAATTAAAGACTAAAGTCCGAAATCGGGCTACCACATGGTAAAGGGGAAGAAAAAAAAAGAAACAAACCAAGCCCAATAACAATGAGTCAAAAGCTTGTTTGAAAGAAAAAAAAACAAATATATATATATATATATATATATATATATATATATATATATATATATTATCGCTATTGCTTCATTTCCGTTTTTTATAGCCGATTTAAGTGATTATAAATAGAGGCTGCGCCTTGCCGGGATGGCTCGATCTAAAGGATATTAATAAACGATATTAAATGATTGCAAGTATAAGAGTTTATGGAATAACATCAACATAAGATATTGAACAACAATGACTGGACTTAAGTAATGGTGCAAAGACCTTTGAAGGTCGAATGGTAAACTCCATTTGACGTTAATATCCGTTTAATTTTGTCGACGCTAAAATTAACAATCTATTTCTTGGTCCAGTTAACAACGGATTGAAACTCATTGTCGAAATCAGTTGCTAATTTGACATAATTGCACCTGACAGAGTTACAATAATATTGCAAGACATAGTGGCGTCATTGGCATAGTTACCTTATCGAGAACTAATGACATCGGGATGGTAGTTGATAAAATTATTGATAAATTATATCCGAGGACTGAGCCATAAGGAACACCTGAAATTATCTAGAAAGATCTAGAAGAATGGACATCTAATGTAACTTCATTTCACAATTTGAATTAAAAAAATATATAATCTTAAAATTCCATGAGAGATATCATCGCTCATCAGCTTGAGAAGAACGATCAATTTCAAATGCCTTTGAGATATCGAAATGAACAAAGAGATCTTAATCATTCTTATCTAATGTTTTGTCGTTCTTTTTGGCAATAACCATTAACACATTGGTAAATGGCCTGCAGAAGCGAAAGCCATATTGTTGGTCTGATTAAAAAAAATCTAATTTCGAATTGACTGCAACCTCGAAGACATTGGTAAAAATAGGTAAAAAACAAATAGGTCGACAGTTCAAAGAATCACACTTTTTGCTCGGGTTCTTAAAAGCAGAACAAATGAAAAAAATTTTGAACAATCTAGAAATGAAGAAGTTTCAAGACCTTTATTAAATGTTTCGCAAATGTAATAAACTAATAAATAATCGTAATATTTATAGAGATTAAAATTTCAGCCGTCTATTACTCCGGCCTTCTTTTGTTGTTTGTTTATAGAATCAGAAAAATAAAAAAATAAAGCGACTTTGAAGAAAGAACAACTGAATGATTTTTTGCACATGCCAAACAAAACAAATCAAGTATATATGGATAAAAGAGTGAACATTGAATTCAACACTCAGGTGCGACTAACTGCTTCATGCTAAGCGCAATCATGTTTGCGTTTAGGATGAAACAGTCTATGGCCCCTGGGTGTTGACTTCAATGTTCACCCTTTTATAATTACATACGCTCTATCTCTGATGTTGAGCACTTTATCCTATAAGTATAGCACATTTGAAAACTATATGTATTCCTATATATATATATATATATATATATATAGGAAAAACTACTAAAAAGTTAAAAATGTTTTTTTATTTATTTCTATTATTATTATATATATATTTGATATTTCAGACCGGCCGAGGCCTTTCATCGGAAACAAATGATATAAAATATAATATGTTTTCTCTTCTGCTCAATATGTCCAAAAAGTGGATATATTGGTGAATGTGGAAACAGATTTAGATTTCGTTTTAATAATCATAAACTAAGCATACGTCAAAACAACCCTTATTCACCCATAGCTGAACACATCAATCAACCAGGAGGCACATTAGAAAACTGCAAATGTTTACTGATAGATTCCGGTTTTAGTTCTATATACTCACGCAGAAAGAAAGAAAAGTACTGGATTTTAAAATTAAATACATATAGGCTAGGGTTAAATAGGGACTTAGATATTTTGAATCTTTATAAATATTTCAATAGTTAAAATTTTTTTAGATACACTTAAAAATTTTTCTTTAAAACAACATTTAAAAGAATTATTACAGTTAAGTTGACGTTTAAAAATATTCAAACTCTATTGCTTTCTACATCAAACGACGTACATATCTCGTGACGGACGCTTCTCACGACGGACGCTTCTAGTTTAAAATCATTTGTTTCCGAAGAAAGGCCGAGGCCGGTCTGAAATATCAAATATATATATATATATAATAATAGGAATAAATAAATACTGTCAAAAAAACATTTTTACCAGAACTAATTTGTTTCTAATGAAAGGCCGAGGCCGGTCTGAAATATCAAATATATATATATAATAATAGAAAAATACTGTAAAAAGAAAATTTTTAACTTACAACTTTTAGTAATTTTTCCTATGCATATTAAGACAGTATACGTGGATTATCATTATATATATATATATATATATAATAACTATATAGACTCTGTAAGTATGTAGGCCGTAAATTTATACTAAAATAAACCTCCGAAAAAAACAATTAACAAACAGAACCTAAATCCGTTACAATCCGGTGCACTAAGACGTCGGATAAATGGGGAGAAAAAAAAGAAACCCGCGGAACCAAACACAAGAAAAAGTGCTCAATACAAAGTACAAAAGAAAAGATACAATAGTAGAGCAAAAACACACAAAAATCTAGAGTGAGCCAAAACCTACCGCGGTTTCACACTACGGATCGTCAGAGCGTCGTGTGCCTTGACGATCCGTAGTGTGAAACCGCGGTAGGTTTTGGCTCACTCTAGATCTTTGTATATATATATATATATATATATATATATATATATATATATATATGTAAACATGTTACGGAAATTAAGGGAATTTAACGAAACTTGGTTATAAGCAACCGACAATTTGTAATGAATTATTTTGAACATTATTTTTACCGATACTCGTATTTAAGTAGATATTCTTTTTTTTTTTTAATTAAACAGTATTTTTATATTTATATCTACCGGCCTGATTATTATATATATATATAAACAGTTTAACAATGTTAACGGCGCTTGATAGAAATGCCAGATTGCATTTTACATACGTTAATAACGGTTTGTTCATTTCTGAACTCCATCACATTAAAGTCAGCAGATTTAAGAATTTCGGGTCTTTCTTTGACAATTCGATCTTTTCTTACAAGGATGTGGTGATTCTTTCTCACTTCTACTCGTAGTAAGGGCATTTATATAACATTTTGTTTCCGCGTTCAGCTCTAATTGTAAATCCTAAGCTCAGCTGAATTTTCTTCCGTGTTTATTTTAACGCTACTTGATACATCCTTCGAGGCTCGATTTTTCATCTGTTGGCTCAAAAGGTGATTGGATCTTTTGGCGTCTACTTTGTTATTTCTTACAGTGAACGCATTTTATATTGTGATCATCACAGATCAATTACCTCTAAGGTGTTAATCACATATTATAGAAGTAAATGAAAGCCACATATTCAAAAAAAGACGTAATGATAAAATTGACAACCTTCCTCAGTATTTCTATGTCGTTCGAAACATGTCAATTTGTTTTTGGATTTCTGTATCGCAATTTTCGTCTTCTGTTACAACTCCTTCCCAGTTTTTTAAATTTTTATACCTTCTTGTTTCTATACCTTTTCAACTTCAAAATGTTAATAATCAACTTCAAAATAGACTTATTTTCAGGCAAAAAAATTACTCAACTTCAAAATGGATCAATCAACTTCAAAATGAATTAATCAGCTTCAAAAAGGATTAATCAACTTCAACTTAAAAAACAACTACACCATGTGAAATAATCAACTTCCAAATGGATTAATCAACTTCAAATTGGAAAACAACTTCAAAATAAAAAATAATCAACTTCAAATTGGATTAATCAACTTCAAATTGAGAATTACTATAATACTAATACATTTAATAAATAAATAAATTTAAATGTTGAAGTTGATTAATCCATTTTGATGTTGACTGAACCATTTTGAAATGGATTAATCTATTTTGGAGTTGATTAATTTTTGAAGTTGATTATTATCATTTTGAAGTTGAAAATGTATAGTATCCCCCACGTGTATTTGGCATCTTGGTTTGCCCTTTTTACTGATGACCATGTATTCAGTTTTCTTGCAGTTTATGTGTAGTCCTTATTTGTTACTCTTATTAGCTACCTTCTGTAGGAAGTCCTGTCGTTTATTTTCCGTGTCTGCAATCAGCACTGAATCATTTGCGTATCATCATACTCTTCTTCTTCTTCTTCTTCTTCTTCTTCTTCTATGTGCCCTGTCCTTTCAGGACATAGGGGATCATGGTTCTCCACATCTCCCTATCCCTTGTGGCTCTTAGTATGTTTGTTCCCGTTACTCCTGTCAACCCCCGTTCCGTCAACCACCTGATCAGGCCCTGCAAAAATGTTATCCGCTGCCTTCCTCTGTCTCTCTTTCCTTCTATCTGGCTAGTCAGTATCAGGTTCTCCAGGCTCTCCTCATTGCGTATCCCAGGAACTTGTTGCTCAAAATATGGCCTCCAATGACAAATCCTGGCATAACATCTAGGGTCCTCAAAATAGCCCCGCTGTACGAGTTAAAAAGATCCGGTGAAAAGCCACATCTTTGTTATACATCCCGTTTTATCTTTGTAAATCTGCTGAATTCGTTATCTGTCCACATGCAGGCAGTTTGCTGAGAGCAGAGATTCTTAATTACTGTAATGTCTTTCCCAAATATGTCGAGGTGCTCAGCATCTCCATCAATTCTTTGTGGCGTATTTTGACGCATAATCGATAAAACATAGGTTCAAATACTTCTTCATTTGTTTTGCCCTTTCAGAGAGCATCCTAATCATAAATATGGCGTTTCTTGTTCCACTATCTTTGACAAACCCGCATTGTTCTTGTTCTTACTTTGGTCTGATTCTACTTCTCGCTTTATTCATCAGGATTCCGACTATCCGTTTTGAAATTTGACTCATTAAGCTGATAGTTCGATGCAGTTCGCACTTATTTGTACCTGGATTTTTAGACAATGCTATGAAAATCGACTTACATAGGTCATCTGGTATTACATCACCATTATAAATGTCATTTATTATTTCTGTACTTTTCTCTATGCCGAATTCTTTCAGGGATAACAGCTGCTCTATTACCATCCCTATCGCTACAATCTTAGTCTGTTCATATCTTTATAAATTGTACTCTTTACAACCTTCTGTTACCACTCACATAACAAAGCTTTTTCTTTAAACTCTATCTTAAACGGCTCTTGGGACTTGTATTGGGTGAATATATGGTGTCTGTGTTATGTGTAAACTAATCTTTACTATTACGTAAGCTCAAGTAATACTATAATGATTTCATTCCTAATTGGCAATACAGTCTCATGAAGTAAGCAACAGCGTAGCTTACTGAATATGATTTTTTGTGGGATACTTCTACAAATGACAGGTGGATTCTGCTAGATTAAATAAATATCTATACAACTTTCCAGGTAAATATTTTTAATGTTATATTTGTTATTATTTACGAGTGATTCTTTATTTAGCTTATGTCACTTGGAGAATTATCTATTGAAAGTTTTGTGGAAGTTAATTACTTTCGGTAAACCTGTGATTTTATTTCTTTAGGGTCGGTTTATAGCGTAAGTCGATTATTTTTTTATCTTCTACTTTTTAAGTGTGTTCGGCTGAATACGTGTAGCGGAAAAGCTTATTTTACGAGCGTAGTTGGGAGAAATTAAATTAGTTTTTAATCACTCCATTAGGAAGGATTTGTTAACAAGAGAGACATGTCTGACTAGGTACTATTTGGAAAAGTAAAAGGTATCTGATGATGCTTAATTATCTGGTCTAGTACTTACCTTCAGTGAACTACTAAACCAGATACATAATTATTCTTGTCAAAATTTGTTGCTCTCTGTTTCGTAGATCGTTATAATGTCTGATATTTTAATCTTGTCACTCCCATGGTCCGACAGTCATTGAATCAGCTTTCAATATTCACCTGAGCATTTACGAGGGCAACCCCTTAATGTGTTTACAATTTTCAGCAGCAGCCGACAGCATCAGAGTGTTTTGGTGGTACAGTCTTGCTTATCCTGTTTTATAGATGATATAATTAGCCAGTCATCATAGTAATTATACATTATTCTTTTGACTTTAGGTTTTGTTTTTTCCTTTGCCTGAAACAATAAAAAACCTGTTTGGAAGCATTAGAGTTTGGAAGCATTAGAGGCTGCCAAGACTAAGTTTTTTTTCTTTTTTTGGGGGGGGGGGGTGATTTCTACCACCCGGGATTTTTGTGGCCCGGTGACATCCTTCTCAAAAGGGTACCAGCATAAAAAGGTCGGATTATATATATATTGTTATAGTTGAACATCCTAGCATACCCCATAATGAAATGCTCTAGTCTACAAAGGACAGTGACAAGCTGGACTAGTGTGTTACGTGAGAAGCGGATGTCATAGGCAAAGGCATTCTCTATTTGATAGTTTATTCCACACCTACTCGTTGATTGTTATTCTGTATTTTATTGTTAATTGTACCTTAGTAAAATAAATCCGTTATATCGTATTCCTGTGACGAGTACCATTCTTCCACTAATCTTATACTGATACCCCTTTCCGGGATATATATATATATATATATATATATATATATATATATATATATATATATATATATATTCGAGTGAATTAGGAACGAAGAAATTTTTTTTTACAACGTCCAAAACCTTAATTTAAAACAGTGCTCGATATATAATATCACCAAATATAAGAAAAGAGGCTTTCCATTCCTGTCCTCACCAACCATCACCTGATGAGACATTGTAGTTTCAATGTCGAAACAAATGTATGATTTGTAGTGGATATATAAAAAACATTTGTACATGTTCTAAAATATAATTTATAATATATATATATATATATATATATATATATATATATATAGCATAGATTTCACAAGTCGGTCGAAGATCCCTCGGCAAAAGTTGAGCTCTGCTATCAGCACAGGTGTCCATACCTATGTGAAATATGTCAATGAAAGATTTTGTGGGCGAATATTTTTCTCCACCTTTTGGTTTCCCGTCATGTTTATGATCTCGTCTTTTTCTAAAGGTGACAGATTAGTCATTGAGTCAAGTCACTTGATTAATTGAACCAATGCCTCTATTTATGTGTCCTTCGTGACAGCAATGTATGAGTTTTTAGAATTTATAAATATAATGTCTGAGCAACAAAAGTTTATCAGAGCTCATATTACAATTTGTTGTTATTATTGCTTTTAACTATAATATTTCACGAGTTGCCATATTCTTTTTATGCTTGTTTGGCCAGATTAGAAAAAGATTATGTTCTAAAATATGGATTAATTACTTAAAAGGTTTGGTTTGAAATTCCAATCCCCCGAAGAAGGCCGCAACGGCTAAAACGTTATGAATATCTAAACTTATTTATAAATGGACCTTTGTCTCCGTATGTATGTGTGTGTGTCTGTGTGTCCGTTACCTATAGACTCCGAAACGGCTGAACCGATTTTCTTGAAAATTAACACAGTTGTGCTATAAGCGTCTGCGAGTGTTCTTAGCTAGCTTTTGTGTCGAGGTACCCCCGATAAATATCGAAAATTGATAATCGAAAAAATCGGGTTATAGAAGGAGTGGTCCGATTTTAATCAAATTTGACACACTCATAGAAAAGACATAAGAAAATATATTCAGAAGTTTCAAGGTTGCAGACCTTTCAATAGTACAGAAAATCGATAATATATATATATATATATATATATATATATATATATATAAGGCAAGATGTCTGTGTGTGTGTCTGTTTATCTGTTTGTATGTCCTTTATACAAATTCACTATTTTTATCCGATTCTCACCAAATTCACACAAATATTCTTTAGGCTGAGTCTGAGCTCCAGGACCACCGATTACACTCGAGCAACGCCGAGGCTATAGTGCTAGTAAAAACTCAAATGAGTATATTTCGAACATTTTAAATAGTATGAAATCTTAGGAAAGTTACGAAATAAACCTTATTCCTCACCCTGGTTCTCTCCTGCCTCTCCGGCTGCCATTGCTTACAGAAACCACTACTTCCAGATATTTCGGAACCACCCAACTGACCACAATAGGCGCCTAATTGCCTCTGCTCCTAATGATGGTAAGAGGATTCTGAAAAACGCCAAGAATGGTTTGCTGAGAGAATCAGGCAGCGCATAGCTGACTGCGAATTCGGCTCCACGGACCATTGGCGGCTGTGCAAACGCGTGCTTAACATATATAAAATAATACCCCCCTTCACCCTTGATCAATAAATTTGAGGTCCTCACGACATCTGTGGACAAGATCGAGCGCTTTGCTTGCAGATTCTCATTCCTCATTTGACTCGTCAGGAGTATCCGCACCCGACTTCCCTCTTAGAACTGAGTATCAACTAAAAGATTTTACATAACTCTGTCTCTGGCATTTAAGATACTATCAAAGATTGACCCCTATAATACGAGCGGAGGTGATGGAATACCGGTAACTGTCTTGAAGAACTGTCCCCTCTAAACTCTATAATTACTGCCTTTCTGCTTCCTGTTTTCCTGCCTACTGGAAGTCCTCTTCTGTTGTTCCTGTGTTTAAGAACTCAGGGGAACCCTCGGACCCATCCAATTGTCGCCATATCAGCCTCCTACCAATTTTCGAAAAATTGTTTGAGACTATTATCAATGCTGAGATAGTTCAACATCTTACTGCCCATAAACTGTTCTCATACAGTATGGATTACACTTTGCCAGGTCTACTGCATATTCTAACGACCATCACGGAGTACATATACCAGGCCTTCGATAAGTCCAGCGAGGCTCGTGTTGTTGCCCTGGATATCTCCAAGGCTTTTGATAGGATTTGGCACAATGGCCTTCTGCGCAAGCTTCAGGGCTACGGTATCACTGGACACTTGCTTGATCTGATCCAATCTTTCTTATCTAACCGCATAATGAATATCGTCTTGAATGGGCATGCCTCCACACCCTCCCGCACGAAAGCTGATGTCCCTCAGGGCTCTATTCTAGGCCTAACGCTCTTTCTAATTTTCATAAATGATCTCCCAGACGTGATCAAATCCCAAGTAGACATCTACGCAGACGACACCACTATTTACTCTCGCACCAGTAAGAAATCTGGCGAGGCGGACAAACATAACCTCGCTGCTGATCTTGAGAAGGACCTCCACTCAGTGGTTGACTGGAGTAAGAAATAAGAAATGGCTCGTAAATTTCCACCCTTATAAAACAAAACTATTATCTGTCAACATCACAGGCAATTTCTCCTGCCACCTATAAGCATGGACCAAGCAAGTCTCCCCGAAAGCAATACACTGTGCCTATTTGGCCTTACCATATCTTCCGACCTCAAGTGAAATAATTGCATTGTATCAATAGCTGAATCCACTGCTAGAAATGTTTGGTCACTGTTTCGGCCAGGAATTTTTTTTTCCGCCTGAATTCATTTTGCAGATATACAAATCAATCATCCGACCGTGCATGGGATACTGTTGTCATATCTGGTCAGGCGCCGCTGCTGTTCATCTCACTATTCTCGACGGTGATTGGTCCCAACCTGGCAGCTCCACTCAAGCCACATTCTCATCGTCGGGATGTAGCTTCCCTCTGTCTCTTCTATAAATATGTTCATGGCTTCTACTCCGACGAACTTGGGTCACTCTTGCCCTTTCCACAAGAATTTACTCGGGCAATCAGACTGCCAACAAGGTCTCACCCTTTTACAGTTAAATCAACCAAATGCAGGCGACAGTTCTATTACATAAGCTTCTTTTATCGCGCTTCCCGCCAGTTGAACTGCTTTCCATATACTTGCTATAGCCCCCAATGAATTTAAATGCAAAGTCAATTCCCATTTCTTATGCACTTTACTCCAGGCCGTTTTACATTAACCTGTGTGTCTTGTTCTTTTCTTTTCTCTCTACCTTCGCAACTGTCTTCACTCCTATGTTTATATCCTTTACTTGCCCTTTCTCTTTCACCCCATGTATCTGGTTCGTCTTTGTCTTCACTCTCCTTCTGCCTAATACTTCAACTCTCCTTTGTAAACCCCTGCACATCAGTGGCGTTAACGCTTTGCTTGGGGTGAAATGATTAAAAAAGGGTAATGGCCGACATATCTTTTTAAATTTATTCTTTGGACATTTTTTAATGGACTCATGTTTGAGTGTATACTCTGATTTTTGTTGCTTTTTTTTGTTTTGTTATTTTAAAATTATGATCTGTAGGTTTCGCAGCTTCAAATCCTGCCAAAGGATACATTTTCCTTACAAGATTCTCGAATATTTCGGTTGATTAATATACATAGATATGTCATTATGAAAAAACAGAATATCCGTTCAAATACGAGAAATCATTTAAAATAATGTTCAAACAAAAATTGTAAAGTGTGTAAATATTGAAATAGCTTTTTTATCATTCACAAAAAGTTCTTTTTATCAATCAATTATTTACTGTGTTAAAGTAAATTGTTCGGGCAAAAGAAAAACTTAGATTTTGAGATCTTTTAAACAGCGTTTGTTCCCGGGAGATAAAAATAAAGAAAGATCACGATATAAACAGATAAAATCCTAAAATTGAAACGTGACATTGTCATTTTTATAGCGTTACTTAAATGCTGAAAGTCATGGGCTTGGATGAAAATGAATTCGCGGAATATTAATCCATCCTATCGCAATATTCTTTAGCCTCATTGGCATAAACTTGTAAAGACATGAGGATAATTGAATAGATTTCAGATTAAACTGACATGAATTTTAAATTGTTCTTCTGAGCGATTTGGAATGATTATGTATTAAACATGGAAGAAATGCGAATCAAAATATGTAAAAGTATTATCGAAGGTTAAAGTAAAAATCTTCAGAAGTGATCGGTGCCGAACGCATAATCGATTACAAGAAAATAATGCTATTTATGAGTAATAAAATAATGATCTCGCTTATTTATTATCAGTGTCAAAAATAAAGGGTTTACACACCGTTTTACACGAGCTGATGAGTTAACGGGCATAAACATTCAGAATGATTACTGGCAAAAGTTAAGTAATTTAATCTAGGCTTTTAATAACTTGCATGCAAATATATATATATATATATACACGCACACAATCACTTCTCTCCAAAGGTATTAAAATGACAAGCCCATTTTCTTTTATTTTCTTTGTTCTCTGAAGATATTTGGGTTTAGAATTAAAAGATGAATATGAGACAAGAGTTCAGAATTTCCGCTTTTATTTCTTGGTATTTAAATTTTGATGTTTTATTCAGTTTAGTAAATGCCATCTTTTGGATCTGATCACCCCATTTTTAGGTTAGAAAAATCAGAGGAAGAGATAAAATTTAATATCTGTTTGCATAAATTTTGCTTCAAAGGACTGTCATACCCAAACAATCTTCTTCTTATGCCACTTGATTCCCGTATTTACTAGCCTTCCCACGCAAGGCCAGATGTAACACATGGTCATTTTATAATGGGTATTCCCGGCCATATAGCCGGGCCAAAAAATCTCTGTCTATTTTTCCCCAGTCGTGATTCCGAAGGCAGAGAGCTGACAGTGCCATAGAGCAGTCAGGCGAATGCCACTTGATTCCTTGGGTAACATAGGGCCGCAACGACACTCCTCCAACGCACTCGGTTCTGGCTGGTCCTCTTCAGCTCGGTCCATGCCATTCCCACAGCGCTCGTCTCAACTTCAATGCTTCTCCACCAAGTCTAGCTTGGGCGACCCACTTTAGGCTTTCCTTGAGGGTTCTAGTCAAGAGCCTGTCTAGTGATGTTGGATGTAGGCTTCCGTAAAGTGTGGCCAATCCAGTTTCACTTTCTCTTTTTGACCTCGATCCCCACTGGGGTTTGGTTTGTTTTGGCCCATAATTGTTCATTGGAGAGATTCTCTGGCCATCTGATGTTGAGAAGGTTTCTGAGACATCTGTTGGTAAATGTCTGAAGTTTGTGGGTGCTGGTCTTGGTCACCCTCCACGTTTCTGAGCCATAAAGTAGGACCGACTTCACATTGGTGTTAAAAATTCGGATCTTGTTGCGGAGGGAGAGGGCTGTTGTTCTTCTCCAGATAGGTCTCAAAGTGTTGAAGGCATATCTGACTTTGTTTATTCGGTATACCCAAACTGTTGCATTCTTAATTTGTGATGTTGTTTCCAAGTTTTTCACGCAGCCTCTTTCAGCTCTTGGTTGGGGTTGGTGTTCTGTCTTTCAGTCTCCTCTTCATGGAATAAAATGCATGCTCTATTGCGTTAATGTCAGGTGATTGACTTCGTCAGTCTAAAACTCTTTACTTTTCCCTGATGAAGTTCTTTGTTTTGTTGGCAGTATTATTTGGGTCAGTGTTCTGCTGCATGATAAACATCACTCCCGATTAGTTTGGATGCATTTTTATCGAACATTTTCTTTTGAATTAATTTAGCCGCTGGTACCATGGTTTCCATCATCAATCAATATGAATAAGTTTGTTGCAGCAGCAGCTATTCAATCCCAAACCAAGTGACTGCCTCTACATCGCTTCACAGATACCTTTTATTAGGACCCCAAATAAGTTCTTGTTGATATCAAGTAATGTTTTATTTGCAAAACTTTGTACAAAGCATGTCACTGAAAATATTGTCCTTTGCTAGTCAATACGCGTTTCCATCCTTCTAGCATCATTTGAATTCCACGTCGGAAAAACGACACGTTTTTTGAGGCTGAAAACAAGCTGACCCATTTTTAAGAATGAAAGTGATACTCAACCGGACAATGTGCCATTGAACAGAAAAAGTGATAATCAAACGGGACAGTTTCTGGTAAATATAGTGGGTGGGGTAGGATTTCCCATCAAGCGTTTCCACGCAGATCTTCACTCGTTTTTTAAGATATGGCCTAGCGTTGCAAAGTTGCAAAATAATTCCGTCTGGTCTCTACTTCTGTAGCAGCCGTTTTTGTTTGTTTTGTTTTTGGATTTTTTAAAAAAATTTTCAATACTCGGCTCAAACGCATGATTTGAAGTCGATAGCGATCTCTCGTTGATGGTTTTGGTCGATTTGAACAGCCAATAATAAACTTCAACCGTCTGATATCACCAAATACACATCAGAATCTTCAAAACATAGATATTTGACTTTGCTTTGATGTTGATACTTGGCTTACTCTGCAATCGTCTCCGCTTGGGTTCATCGTACTGTGTCTATTTTCCATTACCGGTCAGGATAAGCAGCAGTTCACACGTGAAAAGACGCCGTCCGACGTCTCTTGTCTTCAACTCGTACGGCAATCAATGTCCTTGCTTGAAAACATTCTTAATACTTTCAAACGCTTTGAAACTGTTCTGTGATTAAATCTTAATGGTTCTACAAGTACAGCTTGCGCCTGACATGAGCAATTCATGAAGTAATGCCTCCAATTCTTCGTCTTCATACATTTTGGTGCTCCAGAGTATTTATATTCAACATGAAGCGTCTAAACCAATCGGATACGCGTTGTGATGCAGTGAATATAGACTTGGAACGATAAATCGGGGAGCTGAGTTCGAATTCCAGTTGAATTCCTTGCATTCACTTACGCACAAATACCCTTGGGAAAGGTATTAATCAGTCTCTTCCCTCCAGTTATGGAATAAATAATAGGAGAGATTAGGTTCTATAGCCTTGGCTGGCAACCAGTCTACCGTAGAAAGGAATAACAACTTACTGGAGGATAATCTTCTGCCCAGTCAGTCATGTCTCTTTCGAGACATGATCGACCAAAGCGTGTTTCACGTATGGCACTTAACTGACAGACTGAATATAATAGTTGAAAACATGATTAAGGTTTCTACTGGGCATAAAGTGGGGGATCAATTGTATATTGTTATGAAGTAATAAACTGATCCCCTACTAATTACTACGTAATAATATATATATATTAATTCCGCCCCTCCAGCTATGTGTCAAATAACAGGACAGATTGGGTTCTATAGCGTTGGCTGGCAACCAGTCTACTGTAGAAAGCAATGACAACCTACTGTGTGATAATCCTTGCTCAGTCAGTCATGTCTCTTTAGAGACATGATCGCCCAAAGCGTATGTCACATATGGCACTCAACTGAATTACTAAACCAAAATCTGTATGTTGTTTCCGACAGCGCATGATTGCCGCAAGTCTCAAATAGAAGTTTGTGTACAGATTTCTTTTGAATAAAGTAGTGGCGTAATATCAGATGACCTCAACCTAAGAAGCCAGGAGCAAATGAGTGCGAACACCACTGAACAATTAGTTTAATGAGCCCTATAACAAAACTGATCGTCCGAATTCTGATGAATAGCGCGAAAAGCAGAATCAGGCCAGAGATAAGACAAGAACACTGCGGTTTCGTCAAAGACACAAGAACAAAGAATGCCATATTTATGATTAGGCCACAATTTAAACAACCTAGGGTACGCAGATGATACAGTGCTCAAAGCAGACACAGAAAGGAAACTACAAGATCTCCTACAGAAGATAGCTGAAAAGAGTGATAAGAAATGACTACAAATAAACTGAAAGAAAACCGAACGCATGGTCATTAGTAAAAAGGGCAGCTCAATATGCCAAATACAGGTCAGGGATACTAGAATCAACCAGGTACAAGAATACGGAAAGTGCCACACTGAGATCCGAAGACGAATTGGCATGGCGAATGAAGCATTCCAGAAGTTGAGTAAAAAATTAAGAAACAAGACAATTTTGCTAGAAACAAAGAAAAGAGAACTGGATTGCTATGTGCTGTCAGTTCTATAATATGACATTGAATGCTGGACAATATCATCGAAGATGAAGGAAAAACGTGAAGCAACTGAAATGTGGTTCTACAGAAGGATGCTGCGGATATCATGGATCGAGCATGTGAGCAATGATGAGGTTCTAGAAATGATGGAAACAAAAAGGAAATTAATACTGAGCATCAGCAAAAGACAGCTAAAGTTCCTGGGACATGCAATGAGGAAGGAGGGCTTGGAGAACCTGATACTAACAGGCCAAATAGAGGAAAAAGACAGGGGAAAGCAACGGATTATATATTTGAAGGACCTAATCAGGTGGATGACGGAACGCGGGCTGCATGGTGTAACAGGACAAGGCGTGCTAAGAGCCACCAGAGATAGGAAGATGTGGAAAGCCATGATCGCCTACGTCCTGAAGGGGCAGAGCACATAGAAGAAGAATATAGATGCCAACTGCTTATAAGAAATTAAAAAGTGGTTATAAAGTGGGGGAACAAATCTATATTATAATCAATATATAAACTGATCCCTCATTTTGTGGCCACGTTAGTTTCTATACATTTATATTCTAGATTTATGGGCTTGAGCAGGTTGATGACAGGACGGAGGTTGCATGGTGTAACAGGGATAGGGAGACGTGGAAAGCCATAATCACCTACGTCCTGAAGGGACAGGGCACAGAGAAAAAGAAGTGCAGTAATATTTTCTGCAAATGCACTTTCTTTGGCGGGAATTCCGATATGTTTAACGCTATGAAAAGCAAAACAGTTTGCACTACGGTAAAATAACATGCATTCAATTTCAAGCTTGCCTATGGTACTTCCA
Source organism: Ascarosepion bandense (assembly GCA_037127315.1). Classification (NCBI taxonomy): domain Eukaryota; kingdom Metazoa; phylum Mollusca; class Cephalopoda; order Sepiida; family Sepiidae; genus Ascarosepion; species Ascarosepion bandense. Next base: position 2,619,081 of record JBBBDQ010001003.1, on the reverse strand, counting down.
AATGGATGCGTTACAATTTGAAACTACAGGCACGCAGTTCTGGGAACGCCATCTGTCGGAAAACAGCGAGAAATTAATCAAGTTTCTAATATCATAAGCAGATCTTTTCTTTTTTTTTTCATTTTAGTTTTTTTTCATTTTGTTAGAGATTACTTTTAGTTTCATCAGTCAGTTAAGTTGAAACACACTTGGGCGATCATGTCTCGAAAGAGACATAACTGACTGAGCAGAAGAGTATGTTGCCATTGCTTTCGGCAGTAGGCTGGTTGCCACCCAAGGCTATAGAACCCAATTTGTCCTGTTATTTAACCCATAACTGGAAGGAAGAGACGGATTAATAACTTTCCCAAGGTTATTTGCGCGTAAGTGAATGCAATTAAGTCAACTGGAATTCGAACTCGGCTCCCTGATTTCTCGTTCCGAGCTGATATCCACTGCACCACAACGCACATCTGCAGTTTCATCAGTACACAAAACATTTTTTTCCAGAATTTTTTTCGTTCATCTATGCATTTCTTTGGAAATTCTAATTTGGACTCCCGAGTTTTAATGCTGATGAATGCTTTGCCTCTTTTGCATAAAATCAATATTTCTGCTCACGAAGTTTTTTTTTAAATATTGAAGTTGTCATCCTTGCAATTTAGAAGTTGTTGTGGATGTCACTAACTGTTGTTTATGTATTGTTCCTCACAGCTCACACACTATTTTTGCCATCGGTTGCTGGTGGTTTCCTTGGCCGATCTGTTCTATGTCTAGAGGAGTTCAAACTGCTGAACGGCGTTCAGATCCTGCCACATTCAATATTCCGTCACGGATCTACTCCGAGTGACTATTCTGCTTAATGGCACGAATCCTTTGCAATAAGTGGTTCAGAAATGTTGTTAATATGAAGGAAGCTTGTTTACAGCTTACCTCATCTTTATTCATAACCGGAAAATAAATTCGGACGACAAGAGAAGATCGTCAAGAATGATGGATTTTATTTTGAAAAGTAAATGTTTCTATTCCTCTTTAAAATTATATTATTTTCTTTCCGAATCCGAAATGGGTGAAGACATTCTGACAACCTAATAGCATGTTCTCTTTTTAAAATGCAAATATTTATAATATCACAATTTCAAAATTTCTCCATCACATCAATGAATATTTAAAATAATTTACTATGATATCACGACTATGTCAGGCATTTTATAGCATAAATCTTTTCTGAAACTTAACAAATATAATTCGTTTTGAGATTATATATTAAAATATTACTTTCCTCAATATATGATATGTTAAAAGAGAAGTGAAATGTCTTTTCTACTTAGAGTTATTTCTAGAACATATTTCAAATTTAGTAACTAATGAACTTTCAAAATACAAACCACTAATAGTGTAAATTTAATTTTGATAAAAATTGATATAAATAATGTTATTTATATAATAAAGATATATTCATATAATAATATTGCTCTAATGTTATAAAAAATTATGTATTATTTAAATTTTCTATAACATTTCATTAGTCATAATATTACATTACTATAATATTCTTTTAAATATTAATAGAATCATGTTATAACAATATAAAATATATATTATACATTTTCCGTGGATAGTACTCTCAGCAAACCATTTATGCAACTCTAGAGTTCATCTCTATCTGTTAAATATCTAGCAGCCACTGCTATATCAGAGAATAGATTTTACATAGCAATCAAAAGCTCACTATTTACGTTATTCGGATGATTGTCCTCATATTTGTTGCCATTTATACAACGTTTCAGCCGTTGTACGCCCCGGCCTTCTTCAGGGTTTTATTTTAAAAAATAAATGTTTTCGTTGCTCTTTAAAATTGGGTTATTGTCTTTCCGCTTTCGAAGTGAGTGAAGACTTTCTGACAACTTAAGAGGATGTTCTCCTTTTAAAAAGCAAATATTTATAATAATATCACAATTTTTCTTTTTTTTATCAACGCAATGAACATTTAAAATAATGGACTATGATATCACAACTATATCAGACATTTTGTAGCCTAAATCGTTTCTTAAACTTAACAAATATATTTCGTTTTGAGATTATATACTAAAATATTAATTTCTACTTGGCGAAACAGCTTGTTTTTTTTATATTAGCTTTGTTTTGTTTATTGCATATTACTTCTCGTTATTAAAAATTCATCGAAATTTTCCAATTATTGTTTTGCTTCTTGTCTGCGCTATGAAAAATCAGCATTGCTAATTTTTTTTCAATTTTACCGGATTCATATTCTACAAAAGAAAGATGATAAATTAATAATAACACAGTTAGTTAAAGTAACAGAACTCTAGTAATAGTTATAAATAAAATATACTAGCAGTATATCCCGGCGTTGCTCGGGTGTAACGAAAGATTTAAAACTAATCCATGGTCCTCGAGCTTAGACTCTTAGGACGTTGGCACGAAATATTAAAAAGCAATAGATGGTTCCAGTTAAAGCAAAACCGTAGACTGAAAGAAAAATGAACAGATGTAAGTCAAATTTTGATTTCCTAGTATCAATATCAAATAAGTTTTTTTGTCGTAAACTGAATTTTGATGGCTAAATAAGTCCTCTGAGTAAATGGCATCATGGCCGAGACTAAGAACTACAATTATACCTACTTAGAGCCAAACCCGAAGCAAAAACTAAAATAAAAAGGCTGAAAAAATAGAGACATACATGCAGATAAACACACACACACAAACATCTTGCCTTTTACATATATATATATATATATATATATATATATATATTATTGATTTTCTGCACTATTGTAAGAGCTGCAACCCTGAAACTTCTTAATATCGTTTATGTCTTTGTCTATAAGTGTATCAAATTTGATTAAAATCGGACCACTCCTTCTATAGCCTGATTTTTTCGATAGAAATAAGTTCAGATATAAAAATGAACTATGAAATTTTAACATTGAAAATGCTAATCAGTTTTAATTATTAAATTCAGTATAAAATAAATGAATCAGTTAAAAATTTTAATGCACTATTGACTAGCGTCTCTAATAAACGAAAAATTCTATTTAGATAGTTGGTTATGATGTCAGAAGAAATACGATTTTTTTTCGAATAAATGTTTTTTTTTTATTTTGGTTAATATTTAATCTTCTCAAAGATTTCATTTTTGACACATTAGTCAAGCTAAGTAGACAATATTGTTAATAACTCGTCTCCTCTCTTGAAGGAAGTTTATTTTTGTGTTCCTCTTTACTCCGTTATACTTGGTAGGAACAGAAATGAACTCTTCTGCGAAGACTTGAGATAAAATTGTTTTTTCCCCTTTTCAATTTACTCATCTACATTTCTTTTAAAAGATGTTGCGAAATTCTTCAAATGAAAGACAAGATAAAGGAGAAAAAAATACTGGAGAGACAGTAAAATGTCTTTTCTACTTTAAATTATTTTTAGAAATTATTTGAGATTTAATAATTAATGAACTTTCAAAATACAAACCACTAATTATAGTGGAAATTTAATTTTGATATAATTTGATATAAATAATGTTATTTATATAATAAATGTATAATCAATTGGAGTAGATAGACTGAACTATCGCCCGGTTCACAAACCCCCCACGTCTATTGAACAGGTGAAGAGGCTCATCCCTTGTTCCCTGTTTAGGATGTGGTTTCTGGCTTTCTCTTTTCCAATCTTTTCACTTTTTTTTTCAATTGGAGTAGATAAACTGAACTCTCGCCCAGTTCACACTCCACCCACGTCTATTCAACAGGTGAAGAGGCTCATCCCTTGTTCCCTGTTTAGGATGTGGTTTCTGGCTTTCTCTTTTCCAATCTTTTCACTTTTTTTCAATTGGAGTAGATAGACTGAACTATCGCCCAGTTCACACTCCACCCACGTCTATTGAACAGGTGAAGAGGCTCATCCCTTGTTCCCTGTTTACGATGTGGTTTCCGGCTTTCTCTTTTCTAATCTACTCACTCTTTCGTAGCCCCCTGCACACCAGTGGCATTACCGCCTTGCTTGGGGTGATGTGATTAAAAATAATATTTCAAATTTAGTAACTAATGAACTTTCAAAATACAAACCATTACCTATAGTGGAAATTTAATTTTGATATAATTTGATATAAATAATGTTATTTATATAACAAATGTATAATCATATAATAATATTCCTCTAATGTATTATTTAAATTTCCGATAACTTTTCATAAATCATGCTATTGTATTACGATAATATTGTTTTAACTACTCGTAGAATCGTATTATAATAATTGAGATATATATGTTACCTTTCTGTTAGTATTTTCATAATATTCCGTAAATGTTATAGCTATATAATAGTGCGATAATAGTATAACATTATTACAGTTATTCCTATTGCTTCATGTTGAATAATATCCCTATCGATATAAAATAATAATATAATATTTCATGATATTATAAGTAATAATATTCCTATATTATAATATTCATAGTCATATAGGGAAGATTCTAACTGTCCAAGGTTTACTTAATTATTGCGAAACAGTTCATGATATATATATATATATATATATATATATATACACGCGTGTGTTTTTGCTCTACAATTGTATTTTAGTACTTTCGTATTGAGTACTTTTTCTTGTGTTTGGTTCCGTTTGGGCTTTTTTTTTCTTTACTGCGGAATATTGAATGTTTGTTCTTGTTCTTGTTCCGCTGGTTTCTTTTTTTTATTCTTCTCCCCATTTATCCGACGACTTAGTACGCCGGATTGTAACGGATTTAGGTTCTGTTTGTTAATGGCTTTTTCGGAAGTTTATATTGGCATAAATTTACGGAGTGCATTCTTACAGAGTCTAAGTAGTTATTATTATCATATATATAAATATATATATACATATATGGTTATCCGCAGACAGATCTGTTTCGCTGTATCACAGCTGATCAGTACGGTTAGAATCCGATTGCTTTTAACCCAGGATTGAAACCCGATCAAACTGGCGTCAGTCGGCGATTCTACCTCTGATAGTAGACTCTCTTATCGTAAAAGATAAATTACAGTCAGCAGTAGATGGTGCACTTCGTTTTGCAATTACACATAAGATTTCTGTCCTGCATGCATTTGTGCTGAACTATTAGACATCCAGCTACCAATCAACCTACACTAAGATTTGATTAAAGTGGTCAGTTGCTTGTGCGGCACAAAACACACACTCTCTCCATCAAAACGACACAAGCCCATAACAGGTGCACTGTGTGCCACGTGTTAGGGGTTTGTGCTGATCGCATGTTATATTATCGTGGAGTACGACATCAACGGGACCTTCAATACATTGAGTAGTACATTGTAAACTACACAATATACATAAGGGGCTTTGATGTTAGAGATTGCTGTCTCTGGTACGAGAGGATGATGTCTTTTCTCAAATACATATACATGATGCAAATCTTCCACACTCATAGTACATATTAACATAGCCGTCTCACACGTGCATACACGCACACACACAAACACACACGGATGTATTGTATTCACATAGCAATCACGCTCACTCAGGCACACAAGCAAACTATTTGATCCATAAATGGGACCCTAACGTGTACTACCACTTCGATAATATATATATATATATATATATATATATATATATATATATATATCATAATCATTTCACCACCCCATGTAAGGCAAGATGGCCACTGGTGTACAGAGGTTTACAATGAGATATATAAAGTTACAGATGATATCGAAGAAAAGAGGTGGATTGAAAACAAATAGATAGACGATGGCAGTTGACGTTGCATTTATGCTTTTAAAAATTGTAGCTATCAGCAAAGCAAGCAAACGGTAGCGAAGTGCAAGAATAAAAGAGTCGATTGCATTTAACCATTTCGACAGTAAGAGGTGGGACCTAGTTGCCAATCTAGTTGCACGAGTAAATAAATGTGATTACCATGAAAATACTTGTAGATCGGACTGAGAGAAGTCAGATTACGTCGGTTTGAAAGTGACTGAAGACTAGCTGCCAAGTTAGTATCGATTATATTGCAGATCGTCTTTAGGTTGTGTCGAGAACCTCAAGATGAATAGCAGGAGCAGCAGTATTCAATGAACGGATGAATGGTAGATTTATAAATGTGCAAAATGGATTCTGATGAGAAAAACTTCTTTACCAGAGACAGCGACCTGAACTTTCTAGAAGTAGATGCAGCAATGGAGTCAATGAATTCATTTTATTTGAGATCATTGAGAGTAAGGCTAGGGAGGCAAAGTGTGCTGCTCTTTAGAAGATAGCGTCAACCATTTTGATTGTAGGCAAGAAAGTTTTCTTATTGAGGACAAAGGTGAGCAGGTTTGTTTTGTAGGCATCAAAATTTACTAGCCATTTTCTACTCTAGTCAATCAGAGATTCTAGGTCTTTTTGAATACTTTCACGGCTTCTGCTCCGATGAACTTAGATCACTGGTGCCCCTAAATACGAATTTGAACGAGATACTAGATGAGCAAATAGATCCCACCCTTTTACAGTGAAACCGATAAAATGCAGCCGTAACTTCAACTCCAACAGTTTCTTTCCTCGCACTTCCCGACTGTGGAATTCTCTTCCAAACGATTGCTTCCCCGATGGGTACAATCTCCAGGAGTTTAAATGTACACCTCCTAACACACTAACCTGCTCACATTCTATCAAGCACTCTTCCCAACCCTCATCCTCGCTATAGCTTACTCATCTGTCACCTTCATCCTGACATTCCCTATGTCTAACCACTCCTTCTCTTTACCTTCCCCTATGTAGCCCCATGCGCAATAGTGGCAGTGGAATGCCTTGCTTGGGGTGAGATGATTAAAAAAAATGGGCAGCTGCCAGGTCTAGATTGACAGCCTTGGCAGATGACTCATGGAGACAAGAAGAAAACGTGTTGTCGTCCGCATAGATGCCTACTTTTGAACTGATTACATCAGGCAGATCATTGACGTTAATCTGAAAATGCGCATGACATACGATAGAGTCTTGACGGACATCTGAATTCATATGAAAGGTTCTTGAAGTTTACCCGTTAAAAACAACCTTTATTTCTCAATGTGATAGGAATGATTGGATTAAATCAAACAATTTTAGAAATGCTGTAGCTCTGGAGCTTCCACAGAAGGCCAGTATGCCAAATTCGGTCAAATGCTTTCAAGATATCAAAAACAACACCTCGAGCCTTGCTTTTCTTATCAAGGACCTAGTGTATATATTCAATAATGGTTGTTAGCATATCAGCGGTAGACCTGGTGAAGATATATTTATATAGTTAGAGAAAGAGAAATTAGGAAGGTTGTCATAAATAGTACAACTAGTGCCGTGCTTAACAATATCGCCCCCTCCCCCGTTGAATGCGCCTTGCGGCCCCTCTACCCGCAGAAAGCAACTTGCGCCCCCCCCGCGAACATACTGAACCCACAATAAATGGTACTAACTAACCCTCGGAACGCAGGTATTTCTTGATCACGAAAAACAGAAGACATCGCAGAATTAGCGTTTTGAAGCTATACATTTCGAACGTTTTCACAACTTTTAGCTACTTTTTGGTGATTTCCTCGCTATTTGTATAGCCATTTCAGTGCGTTCCGTCTCTCAATCTCCTACAAGAATTTTGCAAGGAAGTTTAAAAAAAATTTAAACCCAAATTTCAAAAGCATTTTGCTGCAGAAGTTTGATATATTGTCAAAAATTAGACTTTATTTAAAGTAGAGAGGGAGTGTCAGAAAGTGTTAGTATAGAGGGGAGGAAGAAAAAACGAATTAAATGAAAACAACGTTAGTCGTAACGGAATGTTGCTAAAAGTAACCATGTCATTTTAATATGTCACGATTTATATCTATCATCTATTTCTCTCTCAAATTCATTTTTAAATTTACAAATGATTTGCTGGAAGGCTTCTATCAAAGATTATATATATATATATATATATATATATATATATATATATATATATATATATATATATATATATATATATATATCATGTATGTGTGTGTGTGTATATTACTCATTTCAGTAAAAATGAAATTTGAGCACTCTAGCTATTGGGCGCGTAATATGATATGCGCAAAAAAGAGTATCTTCTTCCACCGAACGCCCCGTGGCCTAGGGGGTAGAATCGCCGACTGGCGCTAAATCGATCGGGTTTCGAGCCTGGGTTGTGTAGCAATCGGAGTCTAACTGTAATGATAAGCTGTGATACAGCGAAAGAGATCTGTCTACGGATGACCAAGATATATATATATATATATAAAGAGGGAGTGCGAGACGGGTTTATAAATATCTATTTCAAAATTCAAGTATGATAATAATTTTCCAGTTAATCCTAATAACTATTTTGTTAGTTTTTTTTCATTGCAATAGATCTGCGGAGACAAAGAGCCTTGCGGCTTCCCAGAGCGTTGAATCTTATGCCCCCACCGCAATTGCAGGGTTTGCAAATACCCTAAACACGGCCCTGGGCACAACTTAATAAGGGCTTCAAAAATAGAAAGCCGTGGAAAACATTATCGTCCATGTTTTAAATGGCCACATCCAACAGTAGAAGAAAAATAGCATGTAACTTTCTAAATACAGAGGCATCCCTTTCGGTTTTGGAGTATCTATTTTGTTTATGTGTATCTCATGAAAGGTTTTATTGAAAATATCTGTATATGTTTACAGACCAAATGAAGAACGTCGTTTAAAATGTAAACTGAGGACAATTGGGTTGCAAGAAGAATGAAAAGCAAAATAACTGTAACATAGAACAACTCTTAGTGTAAATTATGTATTAAATAAGAATTTGCTTTAATCATTTTCCCCCAAGCAAGGATAAAAAGCCACTAAGATGCACGAACGAGTAAGTAAAAGAGAAAGAGAAGATTTTGGTGAAGAGAAGCGAAGAAAAGGACAACGAAGAAACAATTTTAAAGAAGATAGAAGATGATGTTTCATTCTAATTTTGAACATTGACGATTACAGAAGGGGAAGAAAACGGACGCGTCTTTCAAGGGCGAGATAAGAAAAATAATCGAATGAGGTAACATGATTTGAAATTTACGTAAACATAACAAAATTGCAACATCATTCTTCTTTTTCTCTCTTATATCCATTTTGAATATGGGTAATCATAGTTACCGACAATTTCTTTTATTTTTGTTAGAACAAGCAAATTTTTATTGGTTACCACCCTTTTTGTCCATTTTCTCTACTCTCTTAACACAAACGCTTAATTACGCTTTCACAGCAGTATATCATGCGACTGTCAAATTATCCCGGACGTCGTTTTTCATCATGCTTTTGAATGATTTCCCCTCAAGCATAATAACAGAGCCAGTAAGACGCAAATGATTAGAGAATATTTGGAAAAAAAAAACACTATTAAGGTGAAAAAGTAAATGAACGGAGGATATCGGTTAACATTGAATTTAAAAATGTGTCAAGAACTTTAATTTGTCGCTTTCTTTTTTAAGTACCCTTGACCTTCTTTTAAACACCCTTAAAAATTACTTATTAATCATATTTTCTGTGGATAGTATTCTCAGCAAAATATTTGTGCAACTGTAAATTTCATCTCTATCTGTTAGATATCTAGAGGCCACTGTTATATCAGGGAATAGATTTTGCATAGCAAGCAAAAGCTCACTATTTACATTATTCGGATTATTGTCCTTATCTTTGTTGCCATTTGTACAACGTTTCGGCCGTTGTACGTCTTGGCCATCTGCAGGTGCTAGGACCTTCGAATCGAACCCTTTATTACGATCACGGGGGTATACTATTCTGATTCGTTGTGCGAAACCTCTTTTGGTAGTCACGTGTTATCTCCCGCTAACAAGACTCTCTAAGTTACTTGTTTACCACTGCTGTAGCCTGGTATTGAACTCACAATTTTTGTGTCAAGTCACTGGATCTAACCAATGTCTATCGCTCAAACTATTTACGCTCTCACACCCTGATTGAGCACTCTGGAAGAATGGTAGATTTGAAAAACAGTAGCTACTCTGGCATCTACGCATCGTACGTTCAGCGATGATTTAGAACACTCTCAGCTATTGGGCGTGTATATAATTATCATGTACATGCTAAAAACTCTGCCTTCTTCTACCGAGCTTCCATAGCTGAGAGGTAGAATTGCCGACTGACGCCAATGCGGTAGGGTTTCAATCCTGGGTAAAAAGCAATCGGCTGTCTAATCGTACTGATGAGCTGCGAAACAGTTCTATCTGCGGATGGATATATATATAACTTTTTTGCAGCCACTATTCTTCTTTTTTATGTAGCGTGTTTGTTCAAAACGTAGGCAATCATGAACCTCCTCATGCATCTATCTATCCTAACACTTAAACTGTTTTTCTTTTGATAACTCTCTCAAACCTAGCACCGCCATCCACTTGCTCAAACCCGCACAGTATGCCTCACGCGCTTCCCCTGTCTCGGTTTTACTCTATCCGCCCTCATTACGTGTCCCTTCAGCTGTCTCTTACTGATGTTAAGTATAAATTTCCTTTTCGTCTGTAAAAACTCGTTGTTTCTTACATATTCGATCCATGGTATCCCCATCATCTTTTGGAATAACCATATTTATATTGCTTCGGGTTTCTTTGAGGAATTTACCCAGTATTCGCTGCAATATAACAAGACAGATATTACATAACAGCCCAGTACCCTCTTTTTTGTTTTCAACGAAATCTTTTTGTCTCTCAATAGTCTGCTTAGATTTTGAAATGCGTCCTTCACTGTGCGAATGCACCTTGGGATCTCAGTGTCACACTTTCAGTTCCCTTTAAGATAATCAATGACAAAATTAAGGAATGAATTCATGAGTTATTCAAATGAAATATTTCTTATTATAGCCTGAATGGTAAGTCGACATCATAGTGGGTAAATCTTGGGAAAGACTAAATAATTCATTTAAAAAATAATAGAAATACCTGGTCGTTTTACTGCATGAAAATCGTGAGTAAATTACACAATTCATATTTCGTGAAACTAAGCTTCACAATAAGTTTGAACATATTTATTAAAATATGAGTAAAAAAAAATGTTCTTACACTCAAATTTTAAGAAAACTCTTTGAAAATTCATAGAAGATACGCCTTCCATCTTTATAATGATAAACAAAATGTTAAACAGATGTTAAGATATTAGTATTAGGAAAGCGTATTTTTTTTGCTTTGCGTCTAAAGTGTAAAGAATTGCTTTTATTATTTAAACGGATAATTTGTATTGGCAGATGTTCAGATAGAAATGTTAATGCCAAAAAACACTTTACTCTTTTCATTCAGGGTGGTCATAAGAATCAATATCATATTTTTATCACTCAACATATTCACATGTTAATATATATATATATATATATATATATATATATATATATATATATATATATAGTGTAATAGTTGTTACAATGGTCTATAAAAGCATAGTATCACTACACAAAAAAATTCTGCTCCTCTTCGGGTGATATGTATAACTGAAAATAAATGGTGGAAACGATTTATTGTGGGTAATGAGAGGTGTAGTTGGTTGTTGTAGGAGATTGGAATTTAGTATGTCTAAACTAGTCCATCAGTTGTTTGTAACCAGAGAGATACACATTTAGGTTAGGAGAGTGTGGGCAAGTTGGCTTAGCTTTGGACAGGTCACTGTTTAGTTTTGTCTGGGTAATTCGCCTAGTGTGACCTTAGATTTTTTAAATGGGTGAACAATTTTCATTTGACGACTGTCTATGCGTGAATGAAATTGAGTAAAATCTTAGTGTTGTATGTTTTTTCTGTATCGCACACTCTTTATAAAAGTAAATGCTTGAAAAGTCGGTTTAAATCTACGTGTTCTGTCATTTTCTTAATACATATATATCTATATATTTCTTCATATCTCTCTATTTATCTGAACCTATTCATATGTGTCTATTTATAACTCTCTTCATATTTATCAATATGCCGCAGTCCAATTATATCTATCTTTTTATCTATCACAGCTTGTTCAGATATATATATATATATATATATATATATATATATATATATATATATTTTCTAGACATATGCTATTAATTATAAGAGACAATGAATGTCTATTATGTTTAATCATGAGCCGTTCTAAACGTCATATTTTTGCTTTAATTTCAGTTGAAAATAAAGACAAAAATTCTCCAACATTTGGATAATTATTTATTGGTTTTCTTCTAAGCTTTCGGCTCACATGAGCCATCTTCAGAGATGTAGTTTAAACTGAAATATTATAAAATCCACCATCACCGACGATTTTATTTTGTGTTGACATAAAACTTCGCTTGGCAACGGCAATAGTTACCAAAAATAATAAACGCAGTTCTTAAGTTTGCGATGCGGTTTTATGACGTCACACCGCGGGATAGCGCGAAATGACAACAAAACCATGTAGTCAAATGCAATGTAATATGTTATTTCCTGTTTTAAAGTTGATTTTATTGAGTGTTGGTTGTTTTGATTTGATGTACATGGCCTCCAATAAAATAACACTTTTATTTTAATAAAATAACACATGTAATTTAAAAATTGTGCATTTGGACACCAATCACTCTTTAATGCAGGTTTCATTAAAATGACAGGCAAGCTATGGTTAGTTATGTTTCATAATGTTTACAAGTATAGTCGAAAGCGCTCGGTAAAAAACAATTGAAAAATTATATAAAAAACTTAATATTGTATATATTGTATATATGCAAGCGAATTGTTTGTTGACTGCACGGTATACTAGGGTCAGTTGGGCAACGTCTGTGGGAAAATAAGCACAATGATGATATTCACTCAGACAGAAAAAATATACTGTTCTATCTTGCATTTTAACCGGAATCTCTAATACGAACATTTCAGACTGTTTGAGTGTCAATCTGTGGACACTTCATAGAATTCAAAAAGATTTGCATGATATATCCAGTCAACATCATGGGGTTTGGAGTGATCACTCGTGATGGTCACCGTATGCTTCTATACGTCATTCCACATGACGTCAGACAACAACATAGCCTACACCAAATGCCTTGAGGATGTAGTGCTGCCCTTGGTCAAGAAGATGACTGCAGAAAAGACCTTATATCATGCAACAGGACTCTGCACCATGCTGTACAAGCTGGAGAACCCAGTCATGGATGTAATACAATATCTACGACAACATGATCACCATCAGCTACTTTACTTCATTTGATTGCAATTCCTTCAGCGAATAAATTGGTTTCAGAGAGAGAGGGCAATATGACAAAATTTATTAAGAGTTACCAATACCAGGCAATTGCGGAGAGCCATTATCGCAAAAGCTAGTAAGAGACACAGCACGAAGAAGAAAAAGAAGAAGAAACAATTATTTCAAGACTTAAGAACTTCATACAACTGATGATGAATTACTTAGGTATACCGTTAGATTTCCTGAATTTTCTGATCTGTAAGCAATTGTTCCTCGGATTCCATTTCCTTATTAACCATTTCTTTTTTGTAAGAAAACAAATTTCTTAATGGCAGAATATCGTGCCAGACATTTTTTCCTATTTTTTTCTTCACTATAACCGAATGAGGTATCCGGATGTTTGTCATTCGTTGACCTAATAACTTGGGAGGCGTTTCTAACTTCAATTCTTTTGCATAATTTTTTTCTTTCATATCAACACTTTTCTGGCCTTGACATAAAACAATTATAACACGACTCCTACGTTAGAGTGATTTTCTTTCTATAGAGCTGAATAAGACACGTAAAATCGACTTGTGTTACTGTTAATACAATGAAAAAATATGATGTCTTCGAGAAAATTCATTCATTATGACAACGTTAAGACGTATGGCTTAAACAGTTGTTGTATCAAAAAAACACACTAAAATATCAATATTAAGAAACAATGATTTTGCAAAGAAGAATATGTAGATTAATCCATCCCGATCCGATATTTTGATTTCAATCACTTTCTCACCACCTTTTCTACAAAATATTTTATGGTAATTGCTCTGATGAGCTTTCTTCTTTGGAAGTTTTATCAACCCATCTCATCCGAGACAAACTGCACAAATGGAAACTAGTTAGATTGAAGAAGATATCATACGGTTTAATTTTTATATCTAAGATTCGACATGACGCGTGATTAGACACGATGCATGAAATAAGAAAACGGCAACGCCAATGTTACCGCAATAAACAGGTATTAACAAATGTACAATAGTTGAGAAAGACATGTAAAGTACTGTAAAATAGTGAATAAAAGGAGAAAGAGTTCTCCCCCATAGACTGTAGAGAAAGTCAAATGTCTTTTGGAAAAAGGTTAATTGGAATAAAGTTCTGTTCTGAAAAGAAGAATAATGTACATACCGTTCTTCTGCCGTTGATTGCCCATGAAGTTTTATATATATATATATGTGTGTGTACATACCTATGTGAGATGATTCCGCATGACGCCGGTTGCGACCTGCACTCGAGTGCGGGTGTGTATGTTTGAGTTAGGTAAGACTATGACGCATGTCCCCTCGATCGCTAGCCGCAATCGGGGCATAACTGGCGTGCTACACGTGGATGCCTGCTCATATGAACGCATTGGAAATGCGAAAAAATTCCATTTAACACGTACCCACAAGATGATCAGTTAGAATTAGCCAATCACTGTCTGCTAATGTGACGTGTCCCGTGGATGAAAACAAGCGTGTTGTTTTGATGCGTAGATGTGTAGATTTGAATATAACATTCCACAAGATCTCTACAAAGGTTTTGAGGTATTATGGCGGCTGTAGAATGAATTTTAGCTAAGAATGTGTTTTTTTTTTGTTTAATACTGTGGTATGTTTGAGTCAGTAATCGTGTCTAGTTAAGTATAAGAAAAAATAGATTGAAGATCGGCCTCCACCTATCCCCACGTTTAGAATTTTGCTATTTTTTTCAAAATAAATATCGCTTCCCGTTATTTCAAACTAGATTTTATAAATTTAAACTTAATACTAAATTAGTGGAGAGTTGTTATCATTTTACAGTTTAAATGATAAGACATAGAAACAAATTCAACGTCAGACCCCAATATATAATCAAAGATTGTAGCTAATTGAGAATGCAATCATTCATCATGCCTGAAATGACTTCATATACCCTCAATGAATTATCCACAAAGCTTCAGGCAATATCACTTTAAAAATACTTGATAAGATCTAAAGAATGAACTGCAATGTTGTTAGTTATAACCCAGCACCTCCTTTTCAGTCATTTCCCACTGCAATAACGTGCTTTCCCGCTGCCTTTTCTATAAAGAATTTCATGGTTAATGTTCAGATTAATTTTCCTCATGATACGCATGGTTTATGTATTTAAGGGCAGTACTCGACTAGCGACAATGCATTGCCATTTTCCGGCCGAAATAACTATATGCAACGGTAAATTCTGTTCTAATAATTTTTTATAGCACTTCGTCCTGGGTATGACGATAAATTACACCCGGCAGCAGGGTCTCTAATCAGAAGGTTTTGAAGAGTGTGAAACCACCTCTTAAATGTTGTTTTTTCTATGTCCTCCCTTACCTGGGGTAGTAACATTCTATTCGGGTACTATGGACAAATAGTCAACCACCAAACTAAGCTGAAAGCACCATGAAAGTATTAAAATACAGTTTATAATAACTATTCCAACAGTAGATTTTCGTCGTATAAAAATATTAACACCAATGTAATCGTTTTTATTTTTTTTTAAATTATAAAAAATTATCAGAAATTCCTTTTTTGAAAAAATAAACAATACGAGGAATAGATTTATGTAAATACAATTACTGATGCTCCCGACAAAACTAATTTCGGCATCAAATGACCCATAAAGTGTTGATATGTCGCTGAACAAAGAAACACACTTCTGGATATGTTCAAGTTTCTTTTTTTTAGTCAACTTTGACTGCAATATCAATCCTTATCTTTAGTCTTCTTAATGTTCGTTTATTTTTCTCTCTCTTTAATAGTGAATATTCTTACACACTTTGCATCTTAGTAGATTTATGGCCTTGCTTGGAGTAAAACTGGAGAGTAACTCAACTTTCAAGTTTATTTTCTATGCAAAGTGAATCAAATACTTTTTGAATTTCTATTTTCCTAACACATACGTCGGTTATAAATTGCGTGTGGCGAGTAAACTCGTTCTTAGGTATTGAGCATAAATCACACTAGTATGAATTTCATTATAATGCGATATTCTTCGTTTGAGCCAAGGTTTCTTTTTGTCGCTTGTCATTACCTATATTGACGAGTGCTGCTTTCGTTA
Organism: Ascarosepion bandense; assembly: GCA_037127315.1. Taxonomy (NCBI): domain Eukaryota; kingdom Metazoa; phylum Mollusca; class Cephalopoda; order Sepiida; family Sepiidae; genus Ascarosepion; species Ascarosepion bandense. The sequence goes on along the minus strand of JBBBDQ010001003.1, from coordinate 2,602,856 downwards.
TGCCTGCGTATGTAGAACAAGACTTATCCTGTTTTTCCCTCCGTATTCGTCTAATCCGTTTTGGCATACCTTTAGAAAAGACGCATCATATTTATCGAAACTATGATCAAATACAATGGGCATTCGTTGCTTTCCGTGGATAACAAAATATATTATCAGTTCTGGAAAAAATTATTGAGGTTTTGGAAGCTACTTATTATAAAAAAATAAATAAACATTTATCGTGTATCCGCTGACGTTCTTGCAGAAGACCTGCACTTGCAGACCAATTAACAAAGAAGGCTTCAGTTCTTCGAAAAATACTTGAAAGATATAAATTCATCTTTTCTGAAATACTATCTTGTTAGAAAAATAATAGCTGCTCGAAATGTTGTGTTTTGAACAGACATTTTAACGTAGTATTCACGGTATATATTAGGGGAATTTTAGTAAGTGTAATAATTAATGTGTGCTCTTTAATAATATTTAACTTATTTTCAGGCATGCATTTTCTTCGAGTATATAACTTAATTATGAACAAGACAAAACATGATCTTCGTTTATTTTTCTTGCATGAGTTTAAACTTGGACACAGTTCCTCACAAACTTCTGCCACTATCAACAGAGCATGGGAAGATGGATCCAGAATTGATCGATCATTACGAAGGAGATTCCAGAAATTCCACGCTGGTGATGAGGGAAGAATGTAGAAGGTAGAGGACGGTCGTGCAGTTTCGATAACCAATAATTGCAAGAGATTGTGGAGTAAAATCTACGTCAAAGTGTCAGGGAAATGTTTCAGACGCTTGTTGTCAGCTCTGAAACAGTCTCATGCCATTTGCAGAGTAGTGACAATCTGAAAAAGCTCGATAAATAGGTTCCTCAAGATCCCAAACAAAATAAAAAAAACTTGGGCTTTTTGAAGTGTGTTCGATGCTCTTTCTGCTAAAATACCAATGAACCTTTTCTCGACTTGTGATAAAAAGTGGATCCTTTATGATAACCGTAAACAATAAGGTCAAAGGTTTGATGGTGCTGAGTTTCCCAAACTTTTTCTAAAGTTAACGTTGCATTAGCAAAAGATTATGCTGACTGTCTGGTGGTCGGCAATTAATTTTATCCACTACGGCTTTCTGGAAGCTAATCGGAGCATTAATGCAGAGATTTATTGTAATTAACTTAACGCAAATAATGCACGCCTACAAAAAGATGAGACCTACACAGGTGAATCGACGTGGTCAAATAATTCACAGACGTATGTTGCAAGAATGACGTTGCAAAAACTCACAGACTTGGGATACGAGCAATTACCTCATCCTCCATCTTTTTCCTTATCTTTGACCCTAAGATTATCATTTTTAAGCACATTATTAAGTGATAAAACTTTTTGGCCCAAACCAGATGTGGAATCAGCTTTCAAAAATTCCGTTGTATCACAGTCAATAACATTTTTATAAACGAGTAAAAATTAATCACTTCGATTAATGGCCGAATTACATAGACGCTTAATTTACTCATTTCAACATTTCTACATTAATCTTTAAAAATAAAATGATGTTTCTGAAATTAGCCATTATTTTTCTAACAACGTATTATTATTCCCCCCTTAGTTTAAATATCATGATAGTCAGGTCTCAAACCTTGGATGAAAATCAGTCTAGAACATTTTCTATTCTGTATTCAAAGTTCTAGTGCCAACGGTAGTCGGGTGCACATACTGGTTTTCCGAAGAATATGTCAGATTAAGTCTTTCTAGTCGTATCCTATAAACTAATGCAACTACTTGCAATAATTCTTTATATCTGTACAATTGTCCTCATCTCTGTGGTTGTTATTACGATTTTTCGATTTGTATACCCAGCGGTCTGCCCCACGTGTAGACGTTGCTATATCAGATGTCAACTGATCACTTGCTATAGACCCACCTGTAGCGCGTTAAAGAAATCGCTTTGACATGAATCTGTCTTGGCAAATGAGGTTAGTTCAATCGAATAAACCTCCCAAGAACAGGTGAAACGATCCTGAGCAAAGGCGTCACTGAGTACCAAAGTTCCTGATTAATTACTTTTTCAGACAGTTAATATTACAAAAGAGATATCTCTATAAGACTTGTTTTTGGCATCAAAAGCCACAGAGGAACATATGGAAAGGCACAGAGAGAGAAAAGTTACCTCTCGCCACGACTCAAACTGACAGACCGTTCGAACCCTCACTCCTGCCTCACTAATCTACAGCAGATTTTTACAACTGAATAAAAGTTGCCGACCGCTACAATCGTCTCTTGGTTTTGTTTTGTGGTTAACGATTTAGCCAAAGAGTTATTTATAAGCCTCAATCGTTTGGCTAGAATAGGCTGGACCCTGAGATTAAACCTGGTGGCTGGCACAAGCTACAATGCTGCATATGTAACGATCAGGTTAACTCTGGGGAATCCTGAACTGAACCTTAATTTAATCTACAGAAGTTATCCTCGTTTAACTGCTCATGTCTAGGGTTAGAAAACAGTCTATTTCCGTATCAGGAAGAGAAAACTGATGTTCTTGGGACATGCAATGAGGAAAGAGGGCTTGGAGAACCTGATGCTAACAAGCCAGATATAAAAAGAGACAGAGGAAAACAGCGGATAGCATATTTAAAGGGTCTGAGCAGATGGATGAAAAACGGGGGTTGCGCAGGAGAACGCGCGCTAGGAGCCATCAGCAATACGGAGACGTGGAAGGCCATGATTGCATACGTCTTGAAAGGACAAGGCACATAGAAGAAAAAGAAGATTCAGTTTAGAATTCCCTGAACAAAATACACAGAAGACCGGGGGACACAACTGCTAAAACGTTGTGACAACATCAACTCAAATGAGAAGTATAGTTTGAATATAAATAAGTAAATGAGAATAATTCCTCATCGGAAAAAAGACAGGCAGAAATAACGAAACAACTTTTAATAAATCCTAACCTTGATATCACCGATAATCAATAAAAAAAGAAATGTATATAAGAATAATATGGCGGAAAAATATTCTGTAAAGTCAGTAAAATGCGAGAAGGGAATAATATCATTTATAATCTAATTACTCAATTTGATTTGCTCTCATCTAATTAGCAGAAGCTTAGTCTGTTATTAGGTTTATTGATTAAATTCGTTAGCTAGGGCGTTGTTTTCAGTAGATATTGCGTTTCTTGCCGGTAAAGTTTATTTTGTTTTATCGAGAATGGGTTGTCAATCCGTGATTAACATAATGTAACGAAAAAATATTATACAATGAGTATACCCCAGAAATCAAACTGCAGTCACTCTCTCACCGGCGTGACGTGGCTTCCCTGTGCCTCTTTTATAAATACTTTCACGGCTTCTGCTCCGATAAACTTAGATCACTGGTGCCCTCTAGGTCCGAATTTACCCGAGATACTAGATTAGCAACTAGGTCCCACCCTTTTACAGTGAAACATATAAAATGTAACCGCAATTTCTACTCCAACAGCTTCTTTTATTGCACTTCCCGCCTGTGGAATTCCCTTCCACATACTTGCTTCCCCGACAGCTACAGGAGTTTAAATCTAAGGTCAACAGACACTTTCTAAAACAATAACTCGCATCCATTCTCTCAAACACTCTTCCCATCTACCAAACCCTCATCCTCGGTATCCTTACCCGTCTATCACTCTCCTTCTGACATTTCCTACCACTAACATCTCTTTCTCATCTTTTTCCCCAATGTAACCCCCTGCGCAATCTTTTACTCAACATCTCATAATCTACTTCCTTTTTTTTCCGACAGACAGTATGACTTTTGCCAGGTCTACAGCTGACATGCTCGCCGTCAGCATGGATCACGCTAGTCTCCCTGAAAGCAAGACACTGCGTCTTCTCAGTCTCACTCTCTCATCTGACCTTTAGTGAAACGACGACATTGAATTAAGAACTAAATATACTGCTAAGAGGATGTGCGTTTTGGTGCAGTGGATATCGACTCGGAACGACAAATCAAGGGACCGAGTTCGAATTCCAGTTGAATTCCTTGCGCACAAATACCCTTTGGAATGGTATCAATCCGTCTCTTCCCTCCAGTTATGGGTTAAATAATAGGACAGACTGGGTTCTATAACCCTTTCTGGCAACCAGTCTACTGCAGAAAGCAACGGCAACCTACTGCGGAATAATCTTCTACCCAGTCAGTCATATCTCTTTCGAGACATGATCGCCCAAAGTGTGTATCACGTATGGCACCTGAATAATAAATATAAAATAATCTACTCTCTCTTTAACTTCCTCTCTTTCTTTCTTATTTATTTTGTTTTTCCTTCTTTTCAAGTGAACTTCCGGTGTATGAATTTCTTTTTGACTAAATTTCCGGTGTATGAATTTTCTTTTGAATGTTGGAAGCCATCATCAATGCTGAAGTGGTTCGACATCTCATAGTCTACTGCCTGTACTTACACAGACAGTATGGCTTCCACTTCGCCAGGTCTACCGCTGACATGCTTGCCGTCAGCATGGATCACACTAGTCTCCCTGACAGCAAGACACTGCGACTCCTCGGACTCACTCTCTCAGCTTACCTTAAGTGGAACCACTACATTGAATTAATAGCTGAATCTACTGCTAAAAACGTTGATTCCTAGTGTCGGTCCAGGAAATATTTCTCTTCTGGATACATCATGCGTATTTACAAATCTACTATCCGCCTGTGCATTGAATACTGCTTTCATATCTGGTCGCCCGCCCCTGATGTTTACTTTAGGATTCTCGACAAAATCCAGAAAAGAATCTGCAATATAGCCGGTTCTGACCTGGCAGCCAGACTCCAGTCTCTGGCTTTGCACTGTTTTTTCTACAAATACTTGCACGGATTCTGCTCCGACGAGCTTAGCTCCTTGGTTTCCACATGTAACTTTACTAGAGATACAAGACTGGTAACAAAGCCCTACTCTTTAACTATGAAAACAATCAAGTGTTACCACAACTACGACGCCATCAGCTTCTTTTATCGCACTTCCCGCCTGTGGAATTCCCTTCCGCATGCTTGCATCCCCGACGGCTATAACCTCCAGGAGTTTAAATATAAGGTCAATAGACACCTTCTAACACACTAACCCTCCCATTCTCTCCAACACTCCCCCTATGTACATCCTAACTCGTCTATCGCCCTGTGTAACACCCTGCGCTATAGTAGCAGTGGAATGCCTTGCTTGGGGTGACATGATTAAAAAAAAAAAAAAAGATGCGGTTAGGACACATCATCAGTGACGTTACCCTGGTTCATTGACGGTTTCGGTCCTTTACAATCATCATACCTTCTCCCCAGGTTGACCCAGCCTAGGTTGAGGCCTGTGTCCTAATCTCTGCTTGTTACGTTATAAGAATGCAAGATGTTTTGTTTTGGTTGCACAGAAGAAGAGGAAACATTTCTAGAATAATATCGTCCACGAATAACTGAATGATAATTTGTAAATGGTTCAAGTAAATATCGGGAAAAAAAACTGTCTAAATATAATTAAATATATAAAACCATAAAAAATTGATTTTTCGTGATAATAATGTGAAGATGAATGGTTAAAATAGCTAAAGAACCAGATAGAGAAAAAATAACTGTTTAAATATACTGAAAAAATACATAAATTAACACGATGTGGAAGATGCCATTACATAGGGATGAGGGAATACACTTATTAACGAAATCGAAAATCGTAACGAATACGGTGATCGTCCGAGCTAGAAAAGAAGAGATAAAGTGTAAAAATAAATATTGGAAGCGTGGATATGAAAATAACTAGGGAAAAAAGGAATGATATCAGTGTAATATTTCGGATTAAAAAAAACTATGGGAATTGAAAAGATAAATGAATAGGTAAAAATAGGTAAAAAAATAGGTAAAAATCTGGAATAAAATACAAAAGTAAAGCGAAAGATATTAATAAAATATTTGGGATTAAAATAAAAAATAATTAAAAAATATGACTTGACATGAATAGATAAATGAATAGATAAAAAAGGATTTTACGTCGCATTTGGTGACATTAATATATATATATATATATATATATATATATATATATATATATTAAAAAAGGATTAATTCAAAGATGTTGAATGGCCATTTCGATATGAAGATCCCCATATATTTGCTCTGTAATATTTTATTACAAGGAGCTCTCTTCCTGTATCATTTTTTAATATTAAAATAAAATTTTTAATATTAATTAGGATCGGGTGTTTTGGAATTTACTTTCCTGCTTTTTTCCCTTGGATTGAAGTATCTGAATTAAAATATATATATATATATATATATATATATATATATATATATATATATATATAAGTACCTTATAAACTCAAAAGCTATTAAGTTTCGGTACCCAATGAAACATCATCCGGCAGCGAAATCTGGTTCTGTTACAGAGTCGTATATATTTATTCTTGAGGGATGCTTAGATGTGTCACAAGGTCAAAAATATGGGTTACCCAGTGCGGATCGAATTCACTTGTAACAAGTTCTAGCGAGACAAGTTTGCTAACCATTACACCACGTCAGGGTGCCCATGATATATATATATATATATATATATATATATATATATATATATATATATATATATATATGTTATTATACCTTAGATGATTTGTGAGTGTAGACCAATGAATATTGAGACATTAGAAATGTAATGAGGTGGTAGGCGAAAAGAAGTGTAAGTTGTCTATGCTTAAATAAGTTTTGAACTTGTATGTAACCAATATATTGTTTGACATTCGATGGAGATGAAATTAAAACAATAAATTATTTTTCCGAAAAAGATGTTGTTAATATCAACGTTAGGAAACAGACGTAAAGCGAAATTACTTGATTTTAGAGTTAACTGGTAGTGATAGTCAGGATCAACAGCAATGCAAGTTATCATTAACTTTAGGTTAAAGATAAAGGTTAAAGACATATATAATAAAGACATATATAATTAACTAAAAGAGGTAGGCTTATCGATTATAGCATATAGTAAGAGATTTCGATAATTCACATGTTCTGAAACGGGCGTAAGACAAGGACGTGTCTTTTCATAGCATCTATTCAACTTGTACAGCGAGAATATTCTCAGAACCCTAAAAGTTATGCTAGAATTCGTAATGGGAGGTCACATTTTAAACAATATAAAGTACGCAGATGATGCAGTGCTGATAGCAGACACGGAAAGAAAACTACATGACCTTCTACAACAGGTAGCTGAGGAGAGTGACAAGAAAGGACTAAAAATAAACCGCAAGAAAACAGAATTCATGGTCATCAGCAAAAAAGGCAGCCCCAAATGCTAAATACATGTGAGAGACTCCAAAATCAAGCAGGTACAGAAATTTAAATACCTAGAAAGTGTTCTAACAGAAGACGGAAAGTGCGACACTGAAATCCGAAGGCGAATTGGCATGGCGAAGGAAGCATTCCAAAAGTTGAGTAAAGTATTAAGAAACAGGACAATTTCACGAGAAACAAAGAGGAGAGTACTGGATTGCTATGTGATGTCAGTTCTTCAATATGGCAGTGAATGTTGGACAATATCTTCGAAGATGAAGGAAAAACTTGAAGCAGCTGGAATGTGGTTCTACAGAAGGATGCTGAGAATATCATGGATTGAGCATGTGAGCAAAGATGAGGTTTTGGATAGGACGGAAACGAAAAGAAAATTAATAGTTAGCATCAAGGAGAGACGGTTGAAGTTCCTGAGAAATGCACTGAGGAATAAGAGCTTGGAGAACCTGATGATAACAGGCCAGAAAAAGGGAAAAAAAACAAGGGAAATCAATGGATAACATATTTGAAGGGCCTGATCAGGTGGATGACCGATCGGGGGTAGAGTGTTGTAACAGGAAAAAGCATGCTAAGATCCACCACGGATAGGAAGACATAGAAAGTCATGATCGCCTACGTCATGAAAGAACAGGGCACATAGAAGAAGAAAAAAAAGATTTCGTTAATATTTTCTATTTTACTGCGATTAAAAGATGCAAATAAAACACCTGCAGTAAAATCGAAGATATTAAGCTAGAACATCTAAATCTTTACATGAAAAATGTTTTCTTTGCTTAGAAGAAAAAATCCAAATCATTAAATTCTCGAAAAAGAACTTATTAAACCAACGTAATGAAATAACTTTTTACTGCCATCGTAAGATTATTTATACACTTAAATATATCTGAAATTACTCTCTAAAAACATGCGTATTGAGCACTTTATACAAAATAAATATAAAACTGTGAAATATGTATCAATTATTTTAAAAGACAGAAATTTCCATGCTTCGAGATTTAAAGTTTTTTATCTCGTTGCAGAGGTAATGTTTAATAATGTTGATGAAAATGATTAACATTTGAATGTAGATAAGAGTACGTTTGCTTATTAAGGAATTAATATGGACGAGGGAAATCATAAAATTCAGATCATATGGGTGTGTTTAATTTAACTGATCAGAACTAAGGTCGATATTTAAAATTTAAGATATAGCTGAGATGTTAGGAGACGTTGGATATTCATACATGTCTAAGAAAAACTGTCATATGTATGGCTATATATATATATAGTCATCCACAAACAGATCTGGTTCGCTGTATCACAGCTCATCAGTACGGTTAGACATCCGATTGCTTCTTATCCAGGTTTAAAACCCGACCGAATTGGGGTCAGTCGGCGATTCTACCTCTGAGCTATGGGTGCTCGGTAGAAGGGGGCGTACGTTTCAGCGTGTATATTATCATTATAGACGCCCAATAGCTGAGAGCGTTTTAATTCATTGCTGAATGAACGATGCGTAGATTATAGAATAGCTACTGTTTTTCAAAGTCTACCATTCTTCCAGAGTGCTCAATCAGGGTGTGAGAGTGTAAATAGTCATCCGCAGACAGATCTGTTTCGCTGTTTCACAGCTCATCAGTGCGGTTGGACAGCTCATAACTCTTTACCCAGGATTGAAACCCGACCGAATTGGCGTCAGTTGGCGATTCTACCGCTGAGCTATGGGCGCTCGGTAGAAGGAGGCGGACATTTTGGCGTATATATATATATAAAGATAAATCTAGAAAATTGTTAAAATATATATACATATTTTTTTTTTAGCAACTAAAATATATAGTAGACATAATAGTTAATTAATAATGCTGATCTTAATTTTATAAATTTTTAATACCAATGCCCACCAAGATTAATTTTAAGTCTTCCCACATATTCTCCAAAGTAAAAGTTGCTTTACCCTGATTGGTCCACATTGGACATACAATAATGCCTCCCTGATGAAAGAGGTCTTGATTGTTCTTAACCTTTTAAAGCCATTCATTTGAAATAACAACATCACTTGAAAAGACACAAAAGTGTCGAAACAAAATAGCTACTTTTGTAGTGATATTATAACATATCAATGTTATAATTTATTAATAAATATTATTATTATTATTATATATATATATATATATATATATATATATATATATATACTTTGAGTAATGTTCAATGTAATGTAATTTGACTAATGTTCAAGTGTTTAGTTCGTATCTTTTTTGTTACCATTTTTCCCCTCAGCGTTTGTAGTATGTGAGTTTTTCGAGACGTGTTCAACGACAAATTTACAGTTATATATATATATATATATATATATATATATATATATAGAGAGAGAGAGAGAGAGAGAGAGAGAGAGATGGAGGGAGAGAGAGAGAGACCACATTTCTTTACCAATTCATCATATATTTTTTAATTCATACCGATCATACATTTCATTAAATTCATATTATTTATATCATTATACATTATAAACTAAAGGATACATGTTAATCAATATGCCTTTATGAAGAATTATTAACTATATTTTAAGGTGTACATTTTGCAATACACACATATCATAGAAATTTCACAATGCTTGTTTAACAGTTTTATCATTTTTAGAAATCTTATAATGTGTAGTTTTTTCATATAGACACAAAGGGTATGGGTCGGTGTGGCGCAGTGGATATCGGCTTGGAACGAGAAATCGGGGAACCGAGTTCGAATTCCAGTTGAATTCCTTGCATTCACTTACGCGCAAATACCCTTGGGAAAGGTATTAATCCGTCTCTTCCCTCCAGTTAAATAATAGGACAGATTGGGCTCTATAGCCTTGGTCGGCAACCAGTCTACCGCAGAAAGCAATGGCAACCTACTGCGGGATAATCTTCTGCCCAGTCAATCAAGCCTCTTTCGAGACATGATCGCCCAAAGCGTGTATCGCGCATGGCACTTAACTGACTGACTTCTAATGTGGGAGTTTTGTTGATTTTCTTTTTATCAAAATTATTTCTACAGGGATGTTCGATTATAATACTTATTATTATTAAAGAAAGAAATATGCTGATAAAATCTTCCTTTAAACAAGATTTTAGTACTTCCTACATAATTCTGTTTATTTACAGGGTATTCAGCGGAAGAAATAGTGCAATGATAAACAATAGATACTGTAAGGCATTTATTTGCTAATGGACAATCTATTTCTTCCGCTGAATACCCTGTAAATAAACAGAATTATGTAGAAAGTACTAAAATCTCGTTTAAAGGAAGATTTTATCAGCATATTTCTACAATTGCAGAATTCATTGCCTAAGATATTGATTTCAGTTTTGGAATTATTCTTATTATCATTTAGGTTTAAAATTATATTTAAAAACTTGTTTTTTTTTTCATAATTTGTTTTCTAGATTATCAGCACAAAACTATAAATTAATTTTAGTATATTCTTAAAATCCTTAAAATCATATATATAGTCTTCTGGAGTAGATATTCTCTTTTACATATTGGGGCATATATATATATATATATATATATATATATATATATATATATATATATTTAATATTGGGGCATATATATTCACTATTTTTAAAACATCATTATAAAAATAATTGTGTTTATCAAATACATCTTCACTTATAGAATTTTTAATAATTCTATATTCTATGAATGAGTGTACATGTAACACCCCAAAGGTCTGTCCGAACAATTTCTCCTGCAGCCGTTCTCCACGCTGTGATGTTGCCGGGAGTTTGTTGAAAATGTCGGACGAACAGCCAGGGGTACAAGATTGACTATAAGGAACGAACTTCCACAACTTGGATGATTTGAAAGGATGCTTTATTCGTTTAGAGTTAGCCTTGTCGGTTGGGGCAGGCGAATGTGACACACAGCTCTAACTCTAATTCATGGAGATCAACAAATCCGAACTGAACGAAACAAGACGAACGGAGTTTCTTACTTCAAGCTCGCACCCGGCGGGCTCCCCTTCACTTAACTTCTTAACTGACTGACTCGGAAAAATTACCTGAATTTATCCAAAATTGACCGGAAATCCGGAAATGCTTTAGACCACCGGTGACAAACACCGGCGACTGTAAGTCTGAAATTTCAGTTATCTTTTTTTTATCTTAATAAGGCTTCCGCCGGAAAAGGCTTAATGTGTGGTCAAGATACAGTAAAGGACAGCCTTTGACCGGGTCATCGAAAACCTACCTGCTGAACTTTATCACTGAGTCAAATATTAACCGGAGAACAATTTTCCTCATAAAAGAAAAGGCGTTTATTTATTTATTTTTTCCTCTTTTTTTTCACTTTTGTTAAATATGTTTTTAAACTATTTTCTATTCTAATCTATTTTCTATTTTAATCTATTATAATAAAATACATATATGTTTAGTTATCGTGTCACATACATACTTTATAATGGATAGAGGATAGCTAAATTTTGGGTGGATATATAAATAATTTGTATTTGTTTTTATACGGTTGGTGTAATTTATTTACTAAATCTAAAGTCACATCGAGGAAATTTAATTTTTTTTATTTGTATTAATAGTAAATTTTTAAATTTTGGTTTTTAAACTCTTTTTATATTAACTTTTTGTTTTATCAATTTTAAAATTTGTGTGATTCCTCAGTCATAAGGCCACGTCCTTATATAATCCAATATCTTCTTAATTTATATCATTATGGGCCTTACGATTATATAGAATAAATTAGTTTTTACTTATTCTCCGCTGTTCTTTATTATGAATGAAACTGTTTATTTACATTCATAATGATTATACGTTCCTCCTTTGATAGATGCAAGTAAACAGTGACAAATTCCAATGTATCTATAAACAGTTTCCTTGACACTGATGAATAATATTCCTCAATATCAAATTAGATTAGAAACAATTGTTTTTGTTTTCTTTTATATTATAGAACCAATTTGTTACATTGCCGGTATTGATCCATAGCTTTAATCCAAGTTACTCCTTAATTTGTTTATTTACCCGTTCGAGTATATTGTGGTAGGAATTATATCAAAGTTTTGTTTATGGTCCTTGATAGTGATTTAAAAGGCACGGGTGCTGAGTTTCACGACTTTGTCGCTTATTTTTAGTTTCTCGGGGATTTTTTACTAGAAGTATTTACGTTTTCAACAACATTTTCTATATTATAATTTAGCTTCTTTTTAGTTTTCTTTCCTTAATAATGCGTTATATTTCTTCGCAGTTAATTTATAAAAAAAATACTGTTTTTATCCGATTATATAATCACTTTGTCCGACTTGTTCATTTCTTTCACTTCTTTTTCAAGATGTCGTAGGAAATAATTTTTCTTTTATAAAAAAAAATGATATTACTGATTACATAAGTAAAACATTTTCAAACCTAAGCATTTTTTCAATACATGGGGTTGTTCTCTCTCATTTTTTCCCTCTCTTTTCATATATTTCATGTTCTTTGGGCCTGTTTTCTTTATGAAGAAAGACATAAGTTTTCTATTACATTCTTCGAATTAAATCCTCTGTTTTGTATAAAAATCATTACGTAATAATCCCTTTTTTTATTGGATATATTCTTCATAGAAATTCCGAAATTGATTTTCACATATTTAATTAAAAATAGACGTAAACAGCGGGAGCGAGATATATCCAGATGAAGAGCACGACATGTATACGACCCAGAGTTATATATATATATATATATATATATATATATATATATATATATATACAGAAAGTGTCATGTAGTTAAATCCCAAGGAAGATCCTATTAAAATTAATTCTATTAATATTACAACAAATCCAGCCAGACGATCCCGTTTCCCTTTACTTCCATTTCTGTAACACGCTTATTATTTATTTCTTTACACATATTTAATCTTTAAATATCTGTTTTAAAGATCGAGTTTGAATCCATTTCGCCTTCTCACTATTTATCCTCCCTCTTTTCTGACCTCTGTAACAACGTCTAGACCCCTAACATAATCTACTCTCTTTTTTTTAATTCTCCTTCCACTGATATTTTTTTCTTTCCTTTTCTTTTTTTGTAAGTGAAATTCCGATGTAGAAATTCCTTTTTGAATTTTCCATAATAAACAGTCACTGACGAAGCGAGTTTGCATATACGATTGTCATTCAATAAATAAGGTGAATTTTTCAAACACAGATAGAAGCTTCCTTTATTTTAATTTTTCAACGTAGTTCCCCAGCAGTGTCACACACTCTTCCCATCTGTGCACAAGCTTCTGTATTCCCTCAGCGTAAAAATCTGTAGACTAATGTCTCAGCAAATCGCTCACAGCACTTTTGACTTCATCGTCACCTTCAAACTTTTTTAAACAATTTAGCACACTGGTAGACTTTTTTGGGCTGAAACATGTGGCAGCATACACAGTTGATATTCTTCTATGAATTTCAACTGGTTTGCACATTTCAGTAACCAAAATCTTGATAACTGACCACTGTTCAATCCTGGAGTATGCTTCTTGCTCGGCCATCTTTGTTAATCTCCAAAACTCTCAAAGGTTTTTTTCAATCTGCAGAAAAATATTAAATCTCTTTCAAAAAGAAGTAAACGAAAAAAATAAAAACAAATAAGCTTCTATCAGTAGAAAATATTCACCTTATTTATTGAATGACCCTGGTACATATATGTATATATAATAAAGATGTCATTGCATTATTGAAAATAAAATGAAGATTGCCGATTGATGCAGAAAATAATCATACCACTGAGATAATGATTCCATAAAACCTCGTTATTGCTCACATCCCGTTCATAGTAGCTTTAGTATCCTTCTGTACAATCATGTTTGTTTGTGTCAATATTTTAAATGTTTATTAATTTTCGAGGAAAGAAAAACACAGACGGCTAAAATTTTATGTAACATAACTCCATTCCGGTTGTAGTGAATTCTGTAAATCTATCAAGAAGTTGTCCAAGATACACTACCACATAGAAGTAGTGAGATTCTTTTATTTCTTAGAAAGTAAATATAAGTTTTTGGCGACTTCATTTCTTGTAAGCATTAACATCGGTTATCGCAAAGATATGAAGATGTGACGAATAGATTTTTGTTTTTTGATATTTTTACTGCATTCATGTATCTTCTTGGTAATGGCATTTCATTTATCAGTTAGGAGTTCTAATCTTTTCGCATAAAGTCCTTATCGAAGTCAGTGTCATATTGTGTGTGTGTCCAGTTTCCATTTTTTATGTCAGTTGTAAACTGTTTTCCGATATTGATAGCTTCCACTTTTGGTACAGGAAATTTTATCACTAGATTATTGTCGAGAGCCAGTCACAATATAACATTATGAAGAAGATATATAAATACCGTAAGATTTACTATCTAAAATCAATACGGGAATCCTCGTGATCTTGTCAGATAAAAATGGCGGAGTTATTAATATTACATAAAAATTGTTAGTGCTTAAAACGTAAAAATGAGATCTTTATTAAACTATCAGTCATGCCACTTTTGGTGTGAATGGAGAATGTTTTGCTACATTAATTACTACTGAATAGTGATTTCTATCCTCATTGGGGATCCCATATTTTCGCATTTGCACAACATCTAAGCTACGCTTAGAAATTCATTTATTGCACTTTGGAGTGGTGTAATGGTCTGCATCCTAGTGTTGCTTGATCAATTAGGAATGTGTAGAGAGTTCGATCCTCACTGTCGCTTCTGCCACACTATATACGTAGACGTGACGAGATGTAGAAGTGTGCGTTTGACACTTCAATGCGGTTTAATTGTTATAAAGATCCATTAAAAAAGACTGAGTAGTGGGTTCGATCATCACTGGTTACTTCTTTCCTTCGGCATTATACCAAACCTAAGATACGCCTAGAAAATCGGTGTGTGTCTCAATTACGTATTCTGATAACTGCATAGTAGAAAAGTGAATGTAACCGACAAACCAATGGCATGAACAGCCTCTTATTGATGGTCAGGGGTTTCCAAATTCCTTAAGAAAGATTCAGAACATGGCAGTCTATGGAACAAGTATAAAAATATACATTAAGTTCTTATATAGAATTATTATAAGGAAGGAATGATTCAGATGAATTCTGAGAATCGCTGAAATTCTACCTACGCCAAACAGATTCAAGAATCCGAAATATATACTAACTCATTTTATATCTACTTAAACTATCTCATTAACCCTCCACAATGAGTGTCACTTTGGGTGTGTATATTGTGAATAATGTGTTTGTTTAGCAATACATTAACTTTTTATAGGTTATTTAATACTTATATGTAATTTTCTTAGCAACATTAATAATCTTCTTTACAAAAAAGCATCACTGATAATGTCATCATAAAAATGTATTTTCATACTATCATATTGTTTAATCCCAGTTTAACTAGATTTAACTACTGGCCTATAGCTTGTACACTATCAGGTGCTACCAACCAGGTTATGTATGAACCTGGGAACAACAGCAATTAAAAGGTGATTCCACATTCCTCGAAACCTTCCATCTTCCTACCGGATGTAGCTGATGGTCATGCCCAGGACGACTGAATAATTAGTAAAAAATACAATTATTTCTCGCTTGCCTTAGATTAGTTTTGGAATCTCGCACGCCATTTGTTATGTTTTTAAAATGACAAAATAAAACGGTTATGGAAAAATGACACACTTACCGAGTATTGGAAATAACTAGGGAATTTATTATTGTAGAAACATGAGTACAGCGAACAGTTGTGGATGTTGAATAACGATGTGGTTATGGAGAGCCTAGCAAAGTCCTGCACGCCATTTTTCTGTGCTCATGCCAGAAGTCCCTTCCTGTCTCCCAGCATGCAACTATCAGCTCGGAATGAACTCCTTTGAATGGTCAAGGAGTGATAACGTTTGACCATTTTTTTTATGGTCCTAATATCATTACTATTTTAGTCCTCACTAGGTGCGTCGCCCTTTAATGAAAAAAACTTGCATAAATAATACTTAGCAGATATTGACGGTGAAGTACTTGATCACCATAGCAGAACATTTTTTGAATAACTAAGACCAAAATTAGTCGTAATTTTTAAAGGATTAAAAATCCGACACCATTATGATGAGCCTTATTTCCATTGGACACATTTGTCTGATTTGGCCTCGCTGTTATTTTAAACATTCAAATTCATGTTAGCGGACTAGAAATCGAGAAGACATTACTAATAGAAGATGTGTTTCCTGACAGAAATTGAACATATTTTCTTATTTTCAATAAGGGAAACACTCCTTCAGATAAACTAAGGGTTCATTGGTCGTTACGTTTGTGCAACTATATAACTTTTATAATGTTTAATACTTTATTAATCTTACAGAAAATGTAGCTTAAAAATAAAAATATAATGTATGTTAATGCAACTTAAGTCATCAGCGTTGTCTTTAATGAGATGTCATTTATCATCTGTTTTCATCGATATCATTAGAAATGTTTCCTTTTAGCTGATTCAACAAAAGTGTTTATATCGTGATAAATAAGAACAGGGAAAGCTAGATATTTCAGTAACATATTAAATTTATACTTGAGGTGATCAGAAAAAAAATGACTAATAAATATGCAAATCTGCTTCAATTCTTAATTTATACTGGCTTCATTATGATAGCCACGAAGATGCTTGATTTTCATATCAGTCAGTCTGTTAAGTACCATATGAAATACATGCTTTGGGCGATCATGTCTAGAAAGAGACATGACTGACTGAGAAGAAGATTACTCCGCAGTAGGTTGCCATTGCATTCTCCGGTAGACTGGTTGCCAGCCAAGCCTATAGAACACATATTTAAGCCATAACTGGAGGGAAGAAACGGATCAATACCTTTCCTAAGGATATTTATGGATAAGCGAATGCAAAGAATTCAACTGAAATTCAAACTTGAACCCCGATTTGTCGTTCCAAACCGATATCCACTGCACCACAACGTACATTATATAAGTTAACTAAAAAGATTGCATATAAGTTAACTAAAAAAATTGCATATAAGTTAACTAAAAAAATTACTTATTTAAAACGTTTTAATTAACGGGACAATACAATATTAAAATTTTAGAAAAACTTGAAACGCAACATTAAATTATAAATTCAATCAGAAATTATCACCGTTAACCATAGCAAAGCCATTCTCCAGTCAATAAATTTGATACTGTTTATTTGTCCGATTGAGGCGAATTCTTGAATTCCTCCTTGCAGAAAACCTATCGTTTCAGAATGCGTAGATGAGAAGAAAATAACAAACTATACTGGTCAAATCTGAAACAACCAGGACCGAATGAGAATGGTTTGAAATCTGACCGTATTTTTGTTTAAACCTTCATAATAAGACCAAAACACAACTGAAGCGTGACGGCATAGTTTTATAATGAAAGAATGAACATGATTAGTGAGCTGAAGTGTCTACCAAATAATGTTGACATCTCCCAGATAGTTTACTTCTTCCTCTCGCTTCTTTCAAGAAATAATATTGCTAATGTTAAGAAAATACTTACCTGTCACTTTTGTCACTTTTGTGGTTGGAGGCGATCATCATCTCTCAATTGCGTCTCTGTCCTCAGGCAGAGTGCGACTCCGTTGTATCTTTCTCCGAGAACAGATATGCATCTGTGAAAAATTTTACTGAGAGGTGCCCGGTCCCGGAAGAAAGTAACCCGAGGACGTGCAATCCCATTGCACCGAGGTGGTCAACCGGTTGTCGCCACCGGGGTCAGCGGGACAGCGGTTGTGGCAACTCGGCAATTTTTGTCCTTTGCCCGTACACACGCGTTTGGGCTCCCAACATAAAACCTCGATGTCACATTCACGTCTTAGTGGGTAGGGAAGGGATAAATACTTTACTTACCTGACACATGTTGGTTATGATAAATCCTTTTTTAGTTGTGTCTCCGTCTACGAGGTGAGCGTGACTCAGTTGTTCCTCTCTCTGCGGGCGGAGACGCAGATGAGAAAAATAGTTCGAGATTTGCGGTCTCGTGAAACAACTGCCTGAGGCTTCACCTTCTTCTTCTATGTGCCTTGTCCCTTCAGGACGTAGGCGATCATGGCCTTCCACTTTTCCCTACCCCTGGTGGCTCTGAGCAGGCCATCTCCTGTTACACCACGCAATCCTTGTTCCGTCATTCACCTGATTAGGTCCTTCAAATATGTTATCCGTTGCTTTCCCTTGTCTCTTTTTCCTTCTATCTGACCAGTTAGCCTCAGATTCTCCAAGCCTTCCTTCGTCAATGCGTATCCCAGGAACTTCAGCTGTCTCTTCCTGATACTCACTATTAATTTCCTTTTTGTTTCCATCATTTCCAAGACCTCATAATTGCTCACATGCTCGATCCATGATATTCGCAGCATCCTTCTGTAGAACCACATTTCAGTTGCTTCAAGTTTTTCCTTCTTCTTTGATGGTATTGCCCATATTGAAGGATGGACAGCACGTAGCAATCCAGTACTCTCTTCCTAGTTTCTAGCGAAATTGTCCTGTTTCTTAATACTTCACTCAACTTCTAGAATGCTTCTTTCGCCATGCCAATTCGGCTTCGGATGTCTGTATCGCACTTTCCGTCTTCTGTTAGAACGCTTCGCAGGTATTTAAATTTTTGTACCTGATTGATTCTGGTATCCCCGACCTGGATTTGCCATTTTCGGCTGCTCTTTTTACTGATGACCATGAATTCGGTTTTCGTGCTGTTTATTTCTAGTCCGTTCTTGTTACTTTCTTCAGCTACCTTCTGTAGGGGGTCTTGTAGCTTCGTTTCTGTGTCTGCAATCAGCACTGTATCATCTGCGTACATTAGATTGTTTAAATTGTGGCCTCCAATTACGAATCCAGGCATAACTTCTAGGGTCCTCAAAATATTCTCTCTGTACAAGTTACTTGCACTAAATAAGGGGGATCGGTAGTCATAGTGATATTAGAGCAACTGACGCTTGCGGGATGAGGGACTGGGGAATTTTGTTCTTGGTCCGGGTGTACGTGATCGGGTTACCCGCGTTAAAAACGACCCTGTGTATAATTCCGTATTACTGGAGAAACAAGTTTAAATACTTGAGAAAATAAAATAGAGCGTATGATAATAAATCTAAACCAAAATTGTTCGTCGTTGATTTTATTGCGATGAAGAATTGTCGATAGAATTTTATAAACCAAACATGGCCATACAATGCAACACAACCGATTGATACAAATAAGTATTACTCACAAGTCTTCTTCTTCTTCTTCTATGTGGCTTGTCCTATCAGGACGTAGGCGATCATGGCTTTCCACGTCTCCATATCCCTGGTGGCTCTTAGCACGCCTTCTCCTGTTACACCATGCAACCTCCGTCCTGTCATCAACCTGCTCAAGCCCATAAATCTAGAATATAAATGTATAGAAACTAACATGGCCACAAAATGAGGGATCAGTTTATATATTGATTATAATATAGATTTGATCTCCCACTTTACACCCACACTTTAATTTCTTATAAACAGTTGGCATCTATATTCTTCTTCTATGTGCCCTGCCCTTCAGGACGGAGGCGATCATGGCTTTCCACGAATCCCTATCCCTGGTGGCTCTTAGCACGCCTTCTCCTGTTACACCATGCAACCTTCGTCCTGTCATCAACCTGCTCAAGCCCATAAATCTAGAATATAAATGTATAGAAACTGACGTGACCACAAAATGAGGGATCAATTTATATATTGATTTTAATATAGATTTGCTCACCCACTTTATATCCACATTATAATTTCTTATAAACAGTTGGCATATATATTCTTCTATGTGCCTTGTCCTATCATGACGTAGGCGATCATGGCTTTCCACGTCTCCCTATCCCTGGTGGCTCTTAGCACGCTTTGTCCTGTTACACCACGCAACCCCCGTTCAGTCATCCACCTGCTCAGGTCCTTCAAATATGTTATCCGCTGCTTTCCTCTGTCTCTTTTTCCCTCTATCTGACCTGTTAGTATCAGGTTCTCCAAGCTATCCCCCTCATTGTATGTCCAAGGAGCTTCATTTGTCTCTTCCTGATACTCAGTATTAATTTTCTTTTTGTTGCCATTCTTTCTAAAACTTCATTATTGCTCACATGCTCGGTCCATGATATTCGCAGCATCCTTCTTTAGAACCACATTTCCGCTGTTTTGAGTTTTGTCCTCATTTTCGATGACACTGTCCAGCATTCATTGCCGTATTGAAGAACTGACATCACATAGCAATTCAGCACTCTCTTCTTTGTTTCTAGTGAAATTTTCCTGTGTGTGAGTACTTTACTCAGCTTCTGGAACGCGTCCTTTGCCATGCCAATTCGCCTTCGGATCTCTGTGTCACACTTTCCATCTCCTGTTAGAACGCTTCCTAGGTATTTAAATGTGTGTACTTGCTTGATTCTAGTATCCTCTACCTGTATTAGGCATTTTTGGCTGCTCTTCAGTTTTCTTGCAGTTTATTTGTAGTTCTTTTTGTCACTCTCTTCAGTAGGAAGGTATTGTAATTATTTACATTGCTTAGACCATTGTCTTAATCTTTATTGCTATGTTTAAGACGTTTTGCCCGTTGTATTCTTCAGCGTTCTTCAGGTGATAAGGATTTCGAACCAAACCCTTTCTTTCGATCACTCATTCCAGTAACCATGTAGCTATTTCCCTTTAACATATATCTCTAAGTTATTTGATAACCAGGTATTGAATTCACAATTCCTTAGGTCAAGTCACTGGAACTAAGCATTGCCATTTGTCCCTGAGAAACTTCGTAAACATGTTAATAAAGATAAAAACTCTAGTCCGAACAATGTAGATATGTAATTACTATCTCATCTCCGATGCATAGACAATCATAGCAATACCTCATCTCAAAATTATGAACAAATATTCAAATGTCGTTTTCTTTTTTTGTACCAACGATTATATTACGGTGGAGAAAGAAGCAGACTATGATGAAAATGATGCGACTTAGTATTCGTTTTTGATACGCATTGAATTGACCTAATATTAACATTTATTCTAGAAGAATCCGTCACGACTGATTGAAATCCTGGGATATTTTTTTTATTTTGCTATGTTTTGTATTCTATAATTAAAATTTAATAATAAATTTATTATTCAAGAAGAACCGCTGTTAGTTTTGACAGACCTTCGTACAAAGATGGATATTTTTTATAAACTGCAACATGCTTTGTTCTTAGCTGTTGTAATTTTAGATGCAACAACATTATTTTGCTCCGCTCTTCCAGGGTTAGGGTTAGGGTTAGATTGTAAGGCTTCAGACACATTAATTATAATCAAAGAAACGTTATTAGACAGACCATTTTATCATTCTTCTTCTTCTTGTGCTGCCTTTCTTCAAGACATAAACAATATGGCTCTACACAACTTCTTACATTTTGTGACTCTTAGCTGTGTTTCTCTCTTTGCTAATGCTTCCGCCCTCCGTTCAAACCTCTATTCTCAGAAGATCATTAAATAGCGTCTCAGTGCCTATCCTAATCTATGTTCTCCTCAATATACCCCGTGAGGGTTACGTTTTCCAAGCTCTTCTTCCTGATTATTTGTCAATGCAATTGCAGCTGTCTTTTCCCGGGTATATCTTTTCCGTTGCCATTTTCTCTAAGACTTCCTCATTGCTTACTCGCTCTGTCTACGAAATATTCAGAAACATCTTTTTTTTTTTTTTGCCTCCTGTTTTCTTTGTATCCGTGGATAAAAGCATATATATCATATAGCAATAAAACAATTTTTTTTTTACACAAATACCGACTCTTCTAATCTAAACTTGTAAAGTTTCCAAATCAAATATTTCTAGCACTTCTTCATATTTGCAATCTAAAGAGATAATCCCCAGCCAGAAGATGGATTATACATCGGAAAAATACAGCGTTAACTGCTTTCACAATGTTTAATCCTGCAGGAATTCTAGGAAATTTTAATATTCCGATGTAAAATTTCTAGAGTGATTCAGTTTCTGCTGGGATTTCCAAAATCAGTCATTCTATTAAAATAGTAAAATTCTTTTCTTACTTTTATTTATTTTGTATATAGAAACGCGTAAGTTTAAGAATTGTCGTTTTGAAAGCGATGTTCATGTCTTTTCCTTCAGGATTCTCATCTCAGAAATGTGTAGAAAGATAAGCTCGATCGACGGCTTTGCCATTCAGAATACGTAATTGAAGAGAAGTTTTAGATTTATAAAGAATAACTGAAAAGAAAGTCTATCGATAATTCTACCAATAATAGGAAAATATAAACCACGACAGCTGAGGCCAGTATGAACAAATTTAACGTCTGGGAAATATTACTTGAAAGATTACTAGCATCATAGCCCAGCGTTGCCCGTACTACTCAGAGCGATTTCCGACCGCTTGTAGTCGCCGACTCACTTTAAAACTCAGTTATATAAAAAAATAATTATATAAAAAAATTTTGTTTAAAAATTGTTAAAAATTACATTAAAAAATCAGTTTTATTTTGTTTTGCGTCAACGTGAGTTGATGTTTTGTGTAACATTGTAAACAACATTGTGTTTGTTTTTGTTTCAAAATTAAACGGGGAAAATATTTTTTTATAATCCTTTCACCCCGAGCATTGCCACTATTGCGCAGGGGGTTACATAGAGGGGAAAGTGGTGAGAAAGGATGGTTAGACATAGGAAATGTCAGAAGGAGGGTGATAGACGGGTAAGGATACCGGGAATGAGGGTTGGGTAGAAGGTGAGAGTGTTGGGAGAATAGATGCAAGTTAGTGTGATAGGAGGTGTCTATTGACCTTACATTTAAACTCCTGGCGATTGTAGCTGTCGGGAAAGCAGACATGTGGAAGGGAATTCCACAGGCGGGAAGCGCGAGACATTTTTTATTAACTAAATGAATTTCAGAAATTTTCAAAGAATATTTAAAAATGTAGACATTTAATTTTAGAGGAAAAAGTTACATTAATGGCACAAAAATTACAGATAATTGACTTCCTGCATGAAATATTTAGCGAAGAAAAGCTTTACTTTTTTAATTTTATTTTCTGAAGTATGAAATATTAAATCTGAAAAAAAAATTAAATAATTAAATTAACCATTGGCATTTTTCTTTACATATTTTGTTTTTGTTTGAAAAAAATTTTTTTTTTTTTAATATTTCTTTTGTTTCAAAATTACAGGAAAAAATAGTGACATTTTTTTGTTGTTAACCAAATTAATTTTTAAAACGTCGGAAAAAAATTAAATATAAAGGCTCATTTTCTTTTAATAAAAATAATTTAGTCTCGTTTGACATGTGTGATTTGATTTCCGTGACGTCATCTAGCAACCATTTTAGATCTTAGATGTTTTACGGAGCAAATGGAAACAATCGGCTCCATTGCCAAAAAGTGCGAAAGGGAAAATTGCTGAAGTTAAACTCAAAAAAGTATGTGTCGACCTGGCTTCCCTGTAGATATTTGTCTCTAGAAAGTTTGAATGGCGTAGCTTAAAAATGTAAGTGTGCATAGAGAACAGTCACTCACAGACTCACAGATTACCTTTATATATATATATATATATATATATATATAGATTCATACAAGAATAGCTACGAGAGTAATGAATGCTAGTTTATTAACACACACCTTGACAACAGTAGATGTTAGTTGTTTGGCTGTATACCAATAATTTGTTCCGCCTTGGTAGAGATAGAATGTGAGAGGTAATATGGCAAAATGGCGTCTGATATAAAAGTTAGTCCGAAACTGTAATCGATTTCTTCTTAATGGAAAACGTTTTTATTGACATGTATTAACGCACGCTGAGCGATTATGGAGGTTGAAAAGGTGATAAGGGTTTAGTTAGTGGTAAATATTAATTGTTTTCAGTTGTAGCTATAAGGATATATAAGAAGAGGATTATTTTCTAAGTGTGGCACTCATTTCCTT
Organism: Ascarosepion bandense; assembly: GCA_037127315.1. NCBI lineage: Eukaryota > Metazoa > Mollusca > Cephalopoda > Sepiida > Sepiidae > Ascarosepion > Ascarosepion bandense. Next base: position 2,578,717 of record JBBBDQ010001003.1, on the reverse strand, counting down.
CTTTATTACTAAAAGAAATCCGTTGCCAATGACGATGACGGTGTGGGAAATATTTTATTTCTTTAGGGGACCATTCGCTCTATCCATGGTCTTATTTGGTTCCTTGTATCTGTCTTAACTTTCGGATTTTCTTTCTACTGTCTTTGATGGCACATGTATATTAGACGCATACACATTCTCGCGGAGTATTTTCAGGAAGATATTTGTAGTGCATTTTCAGAGCGCAATGTGAGTTTTTTTTTGTTTTTTTTTTAATCATCTCACCCCAAGCAAGGCATTCCACTGCCACTATTGCGCATGGGGCTACATAGGGAAAGGTAAAGAAAAGGAGTGGTTAGACATAGGGAATGTCAGGAGGAAGGTGACAGATGAGTAAGGATAGCGAGGATGAGGGTTAGGCAGATGGGAAGAGTGCTTGATAGAATGGGAGCAGGTTAGTGTGTTAGAAGGTGTCTATTGACCTTACATTTAAACTCCTGGTCTAACAGGTATTGGCAGAAGTCGGAGAGCCGAGTTCGAATTCCATTCGAATTTGTTCTCGTCATCTACGCATCAATAGCCTTGGGAAATATATTAATATATCTTTTTCTTCAGCTCTGGGCTGAATAGCAGAACGGATTGGGTTTTATAGCCCTCTATAGTAGCAGTGGATATTGACTCGGAACGACAAATTGGGGAGCCGAGTTCAAATTCCAGTTGAATTCATTGCATTCACTTACGCACAAATACAGTTGGGAAAGGTATGAATCCGTCTCCTCCCTCCAGTTATGAGTTAAATAACAGGACAGCTTGGGTTCTATAGCCTTGGCTGGCAACCAGTCTACCGCAGAAAGCAATGGCAACCTACTGCGGGATAATCTTCAGCCCAGTCAGTGATGTCTCTTTCGAGACATGATCGCCCAAAGCGTGTATCATGTATGGCCCTTAACTGACTGACTGAATATAATAGTTGAAATGATCATTAAGGGTATTAATGGAAATAAAGTGTGGGATCAATTTTATATTGTTATGAAGTAATAAATTGATCCCCCACTAATTACCACGTTATAATATAATACTTCTCTTCTTCCTCTATCTATGAATTAAATAACAGAACAGATTGGGTTCTATAGCCTTGGCTGGCAACCAGTCTACCGCAGAAAGCAATAGCAACCTACTGCGGGATAATCTTCTGCCCAGTCAGTCATGTTTATTTCGAGACCTGTTCGCCAAAAGCTAGTATCACGTATGTCATTTAACTGACTATAGTAACCGGTCCACCGCAGAAAGTAATGGCAACCTATTGCGGGAAAATTTTTTGCCAAGTTAGTAATATCTCGAAAGAAAGTATCACGTGTGGCAGTTAATTGACTGAAGCTAGAAACTAAGTCATCATTACATTGACAAAGATTAGAAAAAAATTAGCTATAGCATAAACACGTCATAGACTAGAAGAAAACAAGCAATAAAGCAGAATATGAAGTACAAAAAAAAATGAATTCAGGTGACTGGATTGCGGCCATTTTCTGAACAGTGAAAAGAAAGATAAGAATGAATGCAATAATATCTATGCAACCATTTGGACAAAACCAATGACCATATTAAATATCTATCTAAACTTATTTGTAAATGGAAGATTGTCTGTGTGTGTGTATGTGCGTGTGTGTGTGTGTGTGTCTGTGTGTGTGTGTATCCGTTACCTATAGACTCCGAAACGGCTGAACCGATTTTCATGAAAATTTACACAGTTGTACTATAAGCGTCTGCGAGTGTTCTTAGCTAGGCTTTGTGTCGAGGTACCCTCGATAAATATCGAAAATCGATAGGAGTGGTCCGATTTTAATAAAATTTGATACACTCATAGACAAAGACATAAGAAACGATATTCAGTAGTTTCAATGTTGCAGTTCTTACAGTAGTGCAGAAAATCGATAATATATATATATATATATATAAGGTAAGATGTTTGTGTGTGTGTCTGTTTATCTGTCTGGATGTCCTTTATACAAATCCAAAATATTTATCCGATTCTCACCAAACTTCATACAAATATACTTTAGGCTAAGACTGAGCCCCAGGACTATGGAGTAGTTTTAAAGCTTTCACTACACCCGAGCAACACCGGGCTATAGTGCTAGTTATTGATAATTGGTTTTATCTAAGTCTCTTTCTTCTGAAATATTCAACTGATTGGCGTCTTCGTTTGTCTATTTAACCATAACTGATCGACGTATATGATCAGTATTTTGTAATGTTCCTGAGACACGCAATGAGGAAGGAGGACTTGGAGAAACTGATACTGACAGGCCAGATAGCGGGAAAAAGAGACAGAGGAAGGCAGCGGATAACATATTTGAAGGGCCTGAACAGGTGGATGACGGAACGGGGCTTGCCAGGAGTAACAGGAGCAAACATACTCAGAACTACAAGGGATATGGATACGTGGAGGACCATGATCGCCTAGGTCCTGAAGGGATAGGGCACATAGAAGAAGAAGAAATACGTTCACAGTAATTGGAATAATGATGGTGATGACTCAAGAACAAATCATGTAAATTCCCGGTGCAAAATCCATCCCACAATTACACGCCCCCCGGAAAATAATTTTAACAAGCACAGCAGATATCCTGCGTTGAGTTTTTAAGCTTTTGTTGTGAACAGCTCTTTTTTTTTTAATCAAATGGAGACAACAAAAAAATGTCATTCTTCGCTTGGGCAATTTTTGTCTTTATTTCATCAGAAATTAAAGCCAAAATACGATGCTTAGAACTGCTCATTATTAAACAAATAGACGCTTAACAATATATAGTATCCTACGTTTAGCGTATAGCTTAGTTTAATGCTTAATGCAATTATCAGGTGCATGATCAACTTTTTTTAAAACTCCGAGTCAAGCCTAAATCGTGGGATACTGTATATATATATATATATATATATATATATATATATATATATTTGCTCCGTTATACAGCAATCAGCACTGTTCTATTCACACCTGATTAATATTAATATATTGATGGGTATCTGTGCCTATGCACACACACACACACACACACACACACACACACACACATATATATATATATATATATATATATATTTTCTAAACATACACTGTTAAATATAAGAGACAATGAATGTCTATTATGTTTAATCATGAGCCGTTCTAAGCATCGTATTTTGGCTTTAATTTCAGCTGAAAATAAAGACAAAAATTCTCCAACATTTTGATAATTTTTATTAAGTTGGTTCTTAGCTTTCGGCTCACATGAGACGTCTTCAGAGATTTTTCAGAGGCACTGACATAAAAACACCCACCATCAAAGACGATTTTATCTTGTGTTGTTATAAAATTTTGCTAAGCAACGATAACAGTTACCAAATAGCAAACACAGTTCGTAAATTTGTAATGTGGTTCTATGATGTCACACCGATTGAGAGCTCTAAATGTTAACAGAACCATATATTTAAATGCAATGTAATGTGTTATGACCAGATTTAAACGTGATTTTATTAAGCGTGGGTTGTTTTAATTTAATGTAGATGGCCTCCAATATCTGAACGTTCTTTTTACTGTGTGTATGAGTGAGTATTATTGTATTGTTGACTTAAATTTGTCTGATATTACCTCTTGTGTCTTATATTTAACATCATATGTTTAGAAAACTCTATGCTGTCTCGATTCAGTAAATCACACTCTGATTGAGCACTCTGGAAGAGTGGTAGACTTTGTAAACAGTCGCTACTCCGGCATTTACGCACCGCTCATTCGACAATGAATTGGAGCACTCTAGCTATTGGGCGTGTTTATGCGCGCTAAAAAGCCTGCATTCGTCTACTGGACGCTCGTGGCCTAGGGGTAGAATTGCCGACTGACGCCAATGCGGTCGGGTTTCAATCCTGGGTTAGGAAGCGACCGGAGTCTAAGCCGTACTGATAAGCTGTAATACAGCGAAACAGATCAGTCTGCGGATGACTATAGTATATATATATATATATATATATATATATATATATATATATATATACGTCTCTATCTATATATATAGAGAGAGAAAAAGTGAGGGGGGTTTAGATAGATAGGTAGATAGACAGATAAATATGTGTATGAGATTTGTTTTTTTACATCTTACGAATATATAAACCTAAAAATTTAATTTTAGATTGTAAGAATTTTTGGAAGACAAGTAAAATTTTATGATGAAAGTTTTAATTTAATCCATAGGTGGGAAGAAAAGAGGTGGATACATACACTTCTCAATAGAATTTACCTCTAAATGAATATAAGGAACATGGCTGGAATTCAAAAGCGGCCCTCGCATCTCTTTTCCAAAATGTTTTCCATTCTACCACCCGTACAACCGAGATTAAAGCACCTGGTAATTCTGAGCAGTCACCCGTCTAGTTACTGATCAGTTTTAGCAATAGTTAGCTTCGATAGGAGGACAATAAACGGTGTTATGAATGTAAGGGGGTTACATTGAAGAAAAGTTATGAGAAAGAGTGACAGGTTATAGGGGGTGTCAGGAAGTGGGTGAGAGAAGGATGAGAATACTGATGAAAGTGAGGTGGACGGAGAAAGGAGCATGAGAGAGTGGATGCAGTTTAGTGAGATAGGAGATGACTATTGACTTTACATTTAAATTCTTGGAGATTGTAGCTGTCGTGGAAGCAAGTAAACGGAAGGGAATTCTACAGGTGGGAAGTGCGAGAAAAGAAGCTGTTGAAGTAGAATTTACGTTTAGATTTAATTGTTGTCACAGTAAAAGTGTCGAACATAGTTACTAATCTTGTGGCTTGAGGAAATTCATACATAGGTAGCACCAGTGAGCTAAGTTCATATATTTAGTAATTTTTGATAAAATAAAATCCATCAAAGAATCTGCAATGTTATTGGTCCTAACCCAACACCTCAGCATCAGTCTCTTTTCCAGCCATGCAATGTAGTTTATCTGTGACTTTCAGATAAATAGTTTCATGCTGATTTTTCTGATGAACTTTCCTCTTCGGTATCCAGACTTTATGAATTTAAGTGCAGTACTAGGTTGGCGCCAAGGTCTCATCGTTCCACATTTGAAATTTCTAGATGTGACTGTAAGTTCTATGCTAATAGTTTCTTCTAACACGTTTCTCACGTTTGAAATCTCTCCCGAATTTTTTCTTCCTTAGTCAGCTTTGATTTTTACTCCTTAAATATAGTGTCAATCGTTATCTACTGTCTTTTAATTCTTCTCCTTTTCTTGTCCTCTCTCCCTTACCATACATATTTTATTTCTTATCTAATCTAAACTTTGTCTCTCTGTGTGTGTGTGTGTGTGTCCGTTACCTATAGACTCCGAAACGGCTGAACCGATTTTCTTGAAAATTTACACAGTTGTACTATAGGCGTCTGCGAGTGTTCTCAGCTAGGTTTTGTGTCGAGGTACACCTGATAAATATCGAAAATCGATTATCGAAAAAATCGGGTTATAGAAAAAATCGGGTTATAGAAAAAGTGGCCTAATTTTAATCAAATTTGATACTCTCATAAACAAAGACATAAGAAACGATATTCAGAAGTTTCAAGGTTGCAGTTCTTACAATAGTGCACAAAATCGATTATATATATATATATATATATATATATATAAATCGATACCAGGAAATCAAAATTTTACTTACATCCATTCATTTTGCTTTCAGTCTACGGTTTCGCTTTAACTGGAAACTTTTTAGTTTTTCGTGCCAACGTCCAAAGAGTCTGAGCTCCAGAGCCATAGATTAGTTTTAAAGCTTTCATGACACCCGAGCAACGCCGAGCTATACTGCTAGTGTTCTCTAACACTAAATATCCCCTTCTGTTTTAGTGGCTTTATTGCCTTGCTTGAAGTGAAATGATAAAAAATAAACTATGAATTGTTTAAATCTTTCTTTAAATAGACCTCATACCTTCCTTATTTGTAGGGTCATCTTCTCCGAACACCATTACTGAATAAATAGATTTGATGGTGCTGACCAGTAATGTTCAATTTTGCTTCTAAGAAATGCCAGGCATTAATAAACAGAAAACCTAATTTGTAAACCTGATGAAAACCCTTACGTCGCACGAAAGCTAATCAGATGATAGTGTCTCGAGATTTTAGATGATTAGATTTTAAATTCTAATATTTTTATTCATACCTATGACTTCAAATCTTATCTCTTTTCGATTTTCGCTGGTCTTTTGTATAAAATGGACATAAATGTGGAAAAGCTATTCTTAAGCAAGACTCTTATCTATTTCAGATTAATCTCAGTTAACAACTTCAAAAGACGGAGTAGCAGTCAGTGATTTGTACGATCAGACGCTTGATGTCCAGGTAAGAAAAATCTTTATCTTTGGAATCGTCATTCTTTTTAAAATTTAATTCTGATAGAGATTTGTGTGACGCCAATTCGAAGAGAATATAGAATTCTTCTTCTATAAATTGTACGCCTGTCTTTAAAAATCCAAACATTGAAACTCGGCTTATGTAATGCGGATGGTTTTCTTCAGAGAAACATCAATGCATATTTCTTTCTCTTTCTTAAACTTACGACGCCGTACGTTTACCCAATTTCTTTTGGTTTGAAACTTACAAAAATGTATTTTTCGTATATACACTACCGGCCATAATTATTAGGCTACCCCAGTGTTTTAAAAAATAATGTATTTCTTAATATTTTTACTATTTATTCCCAAGTGAATAATTGTAAATGAAAATAGAATAGTTCTTTTGTTAGTATTGCACAATGACATGTGCATCAAATGAATTTATGAACATTTAATAATTACTTTTATTGCAGTTTCATCAATGAAAAAATAAAGAAAATTTAGGGTGATTCAGACGAGTTCATCTTTGCTTCCTTGCCTTGTAAAATTTTGCAAAGTAATATTAACAAAACATTTGGCAATAACTACTAAAAATAGTATGAAATACATTTTTTTTTACAAAAGAAATTGGGGTGGCCTAATAATTATGGCCGGCAGGGTATATTTTATTTTTACAAGATTTTTAAACCCGAGAATTACCTTCTGTTTACAAATGTGTCTATCGCTCATAAATAATTTCAATGAATATAATTTCTGTTTTAAATACACCCGAATATTTTACTCAGTGGAAATAGTAAATTTAATCCTTTAGCTTTCAATTAAGCTAAATTTAAAGTTTTACAAAAATTGTTTTTTTCTTTTTGTATTCAATTTAAAACTTAGGTATCAAAAATGGAGTGGAGATACCTAGTTTGTTTATTAATAAGAAGAACACTGGAATTAAAACTGTACTTAATTATGTTTGTTTTAGTATAATTGGATGTTTCCTTGTAATCTACAGTGGATTAATTTATATAGGGCTTAGCTTTCTGGGGCTTCAACGATGAAAATAAGAACTAATCGTGAAGCACTTATTTCGATTAGCTCTATTACTTTAATCGATTGCTTCGTTACTTATGTAAACATATAACTAGTTGGCCTCAATATATGTGATAGATGATTATAAAAAGAATGGTTGATTATTAACAGTAAACTAATGTAAATAATGCAATGGCCATTGTTTATGTTGCGTAACACTAAATATAAGGAAAATGGTTCTCTAAAATAAATAACCAAGAAATTGTTTACATTCTCTGAATATCGATTCGATGAAAAATGGACAAGTTTTAATAATAGTACAGGTCGCAGTCGCCATGACGATAGTTGGTCGCGTATTCTAAAGAGAATGCATGAAATGATTTATTTAAATTTTTGACATAATAGCTAAGATCTCTGGCAAGAACGAATGTTCCGTTTGTCACAAAAGTTATAATACGATATATTTTCATAATTATTAGAAACTATTTCATACCCTATTTACCCCATATATATATATCCCCAAATATATATATATATATATATATACACTATAGTCATCCGCAGACAGACCTGTTTCGCAGCTCATCATTACGGCTTCGACTCCGGTCGCTTCCTAACCCAGGATTGCAACCAACCCAATTGGCGTCAGTCGGCGATTCTACCCCTAGGCTACGAGCGCCCAGTAGAAGAATGAAGGCTTTTTAGCGCGTGTAAACATGCCCAATAGCTAGTGTGCTCCAATTCATTATCGAATGAGCGGTGCGTTACATTTCGTACATATGTTAAAATTTAGTATATATATATATATATATATATATATATATATATATATACTCAATTTTAACATATGTACGAAATGTAACAGTTAATTACCGGTATCAGTGCAGTGTATGACTTGCATCATGAATCAAGTAATCATTTGTACCTAAATAAACTCCGTCATATTTTAACGACCGATTTTTTGTGTCATCGACCAGAGGACTCATTTATTGGGGATCAGCGGAGGAGATTATAAATGTTCGTTTTTTGTTGGGAGAAAATGTGTGGAAGGAATATGCAACTAGAGAATAACCTCAAGTTTTTGTGAACATTGATAGAATTGCTAGTGAAACGTTAGTCTTATTTAAAACTAGCCGTATAGCTCGGCGTTGCTCGGGTGTAATGAAAGCTTTAACACTAATCCATGGTTCTGGAGCTCAGACACTTTGGACGTTGGCACGGAAGACTAAAAAGCAATAGTTGTTTCCAGATAAAGCGAAACCGTAGACTGAAGGAAAAATGAATGGATGTAAGTCAAATTTTGATTTCCTGGTATCGATATCAAATAAGTTTTTTCGTCGTAAACTGAATTTTGAAGGCTAAATAAGTCCTCTAAGTAAATGGCATCATCGCTGATACAAAGAACTACAGTTATAACTACTTAGAACCAAACCCGAAGCAAAAACTAAAATAAAAGGGCTGAAAAAATACAGACATACAGGCAGATAAACAGACACACACACAAACATCTTGCCTTTTAAATATATATTATCGATCTTCTGCACTATTATAAGAACTGCAACCTTGAGAATTCTGAATATCGTTTCTTATGTCTTTGTCTATGAGTGTATCAAATTTGATTAAAATCGGACCACTCCTTCTATAGCCAGATTTTTACGATTATCGATTTTCGATATTTATCGGGGGTACCTAGACAAAAAACCTTGCTAAGAACACTAGCAGACACTTATAGTACAACTATGTAAATTTTCAAGAAAATCGTTTCGGAGTCTATAGGTAACGAACACACACGCACACAGACACTCACACACAAACAAAGTTACATTTATAAATAAGTTTAGATCTTACGGTGAACATGCTACGAATAAATCGGGTGCTTGTGAGTTGAACATGTGGTTTAAAGAATGGAGAGAAGTTCAATATGAAGCCAGACATAATCACAGATGCGAATGTTAATAGAGTTCAAACCCTGGTGAGCTCAGATCGAAAATTAAATGTACGACTGATAGCTGAATTAAATCCTAATAAAGACAATCAGACAGATTGTAGCTTCTGTTTTGGCAATGGAAAAAACGATGTTATGATTTCGCAATTTCTCAGAAATCATTAACAAAATGAGGAAACCTCTTAATTCGCCAGAATGAAATGAAAACGATTTCTGTCAATTTCGAATATTGGAAAATGCTCTTAAACGATTGATACTTAATGGCATCATTGACATCCAGTAACGCATAACTCAAACTATTATGCAAAAGGAATTCATAGAGATGACGACAATTATCAGAAACGTATAATCTAACTTTTCACCGAAGCTTTTCAAACTCCACTCTGCTCTTTCCTAAAAAGTTCTCAAGTTTGCGACAGACGTAAAACAAACTTTTAATTTTCGCTCTTTAATGAATTGTATAAAGGCAACATGATAAAAAGCAATTAGTTTTTGACCGAAACAGAAAATGTGCGGCAAATATATCTGCCAGAGAAACGAAGGCTGAAAGGTTAATTGACTTACTATAAAGGGTTGATGCTAGACATGTGAAATCTTGCATGGATTAATTCTAACTCCTCTTATAAATAACTGAATAATTATTTTAATTATCTCCCAAGTAAACTGCCATCTGACTTTTCAAACATAACTTCAAAAGAAATTAGTAACGATTCTCTTAAAAATGGACAACATTTGCGATCATGGTGAAATCAATCGTCTGCAAAGTTTGTGTAACCGTCAAGGACATTCATACTGATATGGTCACTACATTAAGGAATGACGTTACAGCTTTATCAGCAGTTCAAAAGTGGAGAGCTGAATTTATAATAGGAATGGAGAATCATGAAGTTGACCTAAGCTCTGAACGTTCTAAAACGTTAGGGGCAACTGCTATCACCGAGAAAAACATTGATTGCATTCAACACATAGTGATAGATGACATGCCATTAACAATAAATCAATTAGGCAATGCTATTAACATGCTGTGAGATAATTGATAATATTTCATGACCTGAACTTGACATGACGAAGGTTTCTGCTCGATGGGTACCACGTCTTTTTATAGATGATTACGACAGAATTACATCATAGGAACAATGTGATAGTATTTAAGGATGATTCCCTGAACGTTTCCTAACACAAGCTGTTTCCCCAGGTACGTGTTCCAGTACGCAAGTCCTTCGTTCAATTGGATCCAAGCACTACATCACCGAGAGAAAAGGCTTAGAGATTGCAATGGGTACTATGCTGAAAAATGTACCTCATTTAGTCACATTCCATTCCTGTGTAAGCATTAGGATGATAGCGAGATATTTCATGAATATATATACCGTTACAAATATCTATTCTCGTTATGGGCATGTGAGTGACTGTATGTGATTCTTTTCTGGATGATTTTGAATATTAACTGTTGTATCATTTGAGTCTGATGAGCAGCAGGCTTGGCTGCGAAATATATATTACGCATTGTAATTGTAAAATATGTAAATTTTTTCTAGAGTATATATATATATATATATATATATATATATATATATATTTAAACCGAGTAATTCAGTCTTAAGTAATTAAAATTATGGCTTTATGTCTATTTTCTTCCGTAAAATTGTATTTTTTTTATTAACACCCTTGAAGACAAATATATGATTGCTTTAATTTACAATCTCGTAGCATTTCTAATATATGACCAACTTTTTCTTCCATCATAATTTAAGCAGATACAACTGACATTTCTTATACTCCCTACATACGTACTTTTACTCACACCGCGACACATAAATGTCTCAATATCCATTGATTTACACACATAAATCTTGTAATTATAATAACCCACTACTCCATTACATTCACCTAATATGGTAGCATCAAAGTTTTTATTTTAAATTCCCATAACATTACATATATGACCTCGCAACTGAACAATATTTCATTGCCTGATGATGGGGATGTGCGTTGTGGTACAGTGGATATCGGCTCGGAACGATAAACCGGCGAACCGAGATCTAATTCCAGTTGAATCCATTGTATTCACTTACGCGCAAATACCCTTGGGAAAGGTATTAATCCGTCTCTTCCTTCCAGTTATGGGTTAAATAGCAGGACAGATTAGGTTCTATAGCCTTGGTCGGCAACCAGTCTACCGCAGAAAGCAATGGCAACCTACTGCGGGATAATCTTCTGCCCAGTCAGTCATGTCTCTTAAGAGACATGATCGCCGAAGCGTGTATCACGTATGGCACTAAACTGACTGATGATGGTGCACTTAGCACCGAAAACCTGAACTTTTTCAGTTGCAGTCTCATATATTGTTATTATAATACGAATAATATATCTCTCCCTCTCATATATATATATATATATATATATATATATATATATATATATTCATCCGCAGACAGATCTGTTTCGCTGTATCACAGCTCATCAGTTCGGTTAGACTCCGATTGCTTTTTAACCAAGGATTGAAACCCGACCGATTTGGCGTCAGTCGACGATTCTACCTCTGGGCTATGGGCGCTCGGTAGAAGAAGGCATACTTTTTAGCGTGTATATTCTAATTATTGAGAAGGAAAGAGATATTATTCGTGTTATAATAATAACATATGGAACTGCAACTCAAATATATATATTTTAATTTTAAAATTTGTGTATGTATGCGTGCGTATATTAATCTGTGTATGTGTTTGTATGCCAGTATACGTGTGTATACTCGGCTATTTTTTCCATGTGGTGATGATTGTAGGTTTGCATGTGTGTGTTCATGTCTTCTCCTGATTTAATATCTGAATAACTTTATAATAATCTAAATCTAATGATTTGTTAAATTCGAATTTAAAATTTGAAATAAAAATAAAGTGAATTTAAAGGTCGATTAATAATGCTGATCTAAATTTAATCAAATATTAATATTAATTTTTTTCTTTCTACTGCCACTATAGCGCAGGGGGGTTACATAGAGGGATTAAGTATGGGAAATGTCAGAAGGAGGGTGATAGACGACTTAGGATGTACATAGGGAGAGAGTTGGAGAGAGTGGGTGTGAGTTAGCCGACTTTCATAGCTGCGGATTTAGCAATGGATTCGACGTAGTCATTCCACTTGAGGTCCGCTGAGAGTGTCAGGCCAAGCATGCGTAGTGATTTACTCTCTAGGAGGCAAGCCTGTTCCATGCTAATGGAAGGGAGTTGCGGTTGTCTGTGGTAGTTAATTGACAGCAGCTTCGTTTTGGAAGAATTGAATTTTACGAGCCATTTCTTACCCCAATCCACCACGGATTGGAGGTCCTTCTCAAGCTCCGCAGCGAGGTTCGCCTTGTCACCAACAAGGCGAGAGTAAACTGTGGTGTCATCGACGTACATGCCTACTTGTGATCTTATGGTATCGGAGAGATCGTTGGTATAGATTAGAAAGAGCGTAGGACCTAAGATAGAGCTTTGGAGTACACCCACGTTTGTAGGGTAGTTCTGGGAGGCATGTCCGTTTAATACAACCTTCAGTGTGCGGTTAGAGAGGAACGACCGGATTAAGTCCAACAAAAGTCCAGTTATGCCATAGCTTCACAGTTTCCGTAGAAGGCCGGCATGCCATACTCTGTTGAATGCTTTAGAGATATCCAAGGCGACGGTTCGGGCTTCACTATTCTTGTCAAGAGCTTGGTATATATACTCGGTGATGGTCTTTAGCTTATCAGCAGTGGACCTGGTGAAGCGGAAGCCATACTGTGTGTCCGAGAGGGCTGTGAGATGCTGAACGACCTCGGCATTGATAATGGCTTCGAACACTTTGCCGAAGATCGGAAGAAGGCTGATGGGGCGGTAATTTGCGGGGTCCGAGGGTTCACCAGTGCTATTGAATCCTGGAACCACAGAAGAAGACTTCCAACAGACAGGGAAGCAGGAGGAAGATAGGCAGAGGTTGCAGAGCTTAGAAAGCATAGAGGAGAGTTCAGGGGCACAATTCTTCAAAACTATGATTGGGATTCCATCCCCACCACTCGCTTTGTGAGGGTCCAGTTTTGAGATTATGCTAGAAATCAGCGAGGGCGTGATGTGGACGTCATTCAGTTCGGCCTCAGTTCTAGATGGGAAATCGGGTGTATGGATTCCAGACGAATCCAGAGTCGAATTGGTCGAGAATCTACAGGCAAAGCATTCAGCCTCGTCCGCATCAAACTCTTTTATTAGTGGGGGCATTGAGGACTTACACTTGCTAAGCACGCGTTTGCTGAGGCGCCAGTAGTCTTTGGTACCGAACTTGGAGGATGCTATGCGCTGCTTCATCCTGGCAGTAAACAGCATGTTAGCTTCGTTAAGTATCTTTTTACACTTATTACGAGCTGAGGCGAAAAGGCGCCTGTTTTGGTCCGACACGTGGCTACGATAAAGCCAGAAGAAGTGATTCCGGTGGGCAATGGCGACCGAGCAAGTAGGCGAGAACCAGGGAGACGAATGGGATTTAAGCTGAAATTTACTGGCAGGGATGAATGCATCGATACCAGCCTTAACCCAAGAGGAGACCTCTGATGCACAGTCTTTGATGGGAAGATTAAAAACATTCTTCCAAGGGACGTTGCAGAGGAAGTCACGGAACGAATCCCAGTCTGCTCTTTGATAGTAGTAGGATATTCTATTGGTCTGGGTTTCTTGGGTAGGGGTGGAGTGGAATGAGATGTTGACAGAAACTACGGCGTGGTCAGAATTTCCGAGAGGGCAGTAAAAAAAAAAAGGAAGACAAAAAAGAAAAAATGGAATAAATAATAACAATAACATAGAGCTTAAAACGTCCAAAGAAATTTCTTTGAAAATTACAAAAACACTCGTTCAAATGAACCATAGAATCAAGCAAAAATTAGTAAAAAAGAATACATCACTTTAGCGAGTTTCAATAAATAAATAAATAAATAAATCTTTCCAACCCAGCTTACCCCACTCACCTTTACATGCCATTTGGTAAAATAAACTTATTTTGCCATTTTGGTCATATATGGCTGCGAGTGGTAGCTGTTAGCGGAAATAACCCTGAGTGTTTAGTAAAAAAAAATAAAATAAAATAAAAATGAAGAAAAAAAAAACAAAATGGAATAAATAATAACAAAAATGTTTTTAACGTCTGTTCTCATATTCTTCAAATTAGAAATTACTTTATTTTGCTTGGTCCAGAATGTCTATGTAACAATGCCTCCCTGATTAAGAGGGTTTGGCTTGTTTTAACCTTTTAAAACCCTTTAACTTGAATTAAACCTCATTCCTTGATAGATACAAATAATCTCGAAAAAGATATCTACTTTTGTAGTGAAATTATAACATATTCATGTCATAATTTTTAAATATATATTATTAGCTCTACTTTGTATTGAGCACTTTCTAAGAATAGTGTTTCTTTGGATACGGAATATTATTCCATCCGTACCAACCCTATACTTTGATTATATATATATATATATATATATATATATATATATATATATATATATAGTACAGTGCAAAAGTATTAGGTCAAGAACTATTTTATCTTTTATGAGGCATCAAAATAAAGTTTAAAATCACCCTTGCCTTAACATCTTTGCACGCTACCGGAACTGTGCAAAAGTATTAGAACAGGGATGATTTTTCTAAAAAAACTCACTGAAATTCAAATACAGGGTAGAAAGCCAAAATTTATAAGAATTATTTAACTAAAAAGAAAGAGGAAGGAGGGCTTCGGAATTTGAATCAACCCCCACAAATCCCTGATCTCAATCCTATTGAACATCTATGGGATATTTTGGATAAAAAACTTGATAAATCTAATGTTGCTTTGCAAGACACATTTTGGGAACAAATACAAGCTGCTTGGCAGGAGATATCATTAGATACATTAAAGAAGCTTGTGATATCATTGCCTGACAGAATGAAGGCTATGATCAAAGCAAAAGGATATTATGCTAAATATTAAATTTATTTTGTAATAAGAATTTTTCTTGTTAAAGCATTTGTTGAGTAAATCAAATAAAATTACTTTAATTAAATTGTTTATTTTTATCAATATGCCTCACAGTACTGTATATATATATATATATATATATATATATATATATAAGAATAAATATAGATATATTTCATTGTTGCTCACAATTGTACAATAATTAAAACCAAAATTGACATAGAATTATTTCAAATTTAATTAAAGATAATTCATATTTTCTTTTTATCAAAGAAATCACCGCGAGCCTTTATTACTGCAGAGCAAATCCTTGGCATTCTTTCTAATAACTTATAAAAATAATTTGGTGAAAGTGATTTCCAAGCATCCTGCAAGCATTTAAACAGCATTTGTTCATTTTTAGGAAGTTCAGTTCGAACTGTACAATCAATTTTATCCCCTATTCTCTTTCTTTAATAGTGGTTTCTTAACTGCTACACAGAATGAAGTCGTCTCTTAACAGCAGCAACAGGTACTCGATGTTGCCGAGTAGATTTCATTTCAATTGTTAATTCCGGGGCGGTTTTTCTTCTATTCCTCTTGCTAGATATGATCAAGTGCCTATCCTCTACAATAGATGTTACTCTGGGCCAACCAGATCCTTTTCTGTCAATATTTAACCCAGTTTCACGAAGTCGTTGAAGCCAATAATGCACGCCATTTTTGATAGATAACACGTTCAGAATATCCTTCTTTCGAAAGCTCTTTTTTCAATGTTAATCAGTTACTTCCTTACTATTTATACCGTAGTAATATGGTTTACAAAAATAAATTATACCGTAATTATAATATCTGAATAAATTTGAATTTTCGGCAAAAACTTGATGACAATAAGAGGAGTCAAGTAGCAAACGGAGTAAATTTTTACTTTAAAGTTGAAAAAATACTTTTTTGTTACTTGACATCTTCATAAGAATAACAAAATATACAAACTCGGTGAATTTGATTATACTAAAAATGTGGGTGGCCCCAAACTCATGGTGGGTAGTGTGTATATATATATATATATATATATATATATATATATATATATATCATGCACATGGAGTTGTTTATTTTCTACATTCCTAAGGAAACATCAACTAATATAATGTATCTTTATGATTTCTTTTTTCCCTCTCATGATAACCAATTTATGAAATGGCTTCATGTGTTTTTGGTTGCGCATAAAATTCTCGTTTTCTGTCGTCATAAACGGATTTTCAATATACACAGACCCAAAAATATAGTCATTATAGTGCAATCACGAGTAATAAATCAAACTAGGGCATTTAATTTATATTTTATTCTGTGATTATATATATATATATATATATATATATATATATATATATATATATTCTAATCCGTAGGAATAAATAGTCTCAAAAACGGATCACAAACCATCGTAACTAAAAGTACATAAAATAATAGAATTTTGATTGAGGATGATTTTTAAGGAAGTTTGATCATAAAAAATTACATTGCACTGCACTACACATGGGACACACAGTGATACGCGCTTAGATAATACAAATATACATTGTAGATATAAATATATATAAATATACTCTTTAATTATGTAAAAAAAGAGAGTATCTCCTTTTTAATGAATGTAAAAATATTTGTGTCTGTTTATATATATGTGTCACGTGTAAAAATGAAATCGATGTTTATTTCAAATGTAAGTGTAGGTATAGGAAAAAAATGCATGTGTCAAACGTATTAAAACCCTATACGATTTAAGTGTTTTTATCGGTCGGTAACGTCAGTATGTTTGTGAATGACAGGACGATATACATATAAACACCCTTAAATTGTCTATAAATTAAATACACTTGACGCATCCATCGGTTTGCATACATACACTTACATTTAAAATAAACATCTATTGCTTTAATAACACGTGGCACATGCATGGCATAATTTTCTACATTTAAAAACTGTTCATCTATTGTTTTATTACAGGTAACACGTATCTGACCAATGAAATCAAATATAAATCAACATACTGTCTCTCCAACAACAAAAAAATCTACAGATTATATTTGAATTATACATAGAAAATCTCTTCATATAGTGTGTGTTGTAGTTGTGAGTACAACATTTTTGCATTCTTTTAAAGCATGTACCAACAGCAATCTCTTGAGTAAATCTATCAGAAACTTTTTTCGAAACAATTTGAGGGATCTAAGTACAACTAGAATTACTGATGTACTCATGTGTCCCATTTTTAAGGTTTCTACATCTAAGTCCTTGCATTTGATAGTTTATTATTATTATTATTATTATTATTATTATTATTATTATTGTTTCTGCTATGCTCGCACTACCTACCGAGTGTGCGGGAAGGCCTAAGTCATGTAGTGATGTGTTGTTATGGCTCTATTTCATGTTATATCTATTCCCCTAACATCTCTAACGTTACATAGACAAAGTTCTCCTTAGTGTGTGGGCTGTATTTAAGAAGACATTTTTTGTATATCTCTTAAGCTGGGGTTTCCAGGGATTCTTTTAATGTGTTGTTTTGTTCCTTCTTTATCATTTCAAGTGCACCTACTATCACAGATACGATTCTTGTTTTCGATTTCCACATTTTTTTCTATTTCAATTTCCAGGTCTTTATATTTTGACAGTTTTTCGAATTCCTTGATTGCTATGTTACAATCCGCTGGACAAGCCATATCAATTAATAGGCAAGTTTTCTCTTTCTGGTTTTTAACAATAATGTCCGGCCTATTTGTTTCAATTTTTCTGTCTGTGTAGATGGTGTAATCCCACAGGATGTAACCGGTGTTGGATGATGTTCATACCAGTCTTTGTTTACATATTTACCATAGTGTTTGCAATTAGTTGTCCAATATAAATATTGCCCTACTCTAACGTGACGATTTTTATATTCATTTAGGACAAATACAGAACATCCTGAGATTAGATGGCTTATTGTTTCTTGGTATTCCTGAATGCTGGAAGTCCTCTTCTGTTGTTCTTGTATTTAAGAACTCTGGTGAGCCCTCGGGCCCATCCAACTATCGCCCTATCAGACTTCTACCAATTTTCGGGAAAGTGTTCGAGGCCATTATTAATGCTGAAATAGTTCAACATCTTACCGCCCATTCTCTTACAGGCAGTATGGCTTCCGCTTTGCCAGGCCCACGGCCGACATGCTAACAACCATTACGGAGTATATGTTCCAGGCTCTTGAGGAGTCCGGCGAGGCTGGTGCTGTTACTATGGACATCTCCGGGGCTTTTGACAGGGTCTGGCACGCTGGCCTTCTATGCAAGCTACGGGGTTACCGTATTACCGGATGCTTGCTTGATTCGATCCAATCTTTTCTATATTACCCCATAAAGAAGGTTGTCTTGAATGGGCATGCCTCCACATCCTACTGTACAAACGCTGGTGTCCCTCAGGGCTATATTCTAGGCCTGACGCTCTTCCTTATTTTCGTAAATGATCTCACAGACGAGATTAAGTGCCAAGTAGGCATCTACGCAGATGACCCTACAATTTACTCCCGCATCAGAAAGAAATCCCGCGTGGAGGACAAACACAACCTTGCTGCTGATCTTGAGAAGGACCTCCACACAGTGGTGAACTGGGGTAAAAAGTTGCTCGTAAATTTCAACCCTTCTAAAAGGAATTTCTCCTGAGAGATTTCAGTAAGAAATTCGGCGTGGCGGACAAATATAATCTCGTTGCTGATCTTGAGATGGATTTACATTCTGTGGTGAATTAGAGTAAGCTTGTAAATTTCAATGCGTCTAAGATCAAGCTGTTGTCTGTAAATCATCACACACAACCTCTCCTGCCTCCCATAAGCATGGAACAAGAGAGTCTTCCTGAGAGCAATACACTGCGCCTCTTTGGCCTTATCCTCTCTTCGGATCTCAAGTTGAACCACTACATTGAGTCAATAGCTATATCCACTGCTAGGAAGTTTGGGTCACTGTGTCGGGTTATGATGTTTTCCCGTCTGAATCCATCCTGCATATACACAAATCAACACTTCGTCCGTGCATGGCGTACTGCTGTCATATGTGGTCACGCGCCCCTGTTGTACATCTCAGAGTTCTTGACAGGCTCCAAAGGAGAATCAGTAATGTGATAGGTACCGACTTGGCTGTTCGACTTCAGCCACTTCCCCACCGACGAGATGTGGTTTCCTTTTGTCTGTTCTATAAATACTTTCATGGATCCTGCTCTAACGAACTTAAGTCACTGGTGCCTCTGCAACAGGTGTTTACTCGTGCAACCAGACTGGCAACTTGGTCTCACCCATTCGCAGTTAGATCAACCAAATGCAGACAACAATTCTACGCCTGCAGCTTCTTTTCTCGCACTTCCTGCCTGTGGAACTCGCTTCTATATTCTTGCTTTCATGACGGCTACAACCTCCAGGAATTTAAATGCAATGTCAATACTCATCTCTTAACCACTTGGCTGTTGTTCTTTCTTCAACACCCTGTATATCCTTTCCTTTCTCTCCACCTTTTCAACTGTCATCACACTTTTATTCCCATCCTACACTTGCTCTTTTATAACTGGTTCGTCTTTCTTTTCACTCTGTCCTATTTAATCTTTTTACTCTTATGTAGCCCCCTGCTCATCAGTGGCGTTACCGACTTGCTCGGGGTGATATGATTAAAAAAAATTATCACAGAACCTGCATTTTGGATCCACATTATTATGTATAATATTTGCCTGAAAGCTCCTTGTGAAAATCTTTGGTCTTGCGCTGCAAGAATAAAGCTAGCAGTCTCAGACTTTGATCCAGATGCACGTATCCATCGAATGGTATTAACTTTATCAACATTAGATTTATTATCACGTTCTAGATATTAGCCATGCAGAGGTGTGTCTTGCCAGAGTTGTTTCATCTGTTCAAGAGCTTTATCTTTGGCTTTCATTTTCATATTTTTTGCCGCAATAGTTGGTTCTTGGCTTCTGTTTTGCTTTTCTACAGAATCTACTAAATGTACATCTTGTTTGTATTTACTGCCTTCTTTCATTATTGAATATTTTTCTTTCTGTATTCATGTTGTTTGACGAATTGTATCATCCAGTTCTTTGTTGTTTCTATGTCTGTTAGCCAGTAGTTGTTGTCTTGTATGATAATTCTAGCTGAATAAGACCTCTTTCACCTTCTTTACATGGTATGTATAGACGGTCTACATCAGCCTTTGGATAATGCATCTTATGCTTAGAAAGAAGCTTTCTTGTTTTAAAATCTATTCGTCTGATGTCGTTTAGAGTCCAGTTCAAGATGTTGAAACTATACTGGACCACTGGGATGGTAAGGTTTTAATTGCCATAATTCTGTTCTGAGAATTCAATTCAGTTTTTAATATGAGTCGTAGCCTTCTATAGTACTCTTTACGCACTATTTCGTTTATTTTTTTAATGGTGAATTTTTTCAATCTCATTTACACCGAGGTATTTATAAACTTCTTCTGGCTCTAAATCTTTTGTTGTTACAGCAGGGTCTAAGCTAATTGAGGATGTTTGTTTTAGCGATCCTCGTAAAACTGTAGCTTTAGCACATTTATTCAAATTGAATTTCATTCCAATGTCTTCGCTGAAGCATTTTACAGTTTGCAGAAGTCCTTCCAGTTCATTATCATTCTTAGCATACAACTTTAATTCATCCATGTAAAATAGATTGCTTATTTTCTTTTGAGCTATTTTATAACTACATTCTGTCTTGTTAAGTTTACTGGTTAATGCTATTAATGATATGCAAAATAGTAAGGGAGACAAAGAGTCTCATTGAAATATACCTCTTTTGATGTTTATTTCACCAGACTTATAGGTTCCATTTATATGATTGAGGTAAAGGGTTGTTTTCCACATCGACATGCATTGCTTGATGAAATTGATGAAGACAGCTGATATCTTGTATATATTTAAGGTTTTTAAGATCCAGGAATGTGTTGCACTATCGAATGCCTTAGGATAATCTATCTAAGCAGTACTAAGATTTTTCTTTGCATTGTAGCAATTTTCCCAGTTCATCTTGTTAATTAGTAATTGCTCTTTACATCCGTAACAGCCATGTTTGCACGCTTTTTGTTCAAGCGGTAGTATGTCATTTCTTTCCAAGAAGAAATATGTCTGTTTTGTTAAAATAGATGTTAATAGCTTATATGCGGTCGGAAGGCATGTACATGGTCTGTAGTTTTTCAGGTTATTTGTGTCACTATTCTTGGGTAGAAGAAATGTAATTCCTTTGCTCATCCATGCAGGAATTTTAGTGGAATCGTTAACCATTTCTTGAAGTTCTTTGGCTAGTTTTCTATGTGCTGTATTAAAATAATATAGCCAAAAGTTAGGAATTTTATCTATTCCTTGAAATTTCCAATGGTGTGCTTTTTTCAGTGCACAATTAGCATCCTCTTATGTGATTCCAGCCCATGTCTATTCTGGTTTATTTTTTTATTCGTTCTATCTCTTGTGCAATCCAATCTACTTCCTTGTTATGTTCTTTAGGGCAAGCCCATATATTTTCCCAGAACTGTATAACTTCTTCCATTTTGGTGGGTGGGGGAGGGACTGTCACTTCAATTCTTTTTTTACCTATTTCCCTTTAAAATTTTTGCATTGGTTTGAAAAATTTTGTTTTGTCTGTAGAATCTTGATCTTTTCTCATAGCGTCTTATTATTTGAGCCTTCAGTTGTGTTGATTGATTTTTTTTCTTAGTTGATAGGACTTCATTTTCATTTCTAATGTTGTATTTTCTTTCGACTCTTCTGCCTTTTCGAGTTCTTACATTTATTCCTCTTGTCAGTTCATCGAGTACTGATAATTCACTTCTAAGTTGTTCGATTTCTTTTTCTATTGCTCTTTTCCAAAGTGGATTTTCATGTCTGCGAGACTGCCTTGTTTTTAATTTGGTGTTCAATTCTTTTGTTGCTGCTATTGCCGATGCATATACTGCTTCATTGAGATTTATATGAGTGTCTTCTTAATCCAAAATTAATTTGGGTGCTGCATTGGAGAGCTTAATAGTTTCGAGGTTATGCTTTGTTGGTTGTAATTATGGGAGTTGTTCTCGTTTTTTCATTGCTATATTTTGTATCTGACTTATATGATTCTTTATTTTTTCATTAATTTCTTGTATACTGTTCTTGTTTTCCGTGAAATATTTCTGTTCAATGTGTTTTGAACTCATTTTATTGCCGTTTTGTAACTGACTCAGGTCACACCTTTCTAGCACTTCTAAACTTTCAGCATTATCTCCACAGTGATTTGTGTCTATCACGGATTCCACATTATGACCTGTGGCTTGTTTGATGTTATTACTTTTTATTTCTTATTCCGGTTGCTTTTCATATTTTGGTGAGTCGTCTATTCTGGTTGCAATTCTTTTTATCTCATTAATTTCAGCCTCTGTCAATCGGTTATTTCGCATGATGTATCTTCGTACCTTGGCTAATTCATTTTCGTCAATGTACTTTCTATTTGTTTGTCCACTTTTCTCGCCAAATGTCATATGTTTGGCGAGTGATGTTTTTTGAGGTTTAAGTAACGCTTCATAAAATGCAGTCATAATGACTTTGTACTCCTCACGAGACCATTTTATTTTTCCTTTCTTTAAATATACGGTTATAGATCTGGCTGGAGGATTTTCACGGCCATCATTAGGATTATCCTGGTTGTGGGGACCAGAAGCTTCATTCTTTGTGCAGGATTTTGTTCCTATGGCAGATTTTTTTTTACCTCAGGTAGGTTCCCTTCTGAAGGACGGGCTCCCTGTTTATCCACTAGAAGAGCCATACTGGGCTTTTTATTTCTATTTTTATTTTTCATATTTTTCTCACGAGTGACGCACGGGTCCAAAAATTTGTGACCTCATAACGCAGTAGCCATTCACTCCTCGGCACGATTAACACCTTGAGTTGCGGGTTGTTGTTCGGAGTATCACAGCTCATCAGTGTGGCTAGACATCTACTTGCTTCTGGCCGGGATCGAAACTCGACCGATTTGGTGTTACTCGGAGTTTCTGCTTATTGCTAATTCGTCTTAGTATAACTTATTTAAAATACATCGTTCTTGATTAATTCTATGGCAACAAACAAATTTAAAAAGGTAACTTCAGTGCTTGCAAAATTTTTATCTCAATAATAATTTTAGTTAGGAAAGTGAATCCATGTTCGTCAACAAAAAGATAAACCCAAAATACCAACTACGGGATGGGGACACTAAAATCAAGCAGGTACTTAAATTTAAATATCTGTGAAGTGTTCTAACAGAGAAGAGCAAGTGCGACACGGAGATCTGAAAAGGGTATTGGCATGGCCAAGGATGCATTCCAATGGCTGAGTAGAGTATTAATAGAAAGGAAAACTTCGTTAGAAACAAACTAGACAATACTGGTTTGTTATATGATGTCTGTCTTTTAACATGACAACGAATGATCGACAATCTCATCAAAGAAGAAAGACTTGCAGCTAAAATGTGGTTCTACAGAAGGATATTGAGAATCTCATGGCTGAACATGTCAGCAACAACGTGGTTTCGAAGAGAATGGAAACGAAAGAAGACTTAACATCAGGAAGAGATCGCTCAAGTTTCTGGAACTCGTAATGAGAATAGAGAGCTTAGAGAATCTGATACTCACGGAAAATATGGGGAGAAAGGCATACAAGGGATAACGGTGTGTGATATAATGTGCTTAAGCAAATGGATAACAGTATTGTTTGGGAGAAATAACAAGACCAAATGTATTAAGTTTTAGAGAACAAAGGTCGCTTAAGCCCTGAAAAGATACGGAAGATAAAAATGAAGTCTATTGCTAATCATGGCATGGCGAATTTTGAATGTTACTTCAATGTTTATATCTCTAGACTGCATTTTTGTTTTTATTAATATTACTTCAATTAATTTGCATGTTCTATTGTTTAAAATCAACTCTTAATTATTTGTACTATTTTAATTTGCATATTTGAATAAATGTCCTCCCACTTTCTAATATGATCGCTACTTAATTTAGTCATTGATTTTCCCTTATATTTTCTTGGGTATAGGTCAATTGACTATTTGATGTTGCTAGTGTAGATCTTCAGTTATTTTCGAAAATGGATTGAATTTTGCATTCTCTAAAAATTTGCTATCCAAGGCATTGTAGGGATTTGCTAGACGAGAAAATATTCCTGCTTACAACCCGTCGATGACTACTGTATAAAATATCAACTGTAAGCATAAAAGGTTTATATGTAATAGAAATTGACACCCGATTTTTATAAAATTACTTTTTAAGAAATGACATTTTTTATATTCTTCATTATCATTAATCTTATGGTCAGTTGTGGTTACTGGGAAGTTGAACCTCTGACCAAATTGTCTACATATCTTGTTAAAAGCCAGAAATTTAATAGTGTATATGTATCGTGTTTTAGACTTGGTGACGTCTATCTCTCGCCATGTCAAACAAAGTTAAACCCATAGAAAACCCAAGGACCTCATACAGAAGGTAGCTGAGGAGTGACAAAAAAGGACTACAAATAAACAGCAAGAAAACTGAATGCATGGTCATCAGCAAAAAGAACAACCCAAAATACCAAATACAGGTAAGGGATACTAGAATCGAGCAAGTACAAAAACAGGAGATGGAAAGTGCGACACAGATATCCGAAGGCAAATTTACATGGCAAAGAACGCGTTCCAGAAGCTGAGTAAAGTATTAACGCACAGGAAAATTTCCCTAGAAACAAAGACGAGAGTGCTAGATTGCTATGTGATATCAGTTCTTTAATATGGCAGTGACGGCTGGACAATATCATCGAAGATGAAGGAAAAAACTTTGAGCAGCGGAAATGCGGTTCTACAGAAGGATGCTGTGGATACCGTGGACCACGCATGTGAGCAATGATGAGGCTTTGGAAAGAATGGCATTGAAAATAAAACTAATAGTGAGCATCAGGAAGAGACAACTGAAATTCTTCGAACATGCAGTGAGGAAGGAGGGCTTGGAGAACCTGATACTGACAGGCTAGATAGAAGGAAAAAGAGACTGAGGAAGGCAGCCGATAACATATTTGAAGGGCCTGATCAGGTGGATAACGGAACGAGGGTTGCCTGGAGTAACAGGAGAAAACATATTAAGAGCCACCAGGGATAGAGAGACGTGGAAAGCCATGATCGCCTACGTCCTGAAAGGATTGGGCACATAGAAGAAGAAAAATGGTAAAGAACACTGATGATGATTCCAATGCCGAAAACCTCTGCTTAGTCGACTGATTCGTATTGTGATATAATATAATCTTATGAACATATTTAATACTGGATTTATAGTTGCCGAGGCAGATGATCGGGTATATCTTTATTATGCTTCATTGTAACTCATCCAGATGTTGTGTATATTCATATATTTCTTTGGTTTTAATATCTGAGTCGTTTTCTGACATACACATCACAGTCCTTAAAATGGATTTAAATATCATGGAAATAATAAATTCGGTTTATCTTTGATCCAACCGTTATAGCAATGTTAACCAAGATCTTAGATGATTTCATTGCAGTATAAATATTGACTATTTATTTTAGAGACCATATTCTGATTGAAAATCTGTCTTTGAAGCGTGAGCTAAGAGTTCTGTGAGATAGAAAAGTAAACTGAATATATTTTTGTATTTCTTTCGCCGTAGGATGAGAAATATTGAAATTCAGTGAATGTCTACCTAATGTTGGCCTTCAGTGACAGGTGTCTTCATCGCTTCTATGAACGCTCCACAGAAACGTCATTTACATTGATTTAGTTATTGCTGTTTTTTCCTTCTTTTTTTTTTTGAATCATGAGTATTATAGAAAGTGACGAAGAACTCAAGCTACATTCGGCCATCTTTCTATTTTGGACACAGAAGGAGAGTCAAATTTTAGAGGCTTGTTCTCGCAATATCTATAACTATTTTTTATAAGTGTATGTTGAGCAATATTCCCTAAAAAATGCACTTGAACCTGGCGAAGAATTCTAAAAAAAAACAGAAGAAATCTAAAATTATATAATAAATGGAACTTTGTCTCTGTGTGTGTCCGTTAACTATAGACTCCGAAACGGCTGAACCAATTTTCTTGAAAATTTACACACTTGTACTATAAGCGTCTGCGAGTGTTCTTAGCTAGGTTTTGTGTCGAGGTACCACGTATAAATATCGAAAATCGAAAAATCGAAAAACTCGGGTTATAAAAGAAGTGGTCCGATTTTAATCAAATTTGATACAGCCATAGAAAAAGACCTAAGAAACGATATTCAGACGTTTCAAGGTTGCAGTTCTTACAGTAGTGCAGAAAATCGATAATATATATATATATATATATATATAAAAGGCAAGATGTTTGTGTGTGTGTCTGCTTATCGGCCTGTAGGTCTATTTTTTTTCAGCCCTTTTATTTTAGTTTTTGCTTCGGGTTTGACTCTAAGTAGGTATAATTGTAGTTCTTAGGCTCAGCCATGATACTCTTTACTCAGAGGACTTATTTAACCTTCAAAATTCAGTTTACGACGGAAAAATCTTATTTGATATCGATACCAGGAAATCAAAATTTGACTTAATCCATTCATTTCTCTTTCAGTCTACGGTTTCGCTTTAACCTGAAACATCGATTGCTTTTTAGTCTTTCGTGCCAACGTCCAAAGAGTCTGAGCTCCAGAACCAAGGATTAGTTTTAAAGCTTTCATTACACCCGAGCAACGCCGGGCTATACTGCTAGTTTAACATAATTTTGAATGGTTGGGGAGTTAAATAATATGCATTAAATAATTATAACAATAAAAAATACGAGACAGAAATACAAAGTGGAAAAGTGATTGGGGAAGATTCTGATCAAAACTAGAGTATAGTTACTTGAAGTAGCAAGTGATGAAATATGGCATCGTATTCCTAAGAGAAAATATGAGAAATAATACCATGTAATCTGGGGACACCAGTGGAAAAGATTTGCTTTAATATTTTAAGAATCAATGAGATACGGTTTTAAATAGTGTTGCAAAATAAGCAGAAAATATCGCCTTAAGATATTGCTCTTCCGTTAAATTTTATAAACTTTTGATATAGTGGCTTATAAATAGAATATAGTTCAGGGGTAAGATTAGCATGGATATTTTAAGAAAGACATTCAGAAAGTTTTACTTTTGATACGAAATAATGTCACAACTTAATTGGTGAGCATTATTCTTATTTTAATGACATATTGTTCTAGTATTTTTGCTGTTCTCCTAATCACCCGTATCTTTCAGGAACATTTAAATTAGAAACTTTTAATTCACACATTCTGCAATTATATATATATATATATATATATATATATATATATAAGTGAATAAAAAACGAAGAAAATATTAACAACCTTCAAAACTAATTTAAAACACAGATCAATATAGAAATAGAGCTATGAATATTTATTACAAAATTCTAATTTAGAAAATGTACAAATTACAATCTACTATAAAGTGTACATTTCGTTTTAATATTGAAAGGACAATATCTCATCAGAAAGTAAACGATTTTTTTAAGGGAGACGGAAGATTCGCTTCCTTATATTGGCAAATTTTTGTAAAGTGGGTAGAGAAAATGAGAAACTAGAATGGGGGACTGTAAAGAGACATTGAAGAAAGAAAGAACAAAAAGCGGAAAACTGGAGTGAAAGCGAGAACTAAAAGAGACATGGTGAAAGGTTAAAAAAGGGGCCAGGTTTAAAAGTAAGAATTAACGTATAGTTATATACAGCCTTTGATGACCCGGCGTTTGGGTTTAACAAAGAGAAAGAAGTGAGAAAATGCATAGAGGCCGGAAGGATGTACCAGAAGATGGCTGAAGAAGAGAGAGGTGTGAGAGACCGTAAAAACGGAAAAGTGGTGGGTCTTTTTTACAACTCTGGCCTGGAATTAGTAGTGGATAAAGATAGCTGTATCAGTGAAGTATAAGGCTCCAAACTGTTTTTTAGTATCACGATATTCACTTTTTTTAACTGTATGATCTCACTCCTTATATTAAAAATTATTCAATACAATTATATTTTGGAACGTCTGAAGATTTTCTATTTGTAAACGAGTTATTACGCGACTACCCGACCTAGGTTTCTACCATGTCTTCAGGCGATTTACAATAACTAATTTTACCGTATACCGTTTTTTTAAAGAACGCTCACGTAACGGTGGTTTTTTTTTAACGCTACGTGGCAGGGAATTTTGAACGCGCAATTTTTAAAATTACAATAGATTTTCACGTTTTCATCCATAGTTGTCTGAATCTAATAGGTATTTTAAATAGAGTTACACTTAGTCATAATTTCTGTTCTTTCATTCAGTTCCTAAGTTTCTACCATGAGTTCTACAATATAATTGTGTTGAACTCTTTTTAATACATATATACACTGGTCTAAATATTTTATGACCAAAAACTAAGTAATTAAACAATATATATATATATATATATATATTCTAAACATATACTGTTAAATATAAGAGGCAATGAATGTCTATTATGTTTAATCATGAGCCGTTCTAAACGTCGTATTTTGGCTATAATTTCAGTTGA
Organism: Ascarosepion bandense; assembly: GCA_037127315.1. NCBI lineage: Eukaryota > Metazoa > Mollusca > Cephalopoda > Sepiida > Sepiidae > Ascarosepion > Ascarosepion bandense. Next base: position 2,549,927 of record JBBBDQ010001003.1, on the reverse strand, counting down.
AAATAAAGTCAGACATTCTCCAAAATTTGGATAATTTTTTATTAATTTGATTCTAAGCTTTCGGCTCACATGAGCCATCTGCAGAGAAGTTATTTAGACGGTAATACAATAGCATCCACCATCACCGACAATTTTATTTTGTGTTGAAATAAAACTCCGCTAGGCAACGGCAATAGTTACCAAAAATAACAAACGCAGTTTTCAAATTTGCAATGCGGTTCTATTAGGTCACAACGTGTGATAGCGCAAAATGACAACAAAACCATGTATTTAAATGCAATGTAATGTGTTATGTTCGGATTTAAAGGTGATTTTATTAAGTGTAAACAATTAGTTTTAAAGCTTTCATTACACCTAAGCAACGCCGGCCTATACTGTTAGTATATATATATATATATATATATATATATATATATATATATATATTATCCTAGGTCTATGGCACGACACAGAATTTTATGTAGATGACACCTTTCGTCTCTTTAACGATGAAATTGAAGCGGATCATTTTCGTTTCGACCCTTAATAATATGCATCCAACTTTATAATTTTTACAAGTAAAAGAGGTTAATTATTCCCTTTCATTTCTTGATGTTTTGGTGAGCAGAACTTCATTTGATTTACTGACTTAAATTTACAGAAAACCGGCTTTTGCTGGTTTCTATACCAGGCGAGATTTCTTTTGTCCCCCAAAACGTAAAATGACATTACTAAGACCCTTACCAATAGGACATTGAGAATCTGCTCTAAAACTAAATTGGATGACGAACACAAGTTTATTTCTACCACACTCTGTTATAATGCCTATCAATTAGATGTGGTCTAATCGGTGATTAGATATAAGGTGTTTGAGTTCAATAAAGTTAAACCAATGACAGTCAAAAGATGTCCCATGTACGTCTGCCTTCCTTCCCTATGTTTTGTCAGTGATAGATTTGCTAAATGGGTTTCTGTTGTAGTTCGAAACTCTTACCTTACCTTTGTCGTGTAGTTTTTTCTGCTAAATCTGTCTTTCTATACTGAATGATGTTCCCATCTAAACCATAATAGCGATTAGATTCATAAGTTCAATGTAGTTGTGCAATGTACATAGGGAGAACTACCCAAAGATTAGATGCTAGAATTAAACAACACGTACCTACAAAAATCTATGTTATACTATTCCCTGTCAGATCGGCTGACTAATAGTTACGGTATTCTATTGCGTAACACCTTATTATTAACCATCATTGTGCCGCTAACATTAGTGTGGACGCATTGTCGAGTAAACTGCCACATTCTCTTGATGAATTCTCTGCCTACGGGCGTAGATGAACACAAATGTGGCCCCGCCGAAAGGCAGAACCACGTTTTAGGTGAACAGGCAAAAGTCCGACCCAGCCTAAAGCTGTCTCTTCGGGATATCTTTAGAGGAGTTTAAGGGCTTACGATCCTCACTTTAAATGACTTTGTGTCGCGTCCGCCTTAGTGGACGTGATTCCCCTCTTAGCACCTCATATTGTTGGAGGCCATCTATATTCAAACGTTAAAGCTCTCACTGTGTAAACTGAGAGAGCATATATTTGGCATTCAACTCATTACTATTTAATTTTTTTTTCCTCTACATCTTGTTATTTTTCTTAAAAGGTTATTTATTTTATTCACCTCGATTTAGACTGTTGAGTGAGGTGAGAAACCCGATGGTAATAAAACTATTTTTGTCTATTTATGTATATATATATAAATGAGATTGTGACTATACAAGAGTCGAAAAACCTTCCACGAAACTACGAAAAAGGGAAAAACGGTTTTAAAAAAGAAAGAGCTAAGTACATGAACATCAGTCAAAGGGGTTCGAACCGAGTCAGCACATAGCCCAAAGAAAAAACCGCGATACAAATAATCATCAAACAAAAAGAGAACAATACTTACGTAGAGCGAAATAAGTAAAAACTATTTAGTGAGCCAGGCAGACCTAACTAGGTTCATATTTTATATCTATCTATCTATCTATCTATCTATCTATCTATCTATCTATCTATCTATCTATCACAGATATTTTATATCCTATTTATTTATTTATTTATTTATCTATCTATCTATCTATCTTTTTGAGTCTGTTCATATCTATCTATCTATCTATCTATCTATCTATCTATCTATCTATCTATCTACCTATCTATCTATCACAGACATTTTATATATATATATATCTATCTATCTATCTATCTATCTATCTATCTATCACAGACATTCTATATCTATCTATCTATCTATCTATCTATCTATCTATCTATCTATCTATCACAGTCATTTTTTTATCTATCTATCTATCTATCTATCTATCTATCTATCTATCTTTTCGAGTCTGTTTATATCTATCTATCTATCTATCTATCTATCTATCTATCTATCTATCTATCTATCTATCTATCTATCTCTTATAGTTATTTTATATCCTTTATCTACCTCTGTGTTTACAAAGTTTGTTCATGTTCTATCTATCTCACTCACAGTCTTCTCATAATATCTTTCTGTATATCTATGTTTATTACATAAATGGATCTATCTCAGTATATTCACTATCTACATACTTTTTGCTATTATATCTATCTATCTATCTATCTATCTATCTATCTATCTATCTATCTATATATATATATATATATATATATTATACATTAGAACAGGTAGAATCAACAGTCTACTACAAAATTGTATAATTTGTTTCGACATTGAAAGATCAATGTTTCATCAGTTTGTTAATAATGGTGATAATAAACTTTTTTTTAAAGAAAATTTATGAAAGATTTTTTGTATGGCAGTGGGGAAGTAAAGAGGTAAGAGACGGACAAAGGAAATTAAAAAAACAAAGCGGAAAACAACAGAGAAAGAACGAAAGGAAAGAGGAATTCAGAAACGGCTCAGAGGGAAAAAGACCCGAATTCAGGTAAGAAGTAAAATATAGGCATTTATCCGTCACACAACGTCTGTGCTTAGGAAAAAGTGAGAAAATGTACAGAGGGGAAAGAAAATGGAAAAAGTGAGAAAAATTAACAAAAAGAAGAAAAAGGTAGAGGAGACAACGGAAGACAACAGAAGATGCAAAGAAAAAAAAAGTAATTTCAAACTGTGACCGGTAATGAATTTTAGATAGACAGATTTTTAAGTAAGTCCGTAAAAAACAAAATTTTTTTAGCATTTTTTTCAAAAGAACTTTTGCTGAAATCATATCCACAAACATAAGATTTATTTAAAAAGAGCAGATCTGAGGACATTTAAACATAAAAACTAAGATATAAATTCATTATTGGTAATGTAATAAATTGGAAAAAAAATTAAATTTTAGAAAATTAAGGAAAAATTAATGTTAAAAATAGAAATTAGAAATAAAATTAAAATTTAAAACATTAAATAGATCAAAATTGGTAATGGAAACCAAAGATGAATAACATAAGAAAGATCATATATAAAAAGTATATGCATATATATACATATACGCATATATATGCATATATATATTTACATATATACATATATATATATATATATATATACATATATACATATATATACGAATATATACGTATACATATAAACATATATATACATATATATACATATACATATATATATATATATATTGTGTATATATATATATATAGCTATACAATTATTTCTTATTCCATATCCACTTTACATCCTTCTTTCTCTCTGTCTTTCTCTCTCTCTCTCTCTCTCACTCCCTCTCTCTCTCTCTCTATATATATATATATATATATATATATATCCCTCTAAGTTTGCTCGTTAATTCTGCTAATATCGATCTATCCATGTATCTGTGGTGTAAGGATTAGCAAGGTTGTCTTGCTAAAACCTATTAGAACTGAGTAGTTAGTTGATCCTCACTGGGTCCCCATACTTTGGGCCATGTGTCGCATCTAACCTGCGCTTAAAAATCATCTTTTGATGCAAATGTATAAATATCAATCTCAGTTTATTATCTATGCATCTGCATTCTATTATCTCTGTCAATTCATATTCTCTTTATCGCTATACACTTTCTTTTTATCTATCTATCTATCTATCTATCTATCTATCTATCTATCTATCTATCTATCTATCTATCTATCTATCTATCTCAGTTTGTTCCAATCTATCTATCTATCTATCTATCTATCTCAGTTTGTTCCAATCTATCTATCTATCTATCTATCTATCTATCTATCTATCTATCTATCTATCTATCTATCTATCTATCTCAGTTTGTTCCAATCTATCTATCTATCTATCTATCTATCTATCTATCTATCTATCTCAGTTTGTTCCAATCTATCTATCTATCTATCTATCTCAGTTTGTTCCAACTCTATCTATCTATCTATCTATCTATCTATCTATCTATCTATCTATCTAGCTAGCTAGCTATCTATCTATCTATCTATCTATCTGTCTCAGTTTGTTCAAATCTATCTATCTATCTATCTATCTATCTATCTATCTATCTATCTCAGTCTGTTCTTATCTATCTATCTATCTATCTATCTATCTATCTATCTATCTATCTATCTATCTATCTTAGTCTGTTTATTTTTTCTATCTCTGTCTTCATTTGTCATTTTTTAATCATATATCCCTGAGCAAGGCTGTAATGACATTGATGTGCAGGGGGCTACGTAAGAGTGAAGAGATTGGAAAAGAGAAAACCGGAAACCACATCCTAAACAGGGAACAAGTGATGAGCCTCTTCCTCTGTTCAATCTCATAGTTGTTATTTTAATAAATGTTCCATGCATCATATGACTTCATTTATAATATTTTATTAAATTTGATATATTTTTAAATCTATCTATCTATCTATCTATCTATCTATCTATCTATCTATCTATCTATCTATCTATCTATCTATCTATCTATCCCAGTCTGTTCCAATCTATCTATCTATCTATCTATCTATCTATCTATCTATCTATCTATCTATCTATCTATCTATCTATCTATCTATCTAATAAAGCCTTTTCATATCTATCTATCTATCTATCTATCTATTTATCTATCTATCTATCTATCTATCTATCTATCTATCTATCTTAGTCTGTTTATTTTTTCTATCTCTGTCTTCATTTATCATTAAATTATTCTCATAGTTGTTATTTTAATAAATTTTCTAAGTATGATATGAATTCATTAATAATATTTTATTAAATTTGATATATTTTTCAAATGACGTTATCAAATGATCAAATTGACTTCCTTTGGTAAACATGGAATTTAATATACTGCAACATAATCACACACTTGTAATGCATACACATAATTTTGTTACACTAGTCTATAAAGTATTTTGTAGATAGCATTTCCTTATATTTAAGATTTATTTTCACTTAATGCAATATATTTTCATCCATCTATTAAGAAAAATATCTTGATAAACTTTCAGACATCAATATGTTTTGTGCGTGTAAGCTAATTGATCGGAGATTAAGTTATTTTCATTTGTGTAAGTCGTTCAGATATTAATAATTTTATGCCTGTCACAGAAATTCTTTGGAAATGATAGGATTTTGATCTCGATAAAGAGATTTTGTTTGTGTTACTTTATATTTTTTTAATGATATGAAGAGGAATATCTGTTATGACAAATGTAATAATTGTGATTCGGCCTTATTGACATGGCTAAGTATGCATTCCAAATGTTCAGGAGAATATTAAGAGACAGAATGATTTCATTAGAAACAAAGACACAAATACTGGACTGCTATGTTATATGTGACGGTCTTTATGGCAGCGAATACTAGACAATCTCCTGATAAATGAGAAATTCATGTTTGAGTTTGGGTCTTGTTTAACGGCATATCAACTTCTGTGGGTTATTTAATGCCAAAATGGTGGGGTGTAAAGGTATTCCTTTTTAATGTTCGGTTATAGTGAAAAGATTCAGTCAGATTTTAATAAAAAAATTTTTTATTCTTTTTTATTTTAGAAAACTGAAAATGTCTTTTAGTTTTGTATTCAAAACTGTTTTGCTGAAAATATTTTTTTTCCTTCAAACATGTGTTATGGTAATAATGTTTTCTTCAAAAATGTATTGTTGGTAATATCTTTCCTTCAAAAATGTATATGTTTCTATAAAAGTCCATTTTTATGTATATATTTCCATAAAAGTGTATGTTTATACTTTCACAGTGTATTCTCCTCAGTTTAGGGCGTTAGATATTTGCCCATAGCTGGACCCCTAACAGGTGCTACCACTCCGGGTTAGACTGGACTTAGAAACAAGAAGGTTCCATGCTCCTCACAACCTCCTAATCAGATGCTTTTCTGCCGGACGCACTTTACCGTCATGTCCAGGAACATGAGAAATTGGAAACAACAGAAATGTGGTATTACAAAAAGATACTGAGAATACCATGGACCGAACATGTGAGCAACGGCAAGGTTTTGGAGAGAATGCAAACGAAATGGAAATCTATACTTAGCATCAGAAAGAGACAGCTGAGGTTTCTGGGACATGTAATGAGGAAGGATGGCTTGGAGAATCTAATACTTCCATGATGGATAGAGAAAAAGAGAGACAGACCAGTGAAGCACGAGATATACTTTATGAGCTTGAGCAAGTAGTGATCGGAACGGGGTTTTGGAGGAATATCGAGAGGAGATATGTTAAACCGACAAGCGATAGGAGTAAGTGGAAATCCATGATCGCCTATACTACCGGCCATAATTGTTAGGCCACCCCAGTATTTTAAAAAATCGATGTATTTCATACTATTTTTTAGTATTTATTGCCAAGTGAATAATTGTAAATGAAAATAGAATCGTTCCTTTGTTAATATTATAGAATAACATGTGCATAAAATTAATTTATAAATATTTGATAATTACCTATATTGCAGTTTCATCAATGAAACAATAAAAAGCATTTTGGGTAATTTAGACGAGTTCACCTTTGCTTCTTTGCCTTGTAAAGTGTTGCAAAGTAATAATAAAAAAAGAACCATTCTATTTTCATTTGGCAATAAAAACTAAATATAGTATGAAATACATCATTTCTTTTCCAAAAGAAACTGGGGTGTCCCAATAATTATGGCCAGTAGTGTATATGTTATTTTTATAAGAATTTTGAAACCGAGAATTACCTTTTGTTTACAAATGTTTCTCTTGCTCAAAAAATAATTTCAATGAATATAATTTCTGTTTTAGATGCACCCTAATAATTTACTCAGTAGAAATAGAAAATTTAATCATTTAGCTTTCAATTAAGCTAAATTTAAAGTTAAGAAAATGTTTTTTATTCTATTTAAAGCTTAGGTATCGAAATTGGAGTGGAGATACCGAGTTTGTTTATAATAAGAAGAACAGTGGAATTAAAACTGTACTCAATTATGTTTTACTATAAATGGATGTTTTTTTGTAATCTACATTGGATTACTTTATATAGTGCTTGGCTTTCTGGGGCTTCAACGATGAAAATAAGAACTAATCGTGAAGCACTTATTTCGATTAGCTCTCTTACTTTAATCGATTGCTTCGCTACTTAAACTAGGGTGGTCTAATAATTATGGCCGGCAGTGTAGGTCCTGAAAGACACGGAACATAAAAAAAGAATCATTTGAAATCATTTCTCATAGTTATTGACGGTATTCGTCTTAATTTCTCATTTAATTCACAGATTGTACAAAGAAATTTCATAATTGTTCGATTTTTGCCAGGTTACAAAGGGGATGGAATGCCGGATGTGTAAAACGTTTGATTTTTTTTTATCCACGACCAATAATATGCATTATGAGAACTATGCTTATCGGGTGTCATGAACTTTTCAACGTTGTAGTTCTTCTGTCAGATGGTCTTCTCTAATAAAACTTTTTGTTTCCATCCTGTAGGCTCAGCTGCAAAGATTGTAGCTGATACTTTAACCAGTTTTCAAATGGAAATACATTCTTTCTCTATTATTTCAGCTCTTATCTGCCATCACCTATTTAACACGCTCTTTTCGGAATTATTGTATCAAAGAATAGAGGAAAGTACGGGCAAGTCTAGTTCACTTAAATTGAACTGGAATGAAACAGATTAGAGATAGCGGCCTCTATTCTCCAAAACAGCAAAATCAACAGTTTTCCAAAAGAACTTTCTGACCTATGAAGATTAATTTTCTTGTCACCTTTCATCGAAACTTCACTCTGGCCTTCTCATCACAAAATGCCGATCACTTCAAAGTTCAGTTGCAGATGTGCCAGACTGTCAGGTTTTTTTTGAGGATCGAGTTTTGAATTTCAAACACGCAAATGTGGGAAACTGTGTTGTGTATTTATCAGAATTAGAAAATTAGCTTTTTTATCATTTCCCAACAGATCACAAGCTGATATGAATCCATCGTAATACATTATTTTTCTTTTTAGAATATTACAGAAACTTCAAGTAAAAAGATTGTCGAACAAAACATGTTCTAAGAATTTGCCATTTGAAAATCTGCAAAAATTTAAATTTCAACGGATCTCCAGGCAAAGATATGTCCAAGAATCATTGTCATATATTCGCTCATGAGATTTGTGACATACAAAGTATAAACGGGGTTACTGAGGGATGTGCGTTGTGGTGCAGTAGATATCGACTTGGAACAACAAATCGGGGAGCCGAGTTCGTATTCCAGTTGAATTCCTTGCATTCACTTACGTACAAATACTCTTGAGAAAAGTATTAATCCGTGTCTTCCCTCCAGTTATGGGTTAAATAGCAGGACAGACTGGATTCTATAGCCTTGGCTGGGAACCAGTCTACCACGGAAAGTAACGACAACCTACTGCGGGATAATCTTTTGCTTAGTCAAGTATGTCACTTTCGGGACATTATCGCCCAAAGCGTGTATCACGTATGGCACTTAACTGACTGACTGAATAAAATAGTTGAAAACATGATTAATGCTTCTACTGGTCACAAAGAAGGGGATCGATTTTCTTTTGTTATAAAGTAATAAATTGATCCCCCACTAATTACTACTTAATAATATAAAACATCTCTTACTTCTCTAGCTATAGGTTAAATAATACGACAGATTGGGTTCTATAGCCTTGGCTGGCAACCAGTCTACCGCGGAAAGCAATGGCAACCTACGGCGGGATAATCTTTTACTCAGTCAGTCATGTCACTTTCGGGACATGATCGCCCAAGCGTGTATCACGTATAGCACTTAACTGACTGACTGAGCAATGAAGCTGTCATCATTGTTTAATTAGTGTATCTGTTGACATTAACTATATAAATGCAATTTATATAGTTATTTCGTACTTACTGATACATTATTTTATAATATTTAAATGCATTATATCAGCTCAACTTTACAATATTTGAATGTATTATATAAACTGAATATCAATTTAACACAAATAATTGGTAACTTATTTACTTTTTTATGACTTAACGTTTGTTTTTTTATATAAAGAAAGAATTTTTTTCGCTCTTAGAAAAGACGCGTTCCTATGTCTAACGCCTGTTTAATTTCTAAGCTTTTACGGTTTTCAATACGACAGAAAAACAATACGATACAATTTTTCTACTATATACTTTCTTGGGAAAATTACGTTTTTTTTATTTTAAATTTTCGGTAATGCTGATTATTCTGTAGGGAAATGGTTAATGTTTATTAATTGGCCTTGTGTCAAACATAACCGAACTCCCTACAACTTCTGATTTTTCACTATCATCAGAAGCTTTTAGATTAGAATGTATGTATTTGTGGAAGAAAAAAAGTATACCTTTTGCATGTTGAAATAGGAATTTCTTAATGCAAAGAATAACATTAATTTTTAGAAGTTAAAAGTTCATGAGAAACAAATAATAAGTTAAATGTACCAAGCGTTCGTAGTAGTAACTTGTTTGAAAGAGTTTATGTGTACGTAGGCAGGGACGTATGTAGGTATGTGTGTATGAGCGTTTGTTGTTGGTTAGGAGTGTCTTTGAAGTATTCGCTTAATCTTAAAGGGTTCTGTCCAGTTATTAAGTAGACAGTTGAACGATGAAAAGGAAAAAGCTGAGAGATGAGAGGTGAGAAGTGAGAGAGAATGATAGAGACAAGAATAATAATGATTACTTGGCGTTTGTCAAAAGTAGGTGTTAATTGATCATCATCTCTTAACTCTCTGACGCAACGGTTGTCCTTGCTCGTATTTTATTTGGTTTTGCAATTCACTCACGGATATGACTCTGGCCTTTCTATTGGACGACAAACATTTCACATCGAGGTGTGAAGTTTCGCGAGATTTGTGTTGCAAAGTTTTTAATTTTTAACAATGAGTCATATTTGAAGTTTTAAATCTAGAATTTATGTTCACTACGGAAATACCGACTGTCTGGTAAAATTGCTTGAAGTAATATTTTTAGATGGAATATTCCAATAAGTGGTATTGTGTCCGGCATGCCATCAAAAATAAATTTCCAAATAATGTGCCCTATTACCGTAGTTGAAATCAAAAGCTTGGATACATTTTCAAGAAGGAAACAACAGCGTCGTTGTTTAATAGTCTAAGACCATTATATGAAACATTGCCTTCAAAAACTTCCCCAGAAGTCGAATCAGTCAGTTAGTTAAGTGCCATACGTGAAACACGCTTGGGCGATCATGTCTCGCAAGAGACATGACTGACTAGGCAAAAGATTATCCCGCAGTAGGTTGCCATTGCTTTTGGCGGTAGACTGGTTGCCAGCCAAGGCTATAGAACCCACTCTGTCCTGTTATTTAACCCATGACTGGAAGGAAGAGACGGATTAATACCTTTCCCAAGGATATTTGCGCGTAAGTGAATGCAATGAATTCAACTGGAATTCGAACTCGGCTCTCCGATTTCTTGTTCCGAGCCGAATAATTTGCTTAAATAAAGCGCGACTAGTTTTGCAGAGGTTATTCCTTTTTTAAAAACAATACAGCCATTATCATATCACAAGTTGATACTGATTTCCCAATGAACACTTTATTTTATTTATAAAAACTAAACGCGCTTTTAAATGTATGTCAACCGTCCGCTATGTTGATATACTTTGAATAATACTATTCGCTGAGTAAAATTGAGATTGTAAATTTCTATCACAGTACTCTTAAAGAACATCTTATCTGAGAAGGGAGGTATTTAAAACATTCAGCTAATGTTTGATTATGGAAGTGCGTGTGGTGTAATGGATGTAAATTCGGAGAACAATCTTTAAATTCCTATCGGGTTCGATACATTCATTTTCAATCTCTTAGGCGCAAGTAATCTTGGGAAAGGCATGAACCCAATTCTTCTTCAACCAGCTGTCGGTAAATACCAGGATAGAGATCAGTCAGTTAAGTATCATACGTGATACATGCTTGGGCGATCATGTCTCGCAAGAGACATGACTGACTGGGCAGAAGATTATCCCGCAGTAGTTTGCCATTGTTTTTCTGCGGTAGATTGGTTGCCAGGCAAGGCTATAGAACTCAATCTGTCCTGCTATTTAACTCATAACTGGAAGGAAGAGACGGATTAATACCTTTCCCAAGGGTATTTGCGCGTAAGTGAATACAATGGATTCAACTGGAACTCGAACGCGGATCCCTGGTTTCTCGTTCCGAGCCGATATCCACTGCACCACAACGCACATCCAAGGATAGAGATACTTTACCCAATTACCGTCGTTAGAAAGCAATTTAGATTCTACCCTTTTACGGTTGAATTGGTTTAATATAATTGCCATTTCTACTGCAACAGTTTTTTCATCTCGTGCTTCCCGCCTGTGAAACTCTCCTTAGTTTACTTGCTTCCCTGATAGCTACAATCTTTAAAATGTTAAATGCAACGTCAATTGCCATCGTCTGTTTCCTTAAATACAATTCATCAGTTATCTTTTCTTCAATACCATCTGTATCCAGTTCTTTCTCTCAGTATAACACCCAGAGCAGCCCAAAATGCCAAATACAGATCAGGGATACTAAAATCAAGCAGATACAAAATTTTAAATACCTGGAAAGGGTTCTAACAGAAGACGGAGTGTGGGACACAAACGTCCAAAGGCGAATAGGCATGGCGAAGGACGCGTTCCTGAAGCTAGGTAAAGTATTAAGAGACAGGAAACTTTCACTAGAAACAAAGTAGAGAGTACTAGATTGCTATGTGATGTCAATTCTTCAATATTAATCAATGCTGGACAATCTCAGCAAGAATGAAGGAAAAACTTGAAGCAATTGATATGTGGTTCTACAGAGGGATGCTGCGGATATCATGGACCGAGCATGTGAGCAATGATGAGGTTTTGGAAAGGAAGAGGCAGCTAAAATTCCTGGGACATGTAATGAGGAAGGAGGGCTTCGAAATCCTGATACTAACGGGCCAGACAGAGGATAAAAGATAGAGAAGGCAGCGCATAATATATTTGAAGGGCTTGATCAGGTGGATGACAGAACATGGATTACGTGGTGTAACAGGAGAAATAATGTCAAGGGTCACTAGGGATAAGGAGACGTGGAAAACCATGATCGCCTACGTCCTGAAAGGACAAGGCATATAGAAGAAGAAGAAGAAGAAGAAGAAGAAGAAGAAGAAGAAGAAGAAGACCCCCCCATTCACTAATGGCGGTTCTGATTTGTACTGGGTGATATTATTACAAAATAAGAAATATGGAAAGTCTTAGTTCAAATCTGCCTGGAAAGGATGGGATGCCATCAGATTACAGTGTCACACCACGATTGCTTCAGTTGAAGTACATGTAGCCCACCAACTCTAACAAGACTTAATATTGGAGAAGTTTGATTTTTTTTTTCAGATTTTGGAAGTAGGTTTGCTCAACATTTTCTCGCATTTTTGTAGTATTAATTTGTTTCGGAAATACCAGAAGTTTTAAAGTGTTACATATCTTCACTTTATATCTCTATCTCTCTATCTTTTTTTATAATCAGATCGCCTCAAGTAAGGCATTTTAGGAGGAAAGTTATGAGAAAGAGGGATATATTATAGGGGATGTCAGGAAGTGGGTAAAAGAAAGATGACCATAAAGTGAGGGATCAGTTTATATATTGATTGTAATGTAGAATTGATCCCCCACTTTATATCCACATTATAATAGTATAGACATTTTTTTATAATCATATCGCCCCAAGCAAGGCATTTTACTGCCACTGTTGTGCAGAGGGTTACATAGGAGGAAAGTTATGAGAAAGAGTGACAGATTATAGGGAGTGTCAGGAAGTGGGTAAGAGAAGGATGAGAATACTGATGAGAGTGGGGTGGACAGAGAAAGGAGAATGGTAGAGAGGATGCAGATTAGTGAGATAGGAGATGACCTTTGACTTTACATTTAAATTTTTAGAGATTGTAGCTCGCGGGAAAGCAAGTAAATGAAAGAGATTTCCACCGGCGGAAAGTGCGAGAAAAGAAGATGAGGAAGTAGAATTAGCGTTTACATTTTATTGGTTTCACAGTAAAAGAGTGGGACCTTTTTTTTTTAATCATCTCACCCCAAGCAAGGCATTCCACTGCCACTATTGCGCATGGGGCTACATAGGGGAAGGTAAAGAGAAGGAGTGGTTAGACATAGGGAATGTCAGGAGGAAGGTGACAGATGAGAAAGGATAGCGAGGATGAGGGTTGGGCAGATGGGAAGAGTGCTTGATAGAATGGGAGCAGGTTAGTGTGTTAGGAGGTGTCTATTGACCTTACATTTAAACTCCTGGAGATTGTAGCCGTCGGGGAAGCAATCGTGTGGAAGAGAATTTCACAGTCGGGAAGTGCGAGGAAAGAAACTGTTGGAGTAGAAGTTACGGCTGCATTTTATCGGTTTCACTGTAAAAGGGTGGGATCTAGTTGCTAATCTAGTATCTCGTTCAAATTCGTATTTAGGGGGCACTAGTGATCTAAGTTCATCGGAGCAGAAGCCGTGAAAGTATTTATAGAAGAGACACAGGGAAGCCACGTCGCGCCGGTGGGAGAGAGACTGCAGGCGGTCTGCCAAGTCGGTATCTATCACATTACAGACCCTCCTCTGAACCTTATCGAGAAGCCCGAGGAGAACAGCAGGGGCACCCGACCAGATATGGCAGCAGTATTCAATGCACGGGCGGATGGTAGATTTATATATGTGCAGGATAGAAATAGACAGAAAAAACTTCCGGGCCCTACACAGAGAACCGACTTTCATAGCAGCGGATTTAGCAATGGATTCGATATAGTCATTCCATTTGAGGTCCGCTGAAAGTGTGAGACCAAGGAGGCGTAGTGTTTTACTCTCTGGGAGGCAAGCCTGGTCCATGTTAATGGGAGGTAGGTGAGATTGTCGATGATGGTTAATTGAGTGTAGCTTCGTTTTAGAATCATTAAAATTTACTAGCCATTTCTTACCCCAGTCCAATACGGATTGGAGGTCTTTTTCAATCTCGGCTGCGAGGTTAGCTTTGACGCCTACACCAGATTAGCAACCTAGTTGCTAATCTTGTGGCTCGAGTAAATTAATGTATAGGGGACACCAGTGAGCTATGTTCGTCGAAACTATCTATATTTCTCTCTCCCTCTCACTCTCCATCTCTCTCTCTTTCTCTCTCTCTCTTTAGATAGATAGATAGATAGATAGCAACAGACTGAAATAGATAGATAGATAGATAGATAGATAGATAGATAGATAGATAGATAGATAGATATCACCCCATGTCAGGGAGTAATGCCACTAAAACATAAGTGGTTAGAATGTGGTGGAGAATTAGGAACATATATTCGTGACCAGAAAGAGAAAGTTTAATCAGAAGGCCAGTATACATCGTTGATATTCTTTTGAAGTTTTTCAGATTACAGTTGATTAGAATGCATGGAGTCGGAAGGGAGTTCCACAAACAAGAAATGCGAGAAAACAAAATGTTAGTATAAAACTTACGGTTATTCCAATCATATAAACTAAAACTCAAGGAATTCTTGACGCCAATCTGCGCTTAAATTCATAAAGTCTGGATGCCATACAAGCAAGTTCAACTAAACAATTACGAAATGTGAAAAAGCAAGTCAGGAATGGATTTAAGTCACTGGTGCCCTTGCAACAGGTGTTTACTCGTGCAACTATACAGGCAAATGGGCCCCACCCATTCACAGTTAGATCAATCAAATGCAGATGACAATTCTGCTCCAATAGTTTCTTTTCTCGAACTTCCTGCCTGTAGAACTCGCTTCCATATTCTTGCTTTCCTGACGGACACAACCTCTAGGAATTTAAATACAATGTCAATACCCATCTTTTATCCACTTGACTCCAGTTCTTTCTACATCGCCCTGTATACCTTGTTCGTTTCTTTTCTTTCTACTGTCGCAACTCTCTTCACACCTGTATTCACATCCTTCTCTTGTCCATTCTCTGACACCCGTATATCCTTTCATTTCTCACCACCTTTGCAACTCTCATCACATCTGTATTCCCATCCTTCTCTTGCTCCTTTCTAACTGGTTCGTCTTCTCTTTACTATCCTCCTAGATAATCTTTATACTCTTATGTAGCCCCCTGAACATCAGTGGCGTGACCACCTTGCTCAGAATGATATGAATAAAAACATTAAAATAGTAAAGGCTTATCAGAGTAGCTTCTTAACCTCACATCTACATCAAGATTCAAGATTTTTCTAATTTATATTACATATTGCTTTTGCTTTCGTTTTGTTAATCATTTCACCCCAAACAAGGCAATGAAGCTAGTAAGGAGCAAGGAGTCTTGAGTGTGATAGAATATGAGAAAAAATAACATTATTGAGAGAAAACAAGAAAAAGACAAAAATTAAGAAGACATAAGAGGACGATTCATATTGCATTTAAATTTTTGAAGGTCAAAGTTTACCTAAAAAAAGACGGTAATGAGTTCCACAAGCAAAAAGTATGAGAGAAGAATCGTTCATCATAGAACTTACGGCTACATCTAGCCAGATAACGTGTAAACTGATGAGATTCCGATACAAAGCCTATTATTATGCTTAAACTCATAAGATCTAGATACCAAAGCGAAGACCTCATCCGAACAATTACTAGAAAAATAATTTTTTTCAAACGGTACAAAGAGGCAACCTTTCAGCGGTCGGTAAGTGACAGAAACCAAGCTGCCAGGTCAGGACCATTAATATTTCGGATTCTTCTTTTGATTTTATCGCGGAGCTCAAGATAAATTAAGAACATTGGATAGTATGTGGCAGTAATATTCTCAGCATGGACGAATGGTAGACTTACTGATATGTAAAACTAATTTTGGAGATAAAAACAAATTCTAGCACGATTCCGTGAACAAACATTTTTAGCAGCTGACCAAGCAATGGATCCAATATAATCTTTCCATTTCATGTCAGCTGAAAACGTTAGACCGAGAAGGCGCAACTACTAAGTTTTCTGTAGGTTGACATCAGCCATACAGTTAGAAGGCAGAGAGGGGACTCTCAGATGATTAATATACACTGCGTCTCAGAATTATATGCAAATCGATTTGTTTGTTCTAAGTCCAATACTATTTAATAAAAATTATTGAAACTTGGTACGTTATATGACAATACTAACACATGTGCATATCTAAAATTTTAAGCTAATCTGCCCAATAGTAAACAAACAGCAGTCATTTTGATGACTCTCAGCGTGCCAACTTTATATGCAATTCATTGCTAAGGTGTCAAATATGGTGAATTGGAGACAGAAAATTAAAACATTGATTATTTTAAGAATATTTAATTTGAAAACAACAGTAATACAGAGTAAACATCTTCAATATGGCTTCATAGTACAATCAATATTGTATATAATTGCTATTTTTATTAACAAGGGAAAAAAAGCCTTTGGTTGATTGAAGATGTTAAACTTTCGATTTCATCTGATGAAATTCCTTTGGTAGCAGCAGAGGTCATACTTGGAGGTGTACTGCCTTCCTCCGGAATAAATCTTCCTTTTCACGATGCCACACAGATTTTCAATGGGAATTAAATGTGGAGAACAGGCTAGCCATTGCATTATTTTGCGATTTCTGGCAAAAACACTCTCTAAATATTCAATGGTTATCCTTGCAGGATGAGACAGTACATTATCATGTGTGAATACAATCTTTTTCCGGAATGACAAATTCTTCTTCTTGTGTCAGGGTTCGAGGGTTAAAAAAAAGGATGAAGGAGAAAAGGAAGAAGGAAAAAAAGATGGATAGTATATATTCCTCGAGGTTAAATCCTAAAGTGAATCTCCATTCTGATTAGCCACAAAAACACCCACATACATTCAAAGCAAACCAAAAGAGTTTTTCATTTAAATGTAAATCATCTGAACAACTACATCAACATTGCCTGATGATGAGAATCTATCTCGAAACATAGAAATTTCCATGTCGCAATATACAATTGATACATAACTATATAATTACATTAAGCTCTGTAATACTCATTATATTGAGCACTCTTTATAATAAAATAAATTCAAGAGCACTCAAAATAAAAAAAAACCTTGAGTCCTCTTCACCTGGAATTATATATATATATATATATATATATATATATATATATATATATATGATTTTTGAATTGTTTTATATTTTCGTAATTTTTATAGTCTATTCTTATATGTTGTCTTTATTATTAGTACCTGGATTATCATTATTATTACTATAACTATTATTTTATTATTATTTTTATTATATTTGTTAATTGGTGTAGATAGACTAAACTAAACTATCTCCCGGTTCACACTCCACCCATATCTATTGAACAGGTGAAGAGGCTCATCCTTTGTTTCCTGTTTAGGATGCGGTTTCCGGTTTTCTCTTTTCCAATCTTTTCACTCTTTTCTTTTTTTTCTTTTTTTTTTCAATTGAAGTAGATAGACTAAACTAAACTATCGCCCGGTTCACACTCCACCCACATCTATTGAACAGGTGAAGAGGCTCATCCCTTGTTTCCTGTTTAGGATGCGGTTTCCGCTTTTCTCTTTTCCAATCTTTTCACTCTTTTCTTTTTTTCTTTTTTTTTTCAATTGAAGTAGATAGACTAAACTAAACTATCGCCCGGTTCACACTCCACTCACATCTATTGAACAGGTGAAGAAGCTTATCCCTTGTTCCCTGTTCAGGTTTTTAAATATTTGTTCCATTATTATCATATTACTATTATTACTAATAAGTTTTATGTAATAATATAATAGCATTATTATTACGATTAGAATTAATAAAAACTAACAATTCATTTTTCTAGCAAAAATTTAATCCTAAGTTTTTAATTTTTAATGTTATGCATCTTAAAATAGATAACTAAAAATTCAAGTCAAGATGTACTGACTTCCTTAACTACTGATTTTTCAAAAGCTAAAAAAGATATAATAAAGACGATAATATTTGACACTATTAAGTTAACCTCCTTTCCTCTAATTTTTATTCTCTTTTTCTATTTAATTTTCTTCTTTCTTTTTTACTTTACTTTTTCTGGATAATTTTGACCCATTCATTGTTGTAGGAATTTGGTCTGAGGGACGGTCTATAAAAGAGACTCGAAATAGTATATTACTAATGGATTTATAAAAGCATCCAAATTATGTTATATATATTTTTTTTTCTATAAATACTTTCACGGCTTCTGCTCCGATGAACTTAGATCACTGGTGCTCCCTAAATACGAATTTGAACGAGATACTAGATTAGCAACTAGATCCCACCCTTTTACAGTGAAACCGATAAAATGCAGCCGTAACTTCTACTCCAACAGTTTCTTTCCTCGCACTTCCCGACTGTGGAATTCTCTTCCAAACGATTGCTTCCCCGACGGCTACAATCTCCAGGAGTTTAAATGTAAGGTCAATAGACACCTCCTAACACACTAACCTGCTTCCATTCTATCAAGCACTCTTCCCATCTGCCCAACCCTCATCCTCGCTATCCTTACTCATCTGTCACCTTCCTCCTGTCATTCCCTATCTCTAACCACTCCTTCCCCTATGTAGCCCCATGCGCAATAGTGGCAGTGGAATGCCTTGCTTGGGGTGAGATGATTAAAAAAAAAAATATATATATATATATACAGATTCAGTAACTGTGACAGATAGTTAGATTTTAATTTCACAAGAGGCACTCAAACAGATATTCACTTAAAAAAACGATAAATATATGTATATATGTGTGTATGAATCATTTAAAAGAATTACATTCTTACCGTAAAAGAAAAATTCATTTACATAAATTAA
Organism: Ascarosepion bandense; assembly: GCA_037127315.1. Lineage (NCBI taxonomy): Eukaryota > Metazoa > Mollusca > Cephalopoda > Sepiida > Sepiidae > Ascarosepion > Ascarosepion bandense. The sequence continues at coordinate 2,530,779 of JBBBDQ010001003.1, read as the reverse complement.
TCTCAATATTTATTAACTCAATTTGTGAACCAAGAGGAAAGAGGTATTCATTTTTCTTTTCAAATGCCAAACGAGACCACTTAATTTCCTGAATATGAAATCATTTTTGGCAGGCCTCACCAATCGAATGTGTGTGCCTGATAGCAGCAGGCAGCAATTCCACGCTGTTTCGATAAGCAGGCTTTAATTGGTTACTTACTTTGATGCAAGACGATGAAAGCCGAATCGTGAGGGGAATAAGTCGGATTTAGTATGAATCTCAACATTTATTTCTCATTTCCCAAAAGGCTTTCAATTCTTCTAGATCATTCCAAATTTGAGAATTAAACCACGAGGGTTTTGGCCTGGCAGATTCTTTCACAAATATGCGAACATTCTTTAAATATTCTTAAACCTACCGTTTATTGCTTCAGATATTTGCAGTTCTTTTTTTTATAAATGTTTAGCTCGTTCCAAGCATCGATCTCAATAATGTTAAAACAATATTGTTATATAAAGTATAAGAAAGCCTTAAGTTGATTTCTCCTAAGGCCTAAAATACAATAAAAACGGAAAAAAATAATAAACATTCTAATGAAACCCTAAAGTTTTATAGGAGGGTTTAGTACATTGCTTGAAGCATTGTGTATATTAAGTGCATGGGTAGGTATTTGAAGGCTATAACAATGCGTTTGATAAAATAAAGGAAGGTAAAGAAGGTGTTGGGTATTACCTATTTATGATTCATTAATATTTGGAGATCAAAATCTAATCTTCAGAATGATATGAAAGTTTGATTTCACGTCTGCTCGTGGAGCCCGACTTGATCACACATACATGCACAAAGACACTTACAGGCACCCACAGACACACACGCTCACTAAAATTAACAACAGCAGTAGCAAAGAAAGATGACCATTCGTGAAAGACAATGTCCACGAACAAACATGAAACTAAGCTCTATTTATTATTCTGAAGATGAAATTTTAATCTCGAAATATTATTGAATAATAAATAGGTAATACCCAGCACCTTCCTTATTTTCTTTTATTTTACTGAACCCACTGTGATAGCCTTCAAAACATACCCATACAACTAAAATGTTTTGATTCATGATAATCAATCACAACTTACATTCTTTATATTTCAAAACTTTGACTACTTTCTTATTACAAAGTTTTATCATGGAGTTTGCCTAAAAGAAGGCTGAAGAATCTCTTGAGATATAGGGTTGCTATTACAAACTGTTCTCCTACAGGCAATATGGATTCCGATTTGACATGTCCACAGCCGACCTGCTAACAACTGTAACGGAGTACATGCTACAGGCCCTTGATGAGTCTGACGAGGCTCGCGCGGTTGCTCTGGACATCTCCAAGGCTTTCGACAGGGTTTGGCACCCTGGCCTCCTATGCAAACTACGCGGTTATGGTATTACCGGTCGGCTGCTTGACCTAATCCAATCTTTCTTAAATAACCGCAAAATGAAGGTCGTTCTGAATGGGCGTGCCTCTTCGTCCTACAGCACGAATGCTGGTGTCCCACAAGGCTCTATCCTGGGCCCAACGCTCTTCCTTATTTTCATCAACGACCTCCTAGATGAGGTCAAGTCCCAAGTAGGCATCTACGCAGATGACACTACAATATACTCCCGCTCCAGTAAGAAACCTGTCGTGGCGGACAGACATAATCTCGCTGCTGACCTTGAGCGGGATCTACACTCTGTGGTGAACTGGGGCAAGAAGTGGCTTGTCAACTTCAATTCCTCTAAGACCAAGCTGTTGTCTGTCAACCATTACAGGCAACCTCTTCTGCCTCCCATAAGCATGGACCAGATGATTCTCCCGGAGAGTAATACACTACGCCTCCTCGGACTTACCCTGTCCTCAGACCTCAAATGGAAGCACTATATTGAATCCGTAGCAAAATCTACTGCTAAGAAGGTTGGGTCACTATGTCGATCCAGGATGTTTTTTCCACCTGAATCCATACTGCATATATACAAGTCAACCATCCGTCCGTGCATGGAGTACTGCTGCCATTTATGGTCAGGTCCCCCTGCCGTTCTCCTCAGTGTTCTTGACAAGCTCCAAAGGAGAGTCTGTAATGTGACAGGTACTGATCTGGCGACTCGGCTGCAGCCACTTTCCCATCGTCGAAATGTGGCCTCCCTCTGTCTCTTCTATAAATACTTTCATGGCTTCTGCTCGGATGAGCTTAAGTCACTGATGCCTCCTCAACAGGTGTTTACCCGTGCAACCAGACTGGCAACTGGGTCCCACCCATTCACAGTCAGGTTAGCCAAACGCAGACGACAATTCTACTCCTGCAGCTTCCTCTCTCGCACTTCCCGCCTGTGGAACTCACTCCCGTATTCTTGCTTTCCTGACGGCTACGACCTCCAGAAATTTAAAAGCAAAGTTAATACTCACCTACTAACCACTGGATTCTAGCTCTCTCCCCTCCCCTGTATAATCTTCACTTTCTCTCCGCCCATGTATCTGTCATTGCACCTGCTTTCTCAGCTTTCTATTGTTCCTTTCTAACTAGCTTGTACTCCTCACTCTTTTCTAATTAATCTTTCTACATTTATGTAACCCCCTGCACATCAGTAGCGTTTCTGCCTTGCTCGGGGTGAAATGATTTAAAAAAAAAAATAATAGAAATATGAATGAGATATGTTATATAAATAAAAATAGGTAATAGAAATAGCATATGAAAACAAGGATGAAGTATAACAATAGAAGCTGAAATTTTTTCCTCTTTTTCGCATAATACAAAAGAGACACTCTGTTACTCTCTGCTTGTTCCATTTTGGTTGTCTAACGACACATCGATTGGTTACGTGTCATTTATTGCCCAAATTTTATTTTCTTGTTGGCTTGACTATTTTTTTCTTTTTTGTCTCGATTAACGTTTTTAATTTTTTTATGTCGCTGTGAACTTTTTTCTATAATTTTTCTCATTTTTTTAATTTTTCTATATTATTATTTCTAAGCTTTTAAATTATTTGGCATTGTTAATTATTTGTGAGTGTAATTATATTCTACTATATAGGCTTATCTCCTTTTTTCTATTTACTGTTCTTTTGTATATTCTTCCTTATTTTTTTTGTTATATTTATATTAGGTATATAATATTTCATGCATATATGGCCTCTTTATGTTATGTGATTGGGTGCGTTTGTTTTGTGTGCCTTTATACCTATTCTCTTGTCTTTTGCTTTTACTTTAAAATTTGTTGTATATGTGTGGGTTGGTGTATGTGTTCTTAAAATTTTTGTGACATTTCCGGTATGGTTGCTTTCTAATGTATACACATTTACCCTTCACCTTTTCTCTATATTTGCTCTCTGCGCTAAACTTATTTTTTTTAATATTCTGAGTAATATTAATGTCTTTGACTTCTTGGGTCTGGCGAAACAGTTTGTATTTTTACAGCTACCGATATAAAGTCTAGGTCTATAACCGTTTATGTGTTGTGTTTTCCCTCGCTCTTTCTTTAGCCCTTTTTCTACTCCAACAGCTTCTTTTCTCGCACTTCCCGCCTGTGAAACCCCCTTCCGTATACTTGCTTTCCTGACAGCTACAACCTCCAGGAATTTAAATGCAATGTCAATACCCATCTCTTATCCACTTGACTCCAGTTCTTTCTACATCGCCCTGTATACCTTGTTCCTTTCTTTTCTTTCTACTTTCGCAACTGTCGTCACACCTGTGTTCCCATCCTTCTCTTGTCCATTCTCTGACACCCACAGTAACAGTCTCGTCTTTCTCTTCAATCTCCTCTTCTCTAATCTTTTACTCTTGTGGCGGTATCGCCTTGCTTGAGTGAAACGATTATATATATATATATATATATATATATATATATATATAGAATAAGTGAAGAACTGGTAAGAAAAAGTGTCAATAATCTAACATGTTTCTTCAGATAAATTTTTAAAAACGAATTATTTAAAAACTTAGTTTTTTTATCTTTTTCTAAAAACAGTATGTTGATATGGGTATGATTTCATTAGTCAGATACGTCTCACGTGTAATAAAGTAATGAATGAATATTTTAAATGTGTGCCACGTGTAATAAAAACATTACATGTTTATTATAGATATAAGTATATGTCGGCGAAAATAATGTGTGTCAAGCGTATTTAAACTCTTGTTGAATGAAGTGTGTGCATATGTCAATAACATTAGTATATGTGAATGACATTAACGTAATAAATTTCCAATTTGTATACACGTGTCTAGTGATGAAACGATTTTCGTTTTTAAATAACATGAGAAAACTATATAAGTATGTATGTGTGGGAGAGAAATCATGTGTGAATATGTGTGTCTGATTTGGTAAAGTTCCTATTACACGTGCCACAGATTTAAAATATTATTCCAATGCTTTATTACAGGTGACACGAATTTGACCAATGAAATATTACCTCAATCAGCGTATTATCTCTTTGAATTTTTTAAAGACTTTTTAATTTTTACAACATTTTTTAAAACGTTTGTTAAAATCATTTTTTAAAACGTTTGTTAAAATCATTTGTCTTTAAAAGATCTTTGGAGATGCTTGTTAAACGGAAACATGTTAGATTAAAACACTATTTTCTTACGTGTTCTTTATTTATTCTCTATTCGAATTTCGACCCATACATTCAACTCATGTATGTATATATATATATATATATATATATATATATATATATATATATATATATATATACTACCGGCCATAATTATTAGGCTACTTCAGTTTTAAAAAAATGATGTATTTCATACTATTTTTAGTATTTATTGACAAGTGGATAATTCTAAATGAAAATAAAATTGTTCTTTTGTTATTATTACTTTGCAAAATTTTACAAAGCAGCCAATAAGAAGAAGAGACTAGCATGGGGAAGGGAGCACAAAAACTGGATACCAGAACAGTTCATTTGATGCACATGTTATAAGAAATGGTTACTAATGGAAGTATATTACACAGCTAGGGATTTACTTTAAAAGGTGCTCAATACAAAAGTAGACCTTAAATATGTGGTAATAATAATAATAATAATAATAATAATAATAATAATAATAATAATAATGGCGTACTGCAACTTAATAACTTTAATATTTTGGTGTTACGACACCATCATCAGGCAGTAAATTGTTGTTAATTTCTTTTGTAATGTATAGATACGAAGATTTATAAAGATAAAAATACATAAAAATGAAGAAATAAAAACAGGGTCAGCCTCCGTACACACACAGTTCCTTGAGGTTTTATTACCCTCACGCCTCTTTATTCATCTCATTGGGTGAAACCTAATAGCTATTAAGTTGCAGTATGCAATAATAATAATAATAATAATAATAATAATAATAATAATAATATAACATCTTAAACTGGACTCTAAACGACATCAGGCGAATGGATGCTAAAACAAGAAAGCTTCTTTCTAAGCATAAGATGCATCATCCAAAGGCTGATGTAGACCGTCTATACATACCCCGTAAAGAAGGTGGAAGAGGTCTCATTCAGCTGGAATTGTCATACAAGACAACAACTATTGGCTTACTAACATACATAGAAACAACAAAGGATTGGATGATACAGTTAGTAAGGCAACATGAAGAAAGAAAGAAAAAATATTCAATAATAAAAGAAGGCAGTAAATACAAACAAGATTTACAGTTACTAGATTCTGTAGAAAAGCAAAACAGTAGCCAAGAACCAACTATTGCGGCAAAAAATATGAAAATGAAAGCCAAAGATAAAGCTCTTGAAAAGATGAAACAGCGCTGGCAAGACAAACCTCTGCATGGCCAATATCCAGTACGTGCCAATAAATCCAATGTTGACAAAGTTAATACTCATCGATGGTTACGTGCATCTGGATTAAAGTCTGAAACTGAAGGATTTATACTTGCAGCACAAGACCAAAGTCTTTTCACGAGAAACTTTCAGGCAAATATTATGCATAATAATATGGATCCAAAATGCAGGTTTTGTGATAAACACCAAGAAACAATAGACCACTTAATCTCAGGCTGTTCTGTGCTTGCCCCAAACGAATATAAAAATCGCCACGATAGAGTTGGGCAATATTTACATTGGGCAATGTGCAAACATTATGGAAAAGCTGTAAACAAGCACTGGTATGAACATCATCCAGCACCGGTTACAGAAATAGAAGATGTAACCATTCTATGGGATTACACCATCTACACAGACAGAAAAATTGAAGCAAACAGGCCAGACATTATTGTTAAAAACCAGAAGGAGAAAACTTGTCTATTAATTGATATGGCTTGTCCAGCGGATTGTAACATAGCAATCAAGGAATTTGAAAAACTGTCAAAATATAAAGACCTGGAAATTGAAATAGAAAAAATGTGGAAATTGAAAACAAGAGTTGTGCCAGTGATAGTAGGTGCACTTGGAATGATAAAAAATGGAACAAAACAACACATTGAAAGAATCCCTGGAAACCCCAGCTTAAGAGATATACAAAAAATTGTCTTATTAAGTACAGCCCACACACTAAGGAAAACGTTATCTATGTAATGCTGGGGATGATAGGGAGGATAGAAAAACATGAAATGGAGTCATAACAACACGCCACTACCTGCCTTAGGTCTCCCCGCAGACTTGGTTGGTAGTGAGACCAATGCAGAAATCGAAATATGATGAAAAATGACATAATAATAATAATAATAATAATAATTATTATTATTATTATTATTATTATTATGTATATTTTATGATGTATTTCATACTATTTTTTATAGTTTATATAATATACTATTTATATAGTGATAGAGAGTGAGAGAGAAAGAAGCAAAGAGATAGCGTCGCATATATTGTTTGATTTCGGATGGAAAAGTCTAAAGGAACTTGTCGAAATGCTCCGAGTAATTTTGCCGAAAATAAAGAAAGGAGAAATCGAGAGTTAGCCATTAGAGCAGTGTTTGGGTTAACGATCTAAAACTTGAAATCCACTTGCGTACCGATTCTTCTGGAATAGAGTTTACCATCACATGACTAAAATATAATGACTCTTTGAAGGTATTTTACTAGGCGTGGGCTTCCAACCACTTAACGCATGATTACTAAAGTTAAACTACGTCGAGCTCGGAGAGTAACGAGATGGGGTGTCTGCCTTGAAATACTAGGGACCGTTAGCTTGGTTATGCGGGTGTAATTGATAATGGCTCGGAATTGCTGAACGGCATTAAATAACCCATACAGGTATTGATACGCTGTTAGAACGAAATCAACCAGCAACCAGGCGCTCATCGAGATTAAAATGATTGTTAATGATGATATTTGGTTTTCGTTTATTAGAGACGACCCTAAAAATTGTTAATCGCTTTCTGTTTTGGGATTAGCAGCTTACAGTTGCATAATGCTAGGATAAACTGAGAGCAGTTAGAAGGGGAAGGTGTGTTTGTGTTAAATGGTTATCTGTGACATTCTGTTCTCTGACCAACAAAGATGAAGATTCTCCAGAGTTAAGGGAATTCCTAAACAGCGTTTTTATTTTAAAACATCTGCTGCCAAATCTGGTTGGGTGCTCTTTCTATCCATCAAGGGGTCATTGAGAAAATCCAACGGAGAATCTGTAATGTGATCGTTCCTGCCTTGGCAGCTCGGATCCAGTCACCTTCCCTGCGCAATGTGGCTTCCCTGTGTCTCTTCTACAAATACTTCTACGGGTTCTGCTTCTATGAACTTAGCTCACTGGTACCCTCCATACATGAATTTGCTCGAGCCACAAAATTAGTAACTAGGTCCCAAACTTTTACTGTGAAATCAATAAATTGTAATCGCAAATTCTACTCCAAAGCTTCTTTTCTCGTACTTCCCGCTTGTGGATTTCCCTTCCGTTTACTTACTTCCCCGACAGCTACAATCTCCAAGAATTTAAATGTAAAATCAATAGTCATCTCCTGTCTCACTAACTTGCATCCTCTCTCTCATGCTCCTTGCTCCGTTCACCCCACTCTCATCAGTATTCTCATCCTTCTCTAACCCTCTTCCTGACACCCCCTGTACCCTGTCACTCTTTCTAGTAACTTTCCTTCTATGTAACCCCTGCACAAAAGTGACAGTAAAATACCTTGCTTGGGGAGATATGATGATAAACAAATTTCTATACTCTTATATGTGGTTATAAAGTGGGGGATCAATTCTACATTAAAATCAATATAAAATGATGCCTCAATTTATGGCCACAATCATCTTTCGCTTACCCACTTCCTGACACCCCTATAACCTGTCACTCTTAATCATAACTGTCCTTCTATGTAACCCCTGCACAACAGTGGCAGTAAAATACCTTGCTTGGGGCGATATGATGATAAACAAATTTCTATACTCTTATATGTGATTATAAAGTAGGGGATCAATTCTACATTACAATCAATATATAAAATGATGCCTCACTTTATGGCCACAATCATCTTTCGCTTACCCACTTCCTGACACCCCTATAACCTGTCACTCTTAATCATAACTTTCCTTCTCTGTAACCCCTGCACAACAGTGGCAGTAAAATACCTTGCTTGGGGCGATATGATGATAAACAAATTTCTATACTCTTATATGTGATTATAAAGTAGGGGATCAATTCTACATTACAATCAATATATAAAATGATGCCTCACTTTATGGCCACAATCATCTTTCGCTTACCCACTTCCTGACACCCCTATAACCTGTCACTCTTAATCATAACTTTCCTTCTCTGTAACCCCTGCACAACAGTGGCAGTAAAATACCTTGCTTGGGCGATATGATGATAAACAAATTTCTATACTATTATAATGTGGGTATAAAGTGGGGGATCAATTCTACATTACAATCAATATATAAAATGATGGCTCACTTTATGGCCACAATCATCTTTCGCTTACCCACTTCCTGACACCCCTATAACCCGTCACTCTTAATCATAACTTTCCTTCTCTGTAACCCCTGCACAACAGTGGCAGTAAAATACCTTGCTTGGGGCGATATGATGATAAACAAATTTCTATACTCTTATATGTGGTTATAAAGTGGGGGATAATTTTTATTTTACAATCAATATATAAAGTGATGCCTCACTTTATGGCCACAGTCATCTTTCTCTTACCCACTTCCTGACACCCCCTATAATCTGTCACTCTTTCTCATAACTTTCCTCCTATGTAACCCCCTCCACAACAGTGGCAGTAAAATGCCTTGGTTGAGGTAACACGATTATAAAATAAAAGTACGGCAATAAGAATTTTGCAGTTTCGCATTAATCTACGCATAGTTTATTTTTATTGCCTTTTCATGTTTTTAGTAACAGGATTGATTTTTTATGATGACATGGATCTAGAATAACCTATTACAAAATAACCTTTTGTTTCTTATATCGGTCCATGAAAAATAGATAAAAATGAATTATATTTTGAAAGATAACTATAATAAAATAAATTAATATTTATAATATCCTCGTTTAATATCTTAATAACTTTCTAAATCTAATATTTTTTGTTAAACTAAGAATTTAAAATTTACAATAAAAGTAAAGTAAATCTAATAGTCGATTAATAATGCTGATCTAAATTTAATCAAATATTAATATTAATGCCCCCAAAAATTGATTTTTGTGTCTGCTCACATATTCTTCAAATTAAAAGTTACTTTCTTCTGATTGGTCCACACGGTCTATGCAACAATGCCTCCTTGATTAAGGGGGTTTGGCTTGTTTTTAACCCTTTAAAACTTTTCAACTTGAAATAAATCTCATCACTTGATAAGACACACTAGTGTCGAAACAAAATAGCTACTTTTGTAGTGATATTATAACATTCATGTTATAATGTCTGAATAATATTAAAATAATTTTAACAATTATAATTACTAATTCACTCATTCTAAACCAATAAGAATTGACTCGACTTTTCATTTCTTCACTTGCAAAACACAGGAGATTTTCATCATCGGATAAGAAGTTCACACGGACAGGTCGTTAACATGTGCATCAATGTAAATTCCATCTCCTTTTCCTCTTCAGGTCAAAATAGTAACATTTATATTTTATGAATTCAATAAATATTCGAGGCTAGAAAACTCCAGACTCTTCTTGCATTTTTCCAAATAAAGTATCTTGGCACTCATTATGCACAATTATAAAACATGCGAGAAAAAGTTAAAACATCTTGCTGTTCCTTTATCATATTATTCTGATGAATTCTGATCCATATTTGATAGACATTTAATCCCGGACTCACAAATTTTACTCACTATTTCTGTCTCTCTTCAGCACCACATAACAACCAGATAATTAACAATACATATTTTGTTTGTCTCATTTTAAGAGTATTTTTGTCTATAGGGTTCTAAGGATTTCCATTTTCTTTTCCATGTGTTTGTGGCTGGCTGCCATAATTGTATTGCATTAGTTGAAAAATAGAAAAAAATGTCAGCTTCTATTGTTATACCTCATCCTTGTTTTCATATGCTCTTTCTATTACCTACTTTTATTTATATAACATATCTCATTCATATTTCTATTATAATAGCAACTCTATATCTCAAGAGATTCTTGAGCCTTCTTTTAGTTAAACATCATTATAAAACTCTGTATTAACTAACTAGTCAAAGTTGTGAAATATATAGAATGTAAGTTATGATTGATTTTCATGAATCAGAACATTTTAAGTGTACAGGTTAGTTTTGAAGGCTATCACAAAAAAAGAACTGCAAATATCTGAAGCAATAAACTGTAGGTTTAAGAATATTTAAAGAATGTTCGCATATTTGTGAAAGAATCTGACAGGCCAAAACCCTCGTGGTTTTATTCTCAAATTTGGAATGATCTAGAAGAATTGAAAGCCTTTTGGGAAATGAGAAATATATATTGAGATCTAAACTTATTTATAAATGGAACTTTGTCTGTGTGTGTGTGTATCCGTTACCTATAGACTCCGAAACGGCTGAACCAATTTTCTTGAAAATTTACACAGTTGTACTATAAGCGTCTGCGAGTGTTCGCAGCTAGGTTTTGTGTCGAGGTACCCCAGATAAATATCAAAAATCGATAATCGAAAAAATCGGGTTATAGAAGGATTGGTCCGATTTTAATCAAATTTGATACACTCATAGACAAAGACATAAGAAACGATATTCAGAATTGTCAAGATTGCAGTTCTTACAATAGTGCAGAAAATTTGATATCGATACCAGAAAATCAAAGTTTGACTTACATCCATTCATTTTTCTTTCAGTCTATGATTTCGCTTTAACTGGAAACAATTATTGCTTTTTAGTCTTTCGTGCCAACGTCCAAAGACTCTGATCTCCAGGAATATGGATTAGTTTTAATGCTTTCACCACATCCGAGCAACGCCGGGCTATACTGCTAGTTCATAGTAAATCCGACTTATTCCCCTCACGATTCGGCTTTCATCGTCTTGCATCAAAGTAAGTAACCAATTAAGGCCGGCTTATCGAAACAGCATGGACGTTGTTGCCTGATATATACCAGCTATATTGACGTTTTCAGTTTCAATATAATCTGTTATATCTTTTGAGGGTGCCGTGTTATATTCATATTTTATTTTTGAGTTATTTTGTGAATAGCTTCTTTTTTTTTTTTTGAAGCCTCATGTTATTTAAATATCAGGGTGGTCAAATACAGTGAGCCCCCATATTCGCGGATGTTCGGGACCATAACCGAATTTATAATCCCCCTAAAAGTGCGTATAAATATCTAGTTTGAAACCTCATGTTATTTAAATATCAGGGTGATCAAATACAGTGAGCCCCCATATTCGCGGATGTTCGGGACCATAACTGACCACAAAGAGTTAGAATCCAAGAATATTTATAATCCCCCTAAAAGTGCGTATAAGTATCTAGTTTGAAGCCTCATGTTATTTAAATATCAGGGTGGTCAAATACAGTGAGCCCCCATATTCGCGGATGTTCGGGACCATAACCGACCGCAAAGAGTTAGAATCCAAGAATATTTATAATCCCCCTAAAAGTGCGTATAAGTATCTAGTTTGAAGCCTCATGTTATTTAAATATCAGGGTGGTCAAATACAGTGAGCCCCCATATTCGCGGATGTTCGGGACCATAACTGACCACAAAGAGTTAGAATCCAAGAATATTTATAATCCCCCTAAAAGTGCGTATAAGTATCTAGTTTGAAGCCTCATGTTATTTAAATATCAGGGTGGTCAAATACAGTGAGCCCCCATATTCGCGGATGTTCGGGACCATAACCGACCGCAAAGAGTTAGAATCCAAGAATATTTATAATCCCCCTAAAAGTGCGTATAAGTATCTAGTTTGAAGCCTCATGTTATTTAAATATCAGGGTGGTCAAATACAGTGAGCCCCCATATTCGCGGGTGTTCGGGACCATAACCGACTGCAAAGAGTTAGAATACAAGAATATTTATAATCCCCCTAAAAGTTCGTATAAGTATCTAGTTTGATTGTTAGCCTCGTCCATATTCCTTAGACTGTTACCCTAGAAACATTAAAAACATTTCATACTCTTTTTATATATTTTGGAAAATAGTATTTTATTTGTGACCATGCACATAGCGTAAATTTTCTTTCATACGTACAATCAGTCAGTTAAGTGCCATACGTGATACACGCTTGGGCGATCATATTTCGAAAGAGACATGACTGACTGGGCAGTAGGTTGCAATTTCTTTCTGTGGTAGATTGTTTGCCAATCAAGGCTATAGAACCCAATCTGTCCCATTATTTAACCCATAACTGGAGGGAAGAGACGGATTAATATCTTTCCCAAGGGTATTTCTGTGTAAGTGAATGCAAGGAATACAAAAGGAATTCGAACTCGGCTCCCCGATTTGTCGTTCCGAGGTGAGATCAACCGCACCAAAACGCACATCCATACGTACAATAACCGTTTTAATTACGCATAGATTAATTCAACCATTGAAAATACTGTGCTAGAGAGAGTGTCGAGTGCGGAGTGCCTTAAAGGCCCAGATTATACCCTGGTCCATCGGCGAATGAGAGAGGTGGTGTTGGGAGGGAGAAATTCGATGCGGACGCCATCGTAGTACAAACCGGCCGGGTTGTTCGTTAAAAGAAGAAGCACATCATTGAACGCTGTGCAGAGTTTGTTTAAGTACTCTCTGTGGGATGGGATGAAGCACTGACTGAACCAGTTCAACGTCAAGACTTTCGTGACCCAGGTTCTTTTATTCCATATCCAAAACTTTGCAGAACACTTCTGTTTTTGTTCTTCAAACCCTAGGGTTCGTTGACGTATAAATTCGGCATAAAACCAGCTGCACTGACGCACATGAGGAGTGTTACTCAGTCTTTCTCTTTTAAATCTTGTTTGGGGAAGTATCTCAAACCGAAACGTTTTCGGAACCCTCTCACATACAAGGTTTAGACAGGGAATATTTTACATAGTGGCCAAATTCGTTTTCCGTTTGATTACATATACTGAATTACATAACAATTTCAGATAGAACAAATCCGTAAAACAACACTATGAGGAAAGTCAAAAGAAAATAATTATATTAACCGAAGCGTTTCTTTTTCGCAGAGACTATATCGAGACAAGTGTCAAAACACCTCGACTAAGATAAGTTTTCTTTTTGTCTTTCTTTACATACTACATTCATAATTGGTTTTGATAGAATGAGGATGTCGAAGCTCTTTGAATACCGCAGACATATGGCTTTATTGTAAATTGATACGTGAATCGTAAACGAATTTTATTTCCAGAGAACAAGGTTAACAAATATTTATCCCTTGTGTATCAGAAAAAACATCCTTTGTATTTTAGAAAATATGGTGTCCACTCATAATACATTACTGTAAGCCAATTTGGAACTTGGCAAAAATCATATGTGAATGAAATCGGAAAAAAATATTTGCGTATGGAAAATGGCGAACCAGTTGTGATGGCTGACTCGTCTCATTTTGCTCTCTATCAAAGTGGATGCCAATTTTCCTCGGATCAAATAAAGCAAGCGACGTTCATACAGTAAAAAAATCAAGTAGAAAGTATTAAAAACAAACAAGTTTAATTAAATTCGACCGATAATATCTTCTGGCTCAAATTATTAATCTTTCCAAATTAACGATTAAATTTGAACACCCGGATCAGAAATTGTTTGAAGTTCATGCCACTTTTTAACTTTGGTGTGTTTGCACTTTTGAAAATGATTTCATTTTAGGAAAAGCCATAAAGCTCAAATACGCGGTGAATTACTGAAAGTCAAATAGACTGAGAAAACATATACTGGGGAGAAGAAAATAAAAGCCCTTAGAGATTGGAGGTAGAGGTTTTGGTCTCAACACAACCAACATACTCTCTAAACGCCACTTAAAATAAGGATGTTTAGTATAATTCACTCATATTACAACACCTCTTTTCTTGGAAACGGATTTGTCTCTGTTGAAAAAATAAACTTTTCTACTTTGTGAGTCATTCTCAGCTAATATTATTAATAATTTCTTTTAAATATCTCTTAATTAAAGAAAGAATAAGAAAAATTTTTAAGGCAACTAAAATGAAAAAATATATAAGTTGTTTGGTTTGTTTTGCAGCGTATCAGCTCATTATATCTCGTTGAATGCCAACATCTGATTCACTCGTAAATTCTTGACTACAATTATAATTTTTCCACTCTTATAACTCTATAAACGCTTCCATTCTTATATTCCATCGTTCCACTGCCTTTTCTAAAACTATTTTTAATGACACCTGCTTTGACAAGCTTTTTTCCTGGTGCGCCGATCACATGGATTTAAGTGCGCTACTAATTTGGCACTTAGGTCCCACCTTTCTACCACTGAAATACTTAACTGCTACTTCTACTCCAAGATTATTTTCTCGTACTTCCCGTTGTAGAATTTCATTCTGTTTAGTCGCTTCTCTGATAGCTACAATCTCTAAAAAACTAAATTCAACGTTAAGCCTTTCTTCAATACTCACTGTACCCAGTCTTTTCTCTCACTGTATACCACTGCACAATATTTGTGATTCCGCCTTGCTTAGGGTGAATTGATTAAAATAAAGATCACCTCGTTATGTGTCATTCAACGCCAACATCTGACTGACTCGTAAATTCTTGATTGCAATCATAACTTTTCCACTCTTATAAATCTTCCATCTATAAACGCTTCCATTTTTATATTCCATCGTTCCACTGCAATTCTTCTCATTCAATCTCACTTTGTCAACAACTCCGATGTAATTGCATCGTTTGTTGTCGTTCATATGAAATCGCACCTGAACCTACTCGGAGACGCTGTCAATGTAACAGCTTTATTTACACAGTTTGAATTATCGTTCTCACCTTGTCTATTTGGAATGTTTTGCATTTCAAGGCACAAACAATTCCTCTTTAATCTGCGGCAAATCCTACATTTTCTGCCAATGAAATCAAACCAGATTCACAATATATTCAATGAGGAAAGAACGAACTAGAATATAATTTAATATAATCGCAAAATAACTAAATTAACGGGCTTGCTTATGACTAAATAACTTCTTCTCATACATGGGGTTTTATTTTATAATACGCCTACCCAGGTTTAAATAAGAGATGACATACATTTTTGAAAAATATTCCACCTTGTTAGTCATTCAGATCTTGATGACAAGTGGAAAAGGTGATGATAATAAGAGAGTTTCATAAAAAATGTATTCAGCATTATTTAGTTTGGTTTCTTCAATGACATCATATCAACCACATATACTTATTTAATGTCGAAATCTGATTTCTGTTGTAACCCTGTTAAAGAGTCACAAATAAAAACAGGAACACAGGGTTAGCGTAAACAATTGTATAAACAAAATTACGCGTAGAAGTACAATATGCCAGCTTGTTCGTCTAGCTGAGGAGCAAGCGGTGTTGGATATCAAAGTCTCTGTTCGATAAGTCACGCTACGGGTGTCTGACTCATACCAGACCGGTGATCTCCCGGTGACGACTAGTCACATGATATTTATGCAGATTGAGTTAGTCCATTACTATGTTAATGGGTAGGTCCGCCACAACACCTCCCCCTCCAAAGCTGTTACTCCGAAGGAGTATCAGTATTTCTTTTCTTTAGGATTAACTATGAGCGGATCTGTAAATTTCCTCTTCCTTCCAGATCGACGTGGTTCTGGCGTAGTTTGAGGGGGTTCAATATCAAAAGTATTGTAGACGGTTTCTATGGCATCTACATCTTCTTGAGGGATATCATTTTGGTCCTCAGTCAGACTTTTGCGTATCTGATTTAGGTGCCTCTTATGTACAAATTTGGGTCCCTGGATTATATAGCTCATGTTGCCGATTCTTAATTTCCCCCAGTTCCCAAAAAGAAACATTATATTTGTAGCCTTGAAATAAACCTTATCTCTAGGATTATAACGTTTGTTTGGTAATGTAGAGGTTTTACTTTGCTTACTTTGCCCCGTCAACAGTTTGTCGAAGACCGACCTTATTTTTCGACCAAACATGGCTTCCGCCGGGCTTGGTAGAGGGTATGGTAGTCTTTAAGTGATGCATTCAGACCGGTTGAGAAATCAGCACATACGCGAATTTCCTTAGATTTTTTTTTTTACATAGACGCTGGGTGCGGTCTACTGACTATATTCTATTTTGGACAAAATACCGATACTCCCGAGTCTGTCTAATTCCTGATTATTTTTTTCTAGAGACGCGAACGAAACGTTGCGTTTTCTCTTAAAGACCGGCTGAATATTTGGTTTCAACTCTAGTTTAACGGCCATTTAATGCATTTTCCTAGACCAGGTGCGAAAACGTCTGCAGAATCTTTTTTTAGGTTGGATTTCAGTTTTTCCGTCTCAGATGAAAGTGATTCTAATTTTTTTACAGAAGGTAGACATTAGCAGGTCCCACAAGTTAAATTCAAGTATCCAATCAGTACCGAACAGGTTTTCTGTGTTCTTCATTGTGTAGACTTTTAGTTTTTTAGTAGTACTAAGTAGTGTGATATTAGTGATAAATTCTCCTTCGAAATTAATTTTGTGCCATTAACAGCTTTGGCTACTTTGTATGATTTTAACATAGTGGGCCTATTTAGTCTTTTCCGCGTATGTACATTAATGATTGACACGTCTGAGCCTGAATCCAGTTGTAACTTAATCTCATTACCTAGAATTTTAACAACGACATATTTTCGTAGGATTTCTTAGTTATTCGAAGGTTCGTGTTTGACGTACACGACTTTTGATTTTATTTTTATTTCTACAGTTGGAACTTTTATCTACTATTTTTTTTTACATATCAAGCATTTTTGGATAGATATGGACAGTCTTTAACCCAATGTAATACTCCACATCGGTTACACGGGCTAGGTGGATTTTTTTTTCTTTTTATGAATCATGCTTTAAAAGTATGAAGATTCGAGTAATTATTATTTCTTCTGTACTCCATTTTGTTCGTTGAGTAAGATTTTGGTTGTCTGGATAATTTCTTTACCTGAGTGATACCAGTTTCAATGTCTTTTGAATCCTTTTTTATGATCTCTACTCACTGACAATCTTCTGTCAGCATTTGTAATGTCAGGTTTGGTTCATTCTCCAGCTTAGTACACGACATCTACTTTCTGAGTCTCTACTTGACGTAAGCCCTTGTGCAAATATTAAACATTTGAAATTGTCTACACTGAGTTCTGATAACCGGAATTCATCGCAGTGTTTATTAACCACCGCTGCGTATGTAGAGAAGTCTTCCTCGTCATTTTTTACAAGGTTTAGAGATTTCCACCTTTTTTGGAATTGGGAAGTTTTTGAACTAAAAAGTTCGGTAAGGAGTTATACTGTGTCGGTAAAAGTTAGCTCAGAAGTTTTCCTCAGTAGGATAAAACCTAGAAATTATCATGTTCTACGGTATTTAATTTACGTAGTAACAAACGACTTTTTTCTGATCAGTCTAATTTGCACAATCTATACTGAAGAAATCCTCATACCTTCTATAGTAAGCAGCAAACGTTTTGTCCTCATCTGGCGCGTAACAGAAATTGTCTATTGCATTCCAAATAGAATCCTGCGAGAAAGCGGTATTATTTTCTGTGTTTGAATTGTTTGTTAAGACTTGCGAGAATATTCTTCAATTCGTTGCTGTCTTTCTTCTGAACGTTGCTGACGGTCAACTAACTGCGATTGTGTTTCGTCCCATTTTGTTTTTTTGTTTTTTTTTGTTGATCGATTTGAAATATTTGTTATTCATTTGAAGCCGTTGCGTTTTTTTTCTGTTCCAGTTGTAGCTTTAAAAATTGAGTAAACGTACTCTTTAACTCTTCCATTTTTCCTTTTTTTTTTAACACAGGGTTGGGTACGGGTTATGAGTATTCGATTGAACTAAGTTTTAATGCCGTAAAAAAAAATAAAATCTTGGTTTTTACTTTATTTTTTAACAACTGAGCGGGGGAAGCAGTAATTAGTTTTCCTTTTTTATTTACCCGCTTTAGACTCGTAATCTCATACCAGTCTGGTGCTCTTCCGGTGACTACTCGTCACATGGTATTTATGCAGGTTGAGTTAGTCTACTTCTATGTTAATGGGTAGGTTCGCCACAACAATTCCTTTGTTAGTGTTTTCAGCATTCAACAGAAATCATTTCCTTTCAGGTTCTTTCAAAGATCGTTTCTCATTATCAGGAATAATTATCTTGCAGTGTCAGAGAGAATACATTATAATGTCATCTTTTTTTACAGTAATGTTCATCCTGTACAAAAACCGTGGGCCACTTGAATTAGACGTAATTTATTCGGATAGAAAACGGTTAACTCTAAACTTGTTATTGTTATTGTTGTGGGATCTGCCCTTTGTATATGATAATGGACTCGACTGTGTATACATATACTCCCACACTAGAGAGAACAGCGGTTGAGGGTTGAGAGTAATCGTAGAGATCCGTGAGAGTTATCAGAGAGTACCGGAACTGATAAGTAAGTTACCGAGAGATTCCGCAGTTACCCAGAGATTACCGCATCAGAAGTCAGACGAGCTCTGAGCTCCACTCGGCTAGAATAATATACACGGATACACAATTTCCAACGACTTCACTTCAAGACTTGTATATATTTATTTCTTACTAATAGTATTCCTGGATTACCAACCTGCGTTCAAGTTTGTAAAGTACGTCCATATATCCTACTTTTCTATATCAATATCTGTTTTTGTTGTTCATTTTTGTTATGGTAAAACGCATCTATTGTTCAGATAAAGGACTCTCCTTCTCCTCAATAAGATTTAACAGGAGCTTAACGGGAGAAGTACTTGGGAAGTTCATAGGACTTCTTTAGACTTCTATTGGAGTTCAGTAGAAATACTAGGCAGTTGATATTAGTTGGCAGTTAGCCGATTACTAAGGAGAGTTTTCACTGGAAGATTACCAAGTTCATAATATTTTGGGTAGGTTAAGTCGATTAGCAACTGACATATCACGATTATAATCTTCAGTGCGAAAGCTACTCCACAACAATTATTTTTTGCGGTTTCTCACTCGGAATCCGCAACAGTTAGGAACGCTGAAACATACTCTTGGAAGTTGGTACTACAGAACATTGGTTTACGGGAAGAAGTTCTTCGACTAGAACTGCTCAACGATGGAATAAGAAGATATGTGGATGGTTTACCAGAACGTAAGTGTCATGCCGTGTTCTTGTGGTAAAGGTTTGATTTGTGGGGAATGAATTCTTCCGAACACTTTATGTGAAAGTAACAATATTCTCGCCTTGAATATTTGTTGAATTCATAAAATGTAAATGTTACTATTTTGACCTGAAAAAGAAAAAGGAGATGAAATTTACATTGACGCACATGTTAACGACCTGTCCGTGTGAACTTCTTATCCGATACTGAGAATGTACTGTGTGTGCTTGTGAAGAGGAGAAAGGTTGAGTCAATTCTTTTTGGTTTAGAATGAGTGAGTTCGTAATTATAATTGTTATAATTGTTTTATTATAATTATCTTTCAAAATATAGTTAATTTTTATCTACCTTTCATGGACACGACATCGGAAACAAAAGTTAATTTTCTAATAGGTTATCTTAGATACATGTCATCATGCAAAATCATATAATATTCGCAGATTGATACGCAACTACAAAATTCTTAATGTCGTAGTTACTAAAGATTCATCACAAAAGCACTTTTGAAAATAATAACGCTGTTTAAGAATTCACTTAACTCTAGAGAGACTGTGTGTATTTTTTAATCATCTCACCCCAAGCAAAGCATTCCACTGCCACTATTGCTCATGGGGCTACATAGGGGAAGGTAAAGAGAAGGAGTGGTTAGACATAGGGAATGTCAGGAGGAAGGTGACAGATGAGTAAGGATACCGAGGATGTGGGTTGGGCAGATGGGAGGAGTGCTTGATATATTGGGAGCAGGTTAGTGTGTTAGGAGGTGTGTATTGACCTTACATTTAAACTCATGGAGATTGTATCCGTCGGGGAAGCAATCGTGTGGAAGGGAATTCCACAGTCGGGAAGTGCGAGGAAAGAAACTGTTGGAGTAGAAGTTGCGGTTGCATTTTATCGGCTTCACTGTAAAAGGGTGGGATCTAGTTGCTAATCTAGTATCTCGTGCAAATTCGTATTTAAGGGGCACCAGTGATCTAAGTTCATCGGAGCAGAAGCCGTGAAAGTATTTATAGAAGAGACACAGGGAAGCCACGTCGCGCCGGTGGCAGAGAGATTGCAGGCGGTCTGCCAAGTCGGTATCTATCACATTACAGACCCTCCTCTGAACCTTATCGAGAAGCCCGAGGAGAACAGCAGGGGCACCCGACCAGATATGGCAGCAGTATTCAATGCACGGGCGGATGGTAGATTTATATATGTGCAGGATATATTTAGACGGAAAAAACTTCCGGGCCCTGCACAGAGAACCGACTTTCATAGCAGCGGATTTAGCAATGGATTCGATATAGTCATTCCATTTGAGGTCCGCTGAAAGTGTGAGACCAAGGAGGCGTAGTGTTTTACTCTCTGGGAGGCAAGCCTGGTCTATGCTAATGGGAGGTAGGTGAGATTGTCGATGATGGTTAATTGAGAGTAGCTTCGTTTTAGAAGCATTAAAATTTACTAGCCATTTCTTACCCCAGTCCAATATGGATTGGAGGTCTTTTCAATCTCGGCTGTGAGGTTAGCTTTGACGCCTACACCAGATTTTTGTAGGAGGCGAGAGTAAATTGTGGTGTCATCTGCGTACAAAACTACTTTGGCTCTTATGGAATCAGGGAGATCATTAATGTATATCAGGAAGAGTGTAGGACCTAAGATGGTGCCTTGGGGGACATTGCAACATTATCTTAGATACATGTCATCATGCAAAATCATATACTATTTGCAGATTGATACGAAACTACAAAATTCTTAATGTCGTAGTTACTAAAGATTCATCACAAAAGCACTTTTGAAAGTAATAACGCTGTTTAGGAATTCACTTAACTCTAGAGAGACTGTGTGTATTTCAATGACAAATACAGAATCAGAATATTTTGGTCAGAGGACAGAATGTCACAGGTAACCATTTAACACAAACACACGTTCCCCTTCTAAATGCTCTCAGTTTATCTGAGAATTATGCTAATCCAAAGACAAAAGGAGATTAACACTTTACGTGAAAGTAACAATATAACAGTGATTGGTTTGCCACATCCCCCTGTGAAAGGTTAAATGGACTCGGGTCGAGAATTTTAAATTTTTGCTTATTATTTTCGTAGTGTTTTTAAAAAGTCCCTATAACATCGGAATGTAAATATTATAACATTTAGAACAAGTTTGTCATTGTAATTTCCCTCTGTAAATGATCTTGAATTAGATCAAAAGTCAGTCACTTAAGTGTCATAAGTGATACATGCTTTGGGCGATCATGTCTCGGAAGAGACGTGACTGAATGGGTGGAAGATTATTCCGTAGCTGGTTGCCATTGCTTTCTGTGCTAGACTGGTTACCAGCCAAGGCTATAGGACCTAATCAGTCCTGTTATTAACACATAACTGAAAGGAAGAGACAGATTAAAACATTTCCCAAGGGTATTAGTGCGCAAGTGAATACAAGGAATTTAACTGGAATTCGAACTCGGCTCCTCGATTTGTCGTTCCGAGTTGATATCCACTGCACCACAACGCACATCCAGATCAAAAGTATTTGGGTAACCAAAAAAAAAAAAAAATGGAAGATCTACGAGGTCTTTTTTGATGAATTTCATCTTAACATCAAGAAACTGATTAGAAAACTGGGTAGGTCCAGTATAAAAATAAGTGGCCATAATGTCTGTATCTTTTAATGAAACATGTCTGAATGAAGATATGCTACCTAAATATACACATTTATTCATTTATATGCGCATGTAACAACGGATCCGTAGCATATTAATGAAAATAGACTTTTTATTTTATACACAAATACTTCCAATATTATTTAGCAACATAATTCGTTTTTCTCTTTTTGTATAAAATGCAAAGATCAAAGATTACATTGTAAGCATTTCCGATCGAAACACAACTATTAACTACAGGTCAGACTGCAGACCTTCAGGTCCTCTCTTGCATATGTGTGTATTCGAGCGTTATCGTACGCTTTTGTTTATTGTGGCTGTTGATGGTAAATACGCGGAAAAGGTTGAACATCGTTGCATCAACTATGTGTTAAAATGCGTCTGTATGTGTGTGCACTTCAATTAAAATTACCGTCTTCGTGCTCAAAACAATTTGCATGCGTTTATATATTTATTTTTGTGCCACTATATGTTTCTGTATCTGTGTCTCCGTTCGTGTTTTGGTGCGTATATATTTATATATGTGTGTGTATGCGTGCGAGACTTTTGTAAAACACTTTCGACAATGAATTCTGTTAACAGCGTAGCCGTTACTCAAATGCGAAAATGCAGTTTACACAAAATTAAGTCCGCAGAATCTTCACAAGTCAATGGTCCGGAAACCATTTAAATGTAAGTGTCCATATCAAATCTACAGGATAGTTTATGGTCAAAGTTTGCTTGAGCCTCGAAATTTGATGAGAAGTAGCCGCCCGTGATAGGTGCCAAGCTACCTGTGACGCCATAATTCATGCTCCATGCATCTCCAATAAAAGAATGTTCAGAGAAGCCATTCTGAAAGAAAGCGGATCGTTATTGCGCCATCAACAACGACAAACTGCAGCGTAGATTGCTGTCACGACGACAAATATTACTTAATCTCTGGGGGAATTCTTCATGCTTCACACGTAACCGATCGGCAATTGGGCAGGGCAGATACTATAGCGTAACTGGTAATGACGTTGGTCATATTCACAGCTTTTCTACTCGAAAAATTGATTTACAGTTAACGTAACGTCGTGAAATGTGGAGTCGACAAGCAAAATTCGATTTTCAGTCGCATTCACTTTCGCACAAATATTCGGAGGAAATGCATGAATCCAATTCTTTAGATTAGACTGTTCCTTAGATCGTAACCAGACAATTCACAATTCAAAAGCTTACTTTCGCACAAATGCTCAGAGGAATGTCATGAATCCAATTCTTTAGATTAGATTTTGTTCCTTAGATCGTAACCAGACAATACACCATCCAAAAGCTCACTTTCACACAAATGCTCAGAGGAATGTCATGAATCCAATTCTTTAGATTAGATTTTGTTCCTTAGATCGTAACCAGACAATTTACCATCGAAAAATCTCACTTTCGCACAAATTTTCAAAGGAAAGGCATGAATCCAATTCAATCTGATTAAACTTTGTTCCTTAAATCGTACCTAGACAATTCACCATCCAAAAGCTCACTTTTGCAATAATGCTCAGAAGAAAGGCATGAATCCAATTCTTTACATTAGACTTTGTTCCTTAGGCCATAACCAGACAATTCACCATGCAAAAACTCACTTTCGCACAAATTATCTGAGGAAACGCATGAATCTAATTCAATTTGATTAAACTTTGTTCCTTAGATCGTAACCGGACAATTCACCATCCAAAAGCTCACTTTCGCACAAATGCTCAGACAAAAGGCATGAATCCAATTCTATAGATTAGACTTTGTTCCATAGATCGTAACCAGACAATACACTATCCAAAAGCTCACTTTCACACAAATGCTCAGAGGAAATGAATGAATCCAACCCTTTAGATTAGATTGTGTTCCTGAGATCGTAACGAGGCAATTCAGCATCCAAAAGGTCACTTTCGCACAAATGCTCAGAGGAAAGCATGGATCCAATTCTTTAGATTAAATTCTGTTCCTTTGATCGTAACCAGACACTTTACCATCGAAAAGATTACTTTTGCCCAAATGCTAAGAGGAAAAGCATGGATCTAATTCAATTTGATTAAACTTTGTTCCTTATATCGTAACCAGACAATTCACCATCCAAAAGCTCACTTTCACACAAATGCTCAGAGGAAAGGCATGAATCCAATTCTTTAGATTAGACTTTGTTCCTAACATCATAACCAGATAATTCAACATCCAAAAGCTTTTCATTATATTTACTAATTCACATATGATAACGTAAAGGAATTTATGCAGACAAATGGTCATATATGTCATGAAGTAATTTAGATCTAGAAAATAATTGTTAACGAACGGAAAATGGAATTGGATAATCGAGTTCTTGTTCATGCCTTTAAAAATTCATGATTTTCATTCGGTACCTACGTGCTATAGGTTAATATTAGGCTACATTAGGTTACTATTAGTAGTAAAACAGTCTGGGCGAAGGAAAACATCAAATTTAACGCCATGGAGACGGTAACAGAACATTTTTACGTTATTTTTCACTATAAAACCATACTAAAGCACAGTTTACAGAATCTAAACTTATTTATAAATGAAACTTTGTATGTGTGTGTGAGTGTGTGTGTGTGTGTGTGTGTGTGCGCGCGTCCGTGTGTGTGTGTGTGTGTGTGTGTCCGTTACCTATAGACTACGAAACGGCTGAAACCAATTTTCTTGAAAATTTACACTATAGTAGTATTATAAGCGTGTGAGTGTGTTCCTAGCTTGGTTTTGTGTCGAAGTACCCCTGATAAATATCGAAAATCGATAATCGAAAAAATCGGGTTATAGAAGGAGTGGTCCGATTTTAATCAAATTTGATACACTCATAGACAAAGACATAAGAAACAATATTCAGTTCTTACAATAGTGCAGAAAATCGATAATATTTATACATATATATATATATATATATATATATATATATAAAAGGCAAGATGTTTGTGTGTGTGTGTCTGTTTATCTGCTTGTATGTCTGTATTTTTTCAGCCCTTTTATTTTACTTTTTGCATCGGGTTTGGCTCTAAGTAGGTATAATTGTAGTTCTTAGTCTCAGCCATGATACCATTTACTAAGAGAACTTATTTAGCCTCCAAAATTCCGTTTAAGACGAAAAAACTGATTTGATATCGATACCAGGAAATGAAAATTTGACTTACATCCATGCATTTTTCTTTCAGTCTACGATTTCACTTTAACTGGAAACAACTATTGCTTTTTAGTCTTTCGTGCCAACGTCCAACGAGTCTGAGCTCCAGGACCATGGATTAGTTTTAAAGCTTTCATTGTCCCCGAGCAACGCCGGGCTACACTGTTAGTTTAAATTAAAGGAATCTAAAAACACGTACAAATGCTACATTTAATGAGCCACTTTAGATAGTGCTGCTTTTTAATATCATGTATGAACGCGGAAGAAAACGAATTTCAGTTTAACATGAAGCGTAGAGGTGGTTAGTTTTTCTTTTATTCGGCCTTGTGTCAGACTTAACCAAACTCCCTAGAGCATACAAGTTTAAATGGAGAATTCATCATCAGAAATATTATCAGCAGGTTTTCATCAGTTGGGATGTGTAGATTAGTGTAGAAGGGTGGAATAATAAAATATACATTTTGAATTTAAAATAGAAATTTATTATAAGAAGGAATAACAAGAATTCGTAGAAATGTTCAATGAGGAAGTGAAGGTATCAAGAGTTCATAGAAAATGTTTGTAGTAGTAATTGTTGAAATAGAGAAAGAGAACAAGGTGCGACCTGACCTTATCTCCGGGTTGATTTGAAGTAGGTTACATTTTAGATGTGTCAGAAATCCGCTTCCCCTGACTGACCGCTGAGACGCTTAGAGACAATCCTAAAATATTGAAACCAGTCACGTGTTGTGGCTCAGTGAAACGATTTTTTTCTTTAGCTGTGGAAAAACCGTTTCTCTGACGTATTTTGAATTTTACGATTTAATGTCTAATCAGGATCCACAGTTCCGTTACAAACAAAAACAGGTTTCGTGTATATTTAAGACATGCCCACGTTCACGTAGCAATGCGTCACGATGGATGAGAACAGAAAGGACTGTTATATTTATGGATTGAGAGAAGTGTGGGGTCAACATTAGAAAAAAAGGAAGAAGTAGAATTCTCATAGAATACGTCTGACAAAGTGTTCACGAAAGCAGTAGAAACCATAATTTATTAAAAAAGCACGATTACCTCGAATTGGTGATATTAAAAACATTCTCTGCAAAAAACAAATGAATGAAAAATAAACAACTGGGAAAATTGCCATAAAGCAGTGCTTGACAAAGTAATATAAAATAATTCCTTCTGTGCTTATATATATATATATATATATATATATATATATACAAAAACTTCGATTTATATGGACCAAAAACGTCTGTCTGTTTGTGTTTTTATTATAGCTTTTCGATTTTCTGTTAATGTGCTGATTATTGTGCTCTAAGTTTTTTTATGTTATTTTTTTTTCAAATACTTTAACGTTTATTATCAAGAATCGTTGTGGTGTCCGTGTAAAAGTTAGAATTCATTTGTCTGCATCCTAGTATTTTTGGGGAATGTGAATATTTCAAAATTTTCTAATGTGATGTCATCTTTAAGGCTATTCATAACGAGGCCACACAAGCGAATGCGATGTATTTAGTTTATTTAATTGGTTAATTTTTGACAATACTAAATATTAAATCATATGCAATTCGAAAGAATCTACAAAAAAAAACTGCAATGTAATGTAATTATTTTAGTTTTCCTTAAGATTTCCTCTATTTCATCATTTTTGCTGAGTAATTCTGTGTGTGCTTTGATTTTTGTATATAATTCTGGGTTGCTTTTGTTGTGTGTGAAAACGTATGCTAGAATGTTTTCTTCTTTTTATTGTTTATACCGTATTTTTTTTTATTCCGGAGAGATTCTAATGGTACTTCTTCTGCAATTTGGAAACCATTGTTTATTAGTGGAGTGGGGTATTCTCTATATGTAGTGTTTTTTGTAGTTCCTCTGGGCGTATTTTACGAATGTGACATGAGAAACTTAACGTGCGAGTGTAAAAAAAACCCAAATCGGACGCACGCATATGATCTTTCTGACCTGCCAACCACCTGACTTATCTATACACGATATGTTGGCTATCAGAAAAAACGAACGTATCTCAATATGTGAAGTCACACGTTTATTCGGCTGAAGAGAGTCAACTTAGAGACTCGAAACACGTGTAGTGACACAAATACCATCATTAACATATACAAAAAGCAAGTAATATTAATAATAATAGCAACAATAAAATTACCCTTTAAACAAAGCGTTCACGGCTTCTCGCATTTTCTCTTCTATGCCAATCTTTCTAGTTGGAACAAGCACTATTTCTGTTTTTAATATATATATATATATATATATATATAGAGAGAGAGAGAGAGAGAGAGAGAGAGAGAATAAAAAGTGTGAGAAGCCGTGAAGGTTTATTTTAAAGTGTATATTTATTGTTTTTGTTATTATGCATGTTATGAAACATTAAGTGACCATAATGGTATTTGTGACGCTACACGTGTTTCGAGTCTAAAATTGACTCTCTTCAGGTGAATAAATTGGTGGCTCTACGTATCGAGTTCCTTTTGTTTCTGATCACCAAGTTGTTGTTTTATAAATAAGTAAGTAGAAAAATTAAGAAAATAAATAAAATCAGTAAAATAAAATAAAATAAAATAAGATAAAATAAATCAAATGTTGGTACGTTGAATTGCCTGTGTTTTTTCACATCAGCAGGTGTATAAATGGATAAACAGATAAATAAATAAACAGATGAAAGAATCAAGTGTTTATCCTAATTTGAAGTGGTTTTGGTCTGGGGTGACCTTTTTAGTATGTTAAAATTATCTTCTAGTCGCCATAGCTTATTTACCATCTGTCAGTTGCTTGTTCTTTATTGCTTTGACGGTGTTTTGAATCTGGTGTGTGTGTGTGTGTGTGTGTGTGTGTGTGTGTGTGTGTGTGTGTGTGTGTGTGTGTATTTATTTCGTCTTCATGTTTTACAATTGTTTTTTATGGGTCATCTAGTTCTTTTTTATTGTTTGTGGCTATCTTTTGAATTTGGTGTGTGTGTGTGTATGTAGGTGGGTGCGTGTATGTGTGTGTGTGTATGTATGTGTGTGCCTGTATGTTATTCGGTGTGAGTGTGTTTTTCATGTTGTTTTGTCGAGCGAAGGCTTGTATTTTTTATGAATCTTTCTTCCTGCATTATTAATATTTCATAACCTTTGTTTTGATATATGGGTATAACTTTGAATTTGCCTTCATTACATTCATGTTAATGTTGGGAGACATATAATTTCCTGTTATGTGATAATTTTATATTGCTTCTATGACGAGAAATTCTATTGTTCAAGTATTGTGTCGCTCCTACGTATATCTTTGCACATTTGTTGCATTTTAGAGCGTAAACTATATATATATATATATATATATATATATATATATACAGCTGATAGATGTCAAACCGTTCCCCTCCAAATTTTTACAATCTAAAATAATTTCTGACTTTAGATAACCTTGAAAAGGTCGGTAAGCCATAAAAAACAACTCACCGAAAAAGTGACTAAAAAAATATTAAGACATGTGAAAATTCAGTTGGAAAGAAAAGTACTAAACTGTTATGCGATATTTATAATCCTTTATATCGGTGAACGATGGCCAATTACTTTGCAAATGAATATGATATTTTGAAAAGACAGAGATACAACTGTTGATGTCGTCGTACTCACGCAAGCCAAGAATTCTATGGACAGAACACGTGACGAAGAAGGAAGCTTTAAAGAAAACAAATGTTGAAATGACAATTAGACTAAAAAATAAAAAAATGGTGGTTAAATTACACATGGGAAATGACATATGACTAGGAAAGCGGTCTTGGAGATTCTAACGGAAAATAAGTAATTGAGGATGAAGAGAAGAGAAGGAAATAGCAATTAACCTACCTAATTAATTGATTTGTAACGAACACAAACATTATGGGATAAATAATGA
This sequence comes from Ascarosepion bandense, assembly GCA_037127315.1. Taxonomy (NCBI): domain Eukaryota; kingdom Metazoa; phylum Mollusca; class Cephalopoda; order Sepiida; family Sepiidae; genus Ascarosepion; species Ascarosepion bandense. The sequence continues at coordinate 2,501,504 of JBBBDQ010001003.1, read as the reverse complement.
AACAACAAGGGACATAGGGAGATATATTTATACCACACCCTTAATAAACACAGCAGATAAAATAGAAGGCTAAAATACTTTACAGAGTTCGTATACCTTCACCATCTACTACAGTTATAATCAAACGAGTGATATCCCTTTCCGGTGCCACAGCATCACTTTCCTTCAGTATTTGATCGAATCCACGTCTTTTGTTTCGACTTGTGGCGGTCTGTTCTACTGATTGGTAGCGGCATGCTTCTTTGAGCCTTCAATTTTAGACAAGCATTCAACTATAAATATACTTGTCTTGCTCCTCCTTTTGTTACGTTCTTCCTCCATCTTATACATAATAAACTATTCCGCGTTTTGATCGCGTAGAAAGAGGGGGAAATGTATCAGAATATACTAACAAAAACAGATAATACACTTTGATCTCCAAGAAGACCGAAATAAATGCAGTATTTTTTTAGACGCACAGTAACAAACGATGGAAACTGAGTAAGGTAATGGTCAAAAATTCAGTTACCATAAATTACATAAAATAGCTTCGTCTACTGAATTATTTTAAATTATTATTAATAAAAATGTTTGTAAGACGGGGATTTTAATAGAAAAAGAAAGAAAGATAAAAGCATTTAAATTCTCCGTTCATCGCCTCACAAATAATTTACTATTCCGTTCTAGTCTCGTAAAATGAGAAGAATAGACGCTACTTCGTTTCAGTGATTCAAAGAAATAAAGAAAGAAAGAAAGGAATACAGACGTATATGGAGAGTACAAAATAAAAAAAAGTTATTTTTCTTTACTGTTTGAAAGTTTGCGATCAACTGTGAAAATATTAATTAACCAATGAAAAGAGAGCGATTTGAAGAAACAACCAATTCAACTTTCAATGACCCGTATTGTGTTGATTCCAAAAAATGAGTTTGCGTTGAAGCTGACCACGTGATCCGAGTTGGTTACATATTTCACGTTTTCGGTTTATCAATATGAAGGACAACGTATCAGTGGACATTCAACCCAACACAATGTAGCAAGAAAATGGTCACCTTCTCACTTTCTCTCTCGTGCTGATTTCTTTATTATTCTTTATCACCTACTCACTGTTCACAACAGAAAGAGAGCAAGACATTACAACTACCCTGTTGATACATCACATCGAAACATGGTCTTATTTCTTTATCTGAATAAATCAAATTTTACTGCAACAAACGAACCCTTTATTCTGTAAACGTCTCACTACACTATCTTTTAGAACATTTCACAGTTAATAATTTCACTTCGTACAAATTGAATGTTATTTTGCTTTATAATAAATTTTTATTTATTTATACTAACAAAACAGTTTTATCTTTCCAGCTTTCTGATAATCTGGGTTAAATTATGGGATGTTCGGTTATGCTTGGCAAAAGGTCAATTTAGTAAACATAATTGAGCTCCCTACTTCAAGTGTTTAATGTCTGTTTTATTGAAATGGAAACAAATTTCAATTTCGAATCTTTTCATATGTACTCAATTCTTAAAATATCGACCAGCTTTCCAATTATTTTATATTTTTATTGCAATATTTTCTTAAGGTTGATGAGCTGAAATATTTAGAATTTGGAATTTCTAATATTTTATTATCGTAAAACTCGCAACGAAAATATTCAGAAATTAATATTTATCGGAGAATTTCAATAGGAAAAACCTAATTTAAATACTATTGGACTTAATGTCAATACGATACCCACGTCAGCTGTTCCAGCAAGCTGTGTCGATTTGTACGACGTTTAATCATAAATCATTCTATTTGTCTATACTACTATCTACATCTCAGAAATATAGACAAATAGAATTATATATTATTAAACGTCGTACAAATAGCGGCAAATATGAGGACAATAGTCCGAATAATGTAAATACTGTAAATACTACGTCATCTCAAAGATATATACAAATAAAATGATCTATTATTAAACATCGTGCACATGGCAACAAAGATGAGGTCAATAGTCCGAATAATATAAATATTGTAAATACTACCACATCTCAAAAATATAGTCAAACTAGCAGTATAGCCCGGCGTTCGTCGGATGTAATGAAAGCTTTAAAACTAATCTTTGGTCCTGGAACTCACACTCTTTGGACGTTGGCACGAAAGACTAAAAAGCAGTAGTGGTTTCCAGTTAAAGCGAAACCGTAGACTGAAAGAAAAATGAATGGATGTAAGTCAAATTTTGATTTCCTGGTATCGATATCAAATCAGTTTTTTTCGTCGTAAACTGAATTTTGAAGGCTAAATAAGTCTTCTGAGTAAATGGTATCATGGCTGAGACTAAGAACTACAATTATACCTACTTAGAGCCAAACCCGGAGCAATAACGAAAATAAAAGGGCTGAAAAAATAGACATGCAGGCAGATAAACAGACACACACAAACATCTTGCTTTATATATATATATATATATATATATATATATATTATCGAATGTCTGCACTATCGTAAAAACTGCAACCTTGAAACTTCTGAATATCGTTTCTTATGTCTTTGTCTATGTGTGTATCAAATTTGATTAAAATCGGACCAATCTTATAACCAGATTTTTCTCGATTATCGATTATCGATTTTCGATATTTATCGGGGGTACCTCGACACAAAACCTAGCTAAGAACACTCGCAGACGCTTATAGTAGAACTGTGCAAATTTTCAAGAAAATTCAGTTCAGCCGTTTCGGAGTCTATAGGTAACGGACACACAAGCATACAGACATACACTCACACAAAGTTTCATTTTTAAATAAGTTTAGATAGAATGATCTGTTATTAACCGTTGTACAAATGGCAACAAAGATGAGGACAATAGTCCGAATAATGTAAATACAGTCAATACTACCTCATCTCAGGCATATAGACAAATAATTTAGTTTTACTTAAAAATTCTATATAGAGATACATGTAAACATCGTAAGAGTGTTTCTACACTTACGAATGCAATATTTAGGATTGTTAAAATAGTTTTGGTAATCGAAGAGCCTTTCACACTCACATTTTTATTAGTTTTTTCTTTGATTCCACCAGTTCAAAACATTAGAGCAAGAACGCAACTTACCTTTTCTATGTAGTCGTGTCATCGTCATTTTTCCATTGTTCTATTCATTAAAAAAGGCTCCTGTGTTATTCCATGCCTTGACCCTTAAATCTTAACTTCTTTCAATAAAGGTCTGTCCTAGTTATTTCTCTTTCTTTATTACCTACACTCTCATTTTTATTCTACACTTTAGTATTTTGTTGATCAAAGCTCTCTATCTTGAGTAGCCCTCGAGACTTGTTTTAGGTGAACTTCATTATTAAATAGAAACCATAATCAAATAAAAGTCTCTAGCTATTTAGATAGCATTGCTGATACGTTATTTGGTTTAAGAACGTTGCTCTTCTTGTTAATGTTCCCTTGACATTCCCGTTCGCAGAGAAATGACGTCATAAGAGTGAATCTAATAAGCATCCAATTAGATAAGTATTTCTCTTTAGAATATCTACTATTTCCTTAATTATTTTAATTTATGTTATCCTTTCTTCTGGTTACTTCTGTTTGATTACTTCTTCTGGTATATGCTATATTCCATCAGGACGCAAGCGATCATGGCTTTCTACATTTCCGTATACCTGGTAGCTCTTAGCACGCCTTCTCCTGTAACACTATTCAATCCTTGTTCTATCATCTACCTGATTCGGTTCTTAAAATATGTTATCTGTTGCTTTTCCCTGCTTCTTTCTCCCTCTATCTGGCCTGTTAGTATCAGGTTCTCCAAGCCCTCCTTCCTCAATGCATGCCCCAGGAACTTCAGCTGTCTCTTCTTGATGCTCAGCATTAATTTCCTTTTTGTTTTCATCATTTCTGGGACCTCACATGCTCGATCCATGATATTCGCAGCATCCTTCTGTAGAACCACATTTCAGTTGCTTCAAGTTTTTCTTTCATCTTTGAGGATATTGTCCAGCATTCACTTCCATATTGAAGAACTGACAATTCATAGCGAAATTGTCCTGATTCTTAATACTTTACTTAACTTTTGGAATGCTTCTTTTGCCATGCCAATTCGCCTTTGGATCTCTGTGTCACACTTTCCGTTTTTCTGTTTTTTTATTGAGACCAATCGAAGCTCTTAGTTTCAAATTATTGTCCTTAAAGCCACGCCCATTTCATGCGCGACCCATCATCTTCGTCTGTTCAACAGATTGTGTTTCCTTCATAGCTTATCAAGGCCTTCCTGTCTACTTGAATTCGAGAAATTATTATTATTATTCATGTGCCATGTTCCTTCAGGACGTAGGTGATCATTGACTATCACTTGTCTCTTGTCGGTTTCACTATTTGTCATCTTGGTAACACTCCCAACCCCCGCCACGCTATCCATTTGCTCAGGACTATCAAGTAAATCTCGCATTACTTCCCCCTGTCTCTATTTTCCTTCTATCCGTCTTGTGAGTATAAAATTCTCTAGGCACTTCATTTTCAGTACCGATCTCAGGAAACTCATTTTTTCTTCTAGATGTTAAGTATGATTTTTCTTCTTCAACACTTCATCGTTAGTCACGTGCTCATTCCATGGTATCCTCAGCATCCTTCTGTAAAACCACCTTTCTGCTGCCTTAAACCTCTCCTTCATCTTTGATGGAATCATGCAATATTCACTTCCATACAGAAGAAAAGAAATCACATAACGATCCAGCATTCTTTTCTGTGTTTCCATTGAGATTTTCCTAGCTTCAGTACTCTGGCTATCTTTTGAAATGCGTCCTTGGACATGCCAATGTGATTTAGATCTCACTGTTGCATATTTCATCCTCTCTCAGAACCCTACCCAGGTATTTAAATTTCTTTACTTGTTTTATTTTAGTTTCTTCGGCCTAAATTAGAATTTTGGGGTCCTCTTTTTTGCTTACATTCACTTTTCTTGAAATTTGTTTCTGCTCACCTTCTCTTGCTTACTGTGCGAACCTACCTACAAATGGACTCGTCCACACCTTTATAATATGGCTACCAACTTTGACTAAAAATTCACTGAGTAGTAGCCACAGCGTGAGTGAATGAGTAAGTCAGGACGCCTGCGAGAGAAAGTACTCTCCAGTCCACGTTTACCTTTGTACTATGTTTTCCGAGAATATACTATTCAACCTTATATCCGAGTCAGTGTTATCTTTCTGTGGCCCTTCGGTCATAACACTTACATTCTGTAGGAGGTCCTCGCAGAAGTTGAAAAGAGAAGTTGAGAGAAAAGCTAGATGGAAACTGAGTAAACCTCACCGTGGAGAAAGGAGAAGTTAAGCCATGTCTTGTCAGTACCAAGACGGAGGACTACTTGGAAATACCAGTTGCTTTCAAAGCTTGGACGTGTTGGTGTTTTCATAAATAACGGCATGCAAGTCGATATAAGAGAGCATTATTCCACTTTTATTCAAACCCGTTATATTCACATATACGCACAAACCCGTTATATTCACATATACGCACAAAATCTAACAAGGTACGAATCAAGCTCTTAACTTCCGTATCTATGTGTTAAGTACTTGAACTTGTATCAGTAAATTATTACTATCTGAAATTGTTTTTTTATTTTATAATCATATCGCCCCAATCCAGGCAGTCTATTGCCACTGGTTCACAGGGTGTTACATAAAAGGAACGTTATGTAATGAAAGCTTTAAAACTAATCCATGGTCCTGGATTCAAACGCTTTGGACGTTGGCACAAAAGCCTAAAAAGCAATAGTTGTTTCCAGTTAAAGCGAAAGGATAGACTGAAAGAAAGATGAATGGATGTAAGCCAAATTTTGATTTCCTGCTATGGATATCAAATCAGTTTTTCGTCATAAACTGAATTTTGAAGGCTAAATAAGTCCTCTGAGTAAATGGTATCATGGCTGAGACTAAGAACAACAATGATACCTACTTAGAGCCAAACCCGAAACAAAAACTAAAATTAAAGGACTGAAAAAAATACAGACATACAGTCAGATAAACAGACACACACACAATTATCTTGCCTTATATATATATATATATATATATATATATATATATATATATATATATATATTATCGATTTGTTGCACTATTTTAAGAGCTGCAACCTCTGAATATAGTTTCTTATGTCTTTGTCTATGAGTGCATCAAATTTGATTACAATCGGATTACTCCTTCTATAACACATTTTCGATTATCGATTTTCGATATTTATCCGGGGTGCCTCGACACAAAACCTAGCTAAGAACGCTCGCAGACGCTTATAGTACAACTGTGTAAATTTTCAAGAAAATTGGTTCAGCAGTTTCGTAGTCTATAGGTAACGGACACACACACACACACACACACACACACTGACACACACACACACAAAGTTCCATTTTTAAATAAGTCTATATTTTTAAAAATGTATGGTAAATTAAATCTATTTTTATCTAAAGAATAAATGGATTTTCGTTTTTAATATCGTTCAAAAAATAGTGATCTAAATTTACGAATGCATGTACATATATACTTGTATATGTAGATGTATACAATTTGGCGATTTTTGCAATATATCATGGACACTTTATCTGTGAAAGTGGTTTGCTCTAAGACATGTTAAATAAAAGGATTTTGTGAGATTAATAACAAATACAGTTATTAAAATTATTTTACGATAGTAAAAAATAAACTAATTTAAGTTAAATTTATTAATATTTATTCTCAATGTTACCTATGTATTTTAATAGAATTTTCTGTACTTTTATTTTTATTTATTGTACAGTGATATGATTTTATGTGCTTTTAACGATTTTTAGTGAGACTACGGCTGCAGTATTTGTAACGAACAAACGTAAAGTCGAATAAAATGACTTGAACTTGATTTTCAATGTTCCATCGTGTGTTTAAGGAAATGAACATCTGGAGATCAACACAGTACAGCACCAACACCAGGCTCAAGCTATACCAGAGCTGTGTTGTATCTACTCTCCACTACGGATCTGAGTGCTGGAGAATGACTAACGCGGATCTCGCCAAACTTCGATCCTTTCACACCATATGCCTCCGACGAATACTAAGAATATTTTGGCCAAAGATCTCCAATGAAGACCTGTTGAAGAAATGCAAGCAAGAGAACATGGGCACCATCATTACAAGAAGGCGGTGGAGATGAATTAGGCATGTGCTCCGGAAAGATCCACAGTCAATCACAAGAACAGCACTGCACTGGACCCCAGATGGCAAAAGAAAGAGGGGAAGACCAAGAACACCATGGAGAAGTACGGTGGAGAATGAGATGAAAGTCATGCAGTACTCTTGGGGTTCATTGACTAGTCTGGCCCAAAATAGGCAGAGGTGGAGAAGCTTTGTTGCTGCCCTACACACCATTGGGTGTAACGGATGATGATGATGATGATATATTTTTGACAAAAGACGTATAAACGAGAACGACTTAATTCGAAATGACGTAACACGAGGTATACCAATTTATATTTAGCGTTATCTAGAAATGAGTAGAATTTACGCTGTAGAATAAAGGTAGTGTTAAATCAAAATCCGTAGTAGGTAATCCAGATGGACTTGCTGAAGCATGGAAGACACAACCGATAAATGAAGAGGACAATAGTCAGGATGGAAATATTTTAAAAAATTCAAATGATGCCTGAAACATATTTTCTAAGACCACTAAACTATTTACTTAAACCTTGATGGTAAATTTGATCATTTTCATAAGGTCAAATTGGTCAGTCAGTTAAGTGTCATACGTGATACACGTTTGGGCAATCATGTCTCGAAAGAGAAATGACTGGGTAGAAGATTTTTCCGCAATGGGTTGCTATTAATTTCTCCGGCAGACTGGTTACTACCCAAAGCTATAAAACCCAATCTGCCCTGCTATTTAGCCCATAGTTGGGGGGGGGATGATGGACCAGTAACTTTATCAAGGTTATTTGTGCGTAAGTGAATACAACGGATTCAACCGTAATTTGAACTCAGCTTTTGGATTTCTTGTTCCGAGCCGATATCCACTTCACTACAACGCACATCAAATTGGTCTCTGATCTAAAAAAAATGGTACCTGATCTAAAAAAATTAGTCTTCTTCTTCTATGTGCCCTGTCCCTTCAGGACGTAGGCGATCATGGCCCTCCACGTCTCCCTATCCCTTGTGGCCCTTAGTATGTTTGTTCTTTTTTTTGTTGTTCCGCATCCACCCGACCAGGCCCTGCAAATATGTTATCCGCTTCCTTTCTCTGTCTCTCTTTCCCTCGACCTGGCCAGTCAGTATCAGGTTCTCCAAACTCTCCTTCCTCATTGCGTGTCCCATGAACTTCATTTGTCTCTTCCTGATGCTCGGTATTAATTTCCTTTTAGTTGCCATTCTTTCCAACACCTCATCGTTGCTTGCATGTTCAGTCCACGATATCCGCAACATCTTTCTGTAGAACCACATTTCCGCTGCTTCCAGTTTTGTCCTCATTTTTGATGATATTGTCCAGCACTCACTGCCGTATTGAAGAACTGACATATCATAGCAATCCAGCACTCTTTTCTTTGTTTCTAGTGAAATTTTCCTGTGTGTTAGTACTTTGCTCAGCTTCTGGAACGCGCCCTTTGCCATGCCAATTCGCCTTCTGATCTCTGTGTCGCATTTTCCATCTCCTGTTAGAACACTTCCCAGGTATTTAAATTTTTGTACTTGCTTGATTCTGGTATCCCCCACCTGTATTTGGCATTTTGGGTTGCACCTTTTGCTGATGACCATGCATTCAGTTTTCTTAAAGTTTATTTGTAGTCCTTTTTTGTCACTCTCCACCGCTAGCTTGAGTATGAGGTCTTGTAGTTTCCTTTCCGTGTCTGCAATCAGCACTGTATCATCTGCATACCTTATGTTGTTCAAGTTGTGGCCTCCAATAGCAAATCCTGGCGTGTCGTCTAGGGTCCTCAAAATATTCTCGCTATACAGGATGAACAAATCCGGCGAGAAGACACATCCTTGTCTTACGCCTCTTTCTATCTTTGTAAATCTACTGAGATCGTTACCTGTCCGTATGCAGGCCGTTTGCTGCCAGTAGAGATTCTTAATTGCTCTGATGCCTTTCCCGAAAATGTCTCGGCTGCCGAGCATCTCCATCAATTCTTTGTGTCGTATCTTGTCGAATGCCTTTGCATAGTCACATAGGTATGTCTTTTTTCATTTGTATTGCCCTTTCGGAGAGCATCCTAATCATGAATATGGCGTTGCTTGTTCCAGTGTCTTTAACGAACCCGCACTGTTCCTGCCCTATCTCTGGCCTGATTCTGCTTCTCGCTCGATTCATCAGGATTCTGACAATCAGTTTTGTGATGTGACTCATTGAGCTGATAGTTCTGTGTAGTTCACACTCGTTTGCACCTGGTTTCTTCGGCAGTGCTATAAATATCGACTTGCATAGGTCGTCTGGTATTATTCCACTGCTATAAATTTCGTTTATTACGTCGGTAATTTTTTCTATGCCATATTCTTCTAAGGCTATCAGCAGCTCTATCACTATGCCGTTTGGACCAGCTGCTTTGTTTCTGTTCATTTTGGCCATTGCAGCTTCCACTTCGGATTTTAGTATTTTCGGTCCATCCATCTCCTTGTGTATTCTCGGTTGTTCTCTCCTGTCGCAAAAAAGATCTTTTATGTACTCTTCCCATCGCTGGAGTATTTCCTCTTTCTCCAATACGATTGTTCCATCCTTGGATTTTATGCATCCTGTTGAGGAACAGGTTTTTTGTCCTGTCAGTTCTCTTATCTCTTTGTGCATCTCTGCTTTGTTGTTCCTGCTCAGTCTCTCTACTTCTGCACATTTGTTGTTGAGCCATTCCTCTTTGGCTTGTCTGCATTTGTTCCTTATCTCCCTGTGAAGTTTTTTGTACTCTGCTCCGTATCTTGGCACTATTTTTTGTCTCCTTTGCATCATGTGGAGAATTTCTTCGGTCATCCACTCATTTTTTTCTTCTGCGTCTGATTTCCTTTGGGGCTATGTTGTTCGCTGAGGTCACCATCGCTTCCTTTAGTGAATGCCATTTTGAGTGCCCTTTTCCAATTTGTTCTTCATATTTCTTTCTCACGCTGTCATTGTAGTCTTTCTGCAGGGTAGGGTCATTCACGAGCGTGTCTTATTGCAGCCTTGGTGATGTGCTGGGTTTCTTTAGTCTTAGGAGTTTCACCCTTAGTTTGCAAATGACTGGGACGTGGTCGCTCCGCTGTCGGCACCTGGATATGTTTTGCATTGGACCACTGCGTTCCTGAATCTCTTGTTTATACTTATGTAGTCTATTTGGTTCTTCGTGTCTCCTCCTGGGCTTCTCCATGTTCATAGTCGTCGTGGGTGTTCTTGAAACCAAGTGTTAGTAATTACCTGGTCATTGGCTGAGCACCATTGGACCCATTTTTCTCCTCGTTCGTTGCGGTCCCCTAGTCCAAAGGGACCGGCCGTGTTTCCTTCCCTATCTTTATCTACTTTGGCATTCAAGTCCCCCATTATAATCCTAATTTCTTGGCTTTTGCATTGGGCCTTGGCACTGTCCAGTATTGAATAGAATGTTTCTATTTCGTCCTCCGAACTTTGAGTTGTCGGCGCGTACACTACTATAATAGCTATATTGAAGGGCCTTTGGTACTTGATAAAAAAATACCTAAAGTCTTTTGTTAACAGTGACTGTGTTTCGGTTGTTAATGTTTACGCCTTTAAAACAAAACTCCTTCCCATTAATCATCTGAGAAACTCCTTCCTGGTTTCTATCAATATGGCTGATGCTAACATCAATGAGATTGACTCGTTGAACCCTCTGGAGCTAACAATCACAGTTGACGTGAACTCTAAAAACTATATAGAATTCTTTCCTAAGTTAGCTGCAAAGAATATCGATTATCTCTGCTGTACTAGGCATTTTTCGCTTAAGATTCTATCTTACATATCTATAATACTTTGTATACTGCTGATACATAGGGCCCGGTGCTCTTGCTAGATATTTAAACACTCTTGATAAAATTCAAAGAAGAATAAGATATATAATTGTTACTGGCCTGATTCTTCAGTCCCTTTTCAAATTCTGCAAATCTGCCCCCCAACCCCGAGATTTTTCTATAAATATTTTTATTTACATTGTCCAGATGAGCCCTTTGCTATGGTACCTAGACTTTACGAATTTACAGTAGGTTACAGTACGTTCTATGCTAATAGTTTCTTCTCTAGTAAATCCCGCTTGTGGAACTCTCTTTCAGCTGCTTGATTTCCAGATAACTTACATTTTCAAAAATTTAAATGTGGTATAAATGTTTATCTATTGTCTTCATGGTTACTCGTCTAATGTTCTTGTTCCTTACGAGTGTTTCCGTTTTCTAACTCTTTGTTACGATGAAAACGATGAATTATATTGTCAAACCAAACGACAGTGTGTCGCGTATATTGTACGGCGGAAGATGTGACGAAAAAAAACGAAATAAAGTTATTAGCACAAAAAGAACAAGAGTATCAAATCATTCTAACCTCCGCGTTTGGTGTGGCCAATTAGAAAAATAGCTCGGTGAATAAAGGCCGTTGGTGTTTTTTTATGCTTACCTGGAGAGTTGGATTTTTTGAAGCGTAATAAACGGAAGTGTGTTTCGATGGTAAGATTGGATTTCTGTCCCAGTTTTCGTTACAGCTTTACCGGATGGACTATTCACAAGAAATTTGCAAACGATCTAAGTGTTGGCACTCAAATTTCCTACACTTATTCATAATCATTAATTTTAGTCGCTTTATTTTTTGATGGGAGTGAATTTAATTAAAGAAATCTTTGTTTCCTTTCTGCTTGTGATATAAACAATAAACTTTACTTTAGAATATATTACTTCACCGTGTTTTGTTGACCTTATGTTTTTGAGTGTTAATAAAATTATATGATATCTTGAACAGTATTTGTGCATATATCAATGGACTTCACATACCGACCTTCATAAAGTTACCTATTTGTATAAGACGGCCTCTCGTGGATTGAGGCTAATATATCATTTTCGTTTCTATTTTTTTCAACATTTTGAATGAAAAAAGGATACTTATACGCAGCATCAAAAACAGAGTGAAGTATTTTCTAGAACAAGTAATGAGGAAAGATAACTTGGAAAATCTGACTCTCACAAGATATATTGAATGTAAGTAGAACTGAGAAAAGATCGTTTACGTAAATGGTTGGCAGAACAGTGATAAGGTGAGATAGCGAAATTAAAATATTTAATAAGAGATACAAAGAACAGGAAATAGTTAATATTCATAGCAACCCATGACCTAAAGGGTCACGGAACAGAAACGATTTATCTTCGTATAACTTATTGTCGACATCACCTTGGATATCCCCTCTTCTACAGCAACTAGGATGATACCCCATCTACACTACCTCAGATGTCCCCTCATTTACCCGACGTCAGATATCCCTTCATGTACACCACATTATATGTCGCCTACTCTATCCCACATCGTATGTCGCCTCATCTGACCAAACTCTTATGTCTCATCTACCCAACCTCGTACGTCCTTTTATCTACCCCATCTCTCATGTTCCTCACCTTGGATATTCTCACATATACCTCACTTCGTATGTCCCCTCATCTACCCACCTCTCCTGTCCCGACCACGAATGTCCTCTCATTTATCGCACTTTGTATGTCACCTGATCTACCTTACCTCTCACCTATCCCACATCGTATGTCGCCTCATCTGACCAAACTCGTATGTCTCATCTACCCAAACTCGTACGTCTTTTCATCTACCCCATCTCTCATGTTCCACACCTTGGATATTCTCACATATACCTCACTTCGTATGACCTTCTCATCTACCCCACTTCTCTCCTGTACTGACCTCAGGTGTCCTCTCATCCATCGTACTTCGTAAGTCCCCTCATCTACTCCACTTCACACTTACTGAGCACGGATGTCCTCTCATCTGCTATCTATCCCTTACACATTTTTCTATGGTATGTATATCATTCAGTCAGTTAGGTGCCATACGTCTTACACACTTGGGAGAGTATGTCTTGAAATTTGCACATTTTGTATAGTGAGGGCTTTGGAAGGGCCAGGGTTTGCATATTTCAAATAATCTAAATTTAGTAAAAGTGAACGTCTTGTGCTACAGTGGATATCGATTCGGAACGAGAAACTGGGGAGCCGAGTTCGAATTCCAGTTGAATTCCTTGCATTCACTTACGCGCAAATACCCTTGGGAAAGGTATTAATCCGTCTCTTCCTTCCAATTATGGGTTCAATAACAAGACAGATTGGGTTCTATAGCCTTGGTCGGCAACCAGTCTACCGCAGAAAGCAATCGCAACCTACTGCGGGATAATCTTCTGCCCAGTCAGTCATGTCTCTTTGGAGACATGATCGCCCAAGCGTGTATCATTTATGGCTCTTAACTGACTGACTGAACGTTTGCATATTTAAAGTAGCCCTAGCCATTTTTATGACAATAGTTTGCTTATTTTAAATAAATAGGCTCTACTCATGTAGATATTATGCTCATTTGATATAATGTAGGATTCATATGGCCAGGAAATGGTTAGAGTCAATAATCTAACATTGCTGAAAGAGTACAGCGGCACATTTTAAAAATCTTAGCTTTATAAAGGGCAAGATTTGCTTTTTTTAAAATAAGTCCGCTTGCTGATGTTAATCATATTCAAATTTAGTATAACCTGGGCATTGAGTTTGCTTATCTAAACTTATTTATAAATGGAACTTTGTCTGTGTGTGTGTCCGTTACCTATAGACTAAGAAACGGCTGAACCGATTTTATTGAAAATTTACACAGTTCTACTATAAGCATCTGCGAGTGTTCTTAGCTAGGTTTTGTGTCGAGGTACCCCCGATAAATATCGGAAACTGATAATCGAAAAAATCGGGTTATAGAAGGAGTAGTCCGATTTTAATCAAATGTGATACACTCATAGACAAAGACATAAGAAACGATATTTAGAATTTTCAAGGTTGCAGTTCTTACAATAGTGCAGAAATTCGATAATATATATATATATATATAAGTCAAGATGTTTGTGTGTGTGTCTGTTTATCTGCATGTATGTCTGTATTTTTTCAGTCCTTTTATTTTAGTTTTTGCTTTGGGTTTGGCTCTAAGTAGGTATAATTGTAGTTCTTATTCTCAGCCATGATACCATTTACTCAAAGGACTTATTTAGCCTGCAAACTTCAGTTTACGACGAAAAACTGATTTGATATCGATACCAGGAAATCAAAATTTGACTTACATCCATTCATTTTTCTTTCAGTCTACGGTTTCGCTTTAACTGGAAACAGCTGTTGCTTTTTAGTCTTTCGTGCCAACCTGCAAATAGTTTGCAGACCATAGATTAGTTTTAAAGTTTTCATTGCACCCGAGCAACGCCGGGCTATACTGCTCGTTAAAAATAACCAGGTTTTATGAAAGTCAAGGTTAGCACATTTAAATTGCGGTTTGGTTCATTTAATTCGAACATTTATGATTCATTAATATGCCCTACGTCCAAAATATTGAATGCAAATGGGTTGGTGAACTAAATAGAACATGCTTCTAGCTACAGACTTATTGATCGAGTCGCCTATACAAATCATGTTAGAAAAACGGCATACCTGCTCATCATCATAAACTTGAATTGGCTATCAAAGGAAGCAATAAGGTTGTCCGCCTTGTCAATATTCTGAATAGAATCATTCTAGCCGATCTGGTTAGTCAATATGCCAACCTGACTGGTGACTTATGCCTCTAAATGATAATGATCTTGAATTCTTGAAAATCTTTCTCCACGGACTTTGCTATTAGACATTTCTGTTTCACTCTACTAAATAATAAGAAAAGCCCAAATTCCTCAAAACACACAGGCGCCGAGCAGATGCTGCTATCATATGAATCACGTACCATCCATCTTACAAGCAGACATGAAAATCCTTTCACAATCTCGAGCGTCTCTATGCCTTTTTCTCCTACACGAACACACAAGCGTATAGAATGTATATATATATATATATATATATATATATATATATATATATATAGACAATGTATCATGTATCCCAATATCCTAAACTTATATCTTAAATCAACTGACGGCTATTATCTAAGTATGCCTATCTAATAGGATAGTTAATTCTTGTTACAGACCCCAAGGCTGGTATATTTGACTTTGTCAAACATCCCCCCTATAGTCAATATCTGTCGATATTTCGGATATATGGTATTTTAGCTACGTACTTTTCTTAGTGGTATTTGCGCGTAAATGAATGCCAGGAGGTCGAATTCCAGTTGAATTCCTTGCATTCACTTAGGCGCAAATACCCTTTGGGAAAAGTATTAATAAGTTTCTTCCCTCCAGTTATGTGTTAAATAAAAGGACAGATTGGGTTCTATAGCTTTGGCTGGCAACCTACTACGGAATTACCTTCTGCCCAGTCAGTCATGTCTCTTTCAAGACATGATCGCCCAAAGCGTGTATTATGTATGGCATTTACCTGAGTTATTTAAATAGAAATAACTGAAACTGATATACCCGGAAGAAACATGGTATGTGGAACTAGAACAATCTATCTTTACAAAATAAAGGGTTCAGCTCAAAATTTTAATCATCTGAAGAAGGTTGGAGCGTACAACGACTGAAACGTCGAGAATATGACAATTAATTTGAGGACAATTTTCCAAACAGTGTAAATTGTACAAATACCTACATAATTACTTTATGATTTATAAGGCAACTATGCTGAGCAAACCTTTGTCGTAGTATCCAGAAGAGAGTCTATAATACGTCGGTGATCCCCTTAAGCTGAGGAGTACTTACGCCGTGAAAAAACAACATAATAAATAAATAATATATTGCTGTTGGCTTAACATAATTTTGTCGAATTTCTAATCAAATCAGTAGAGCATTAATGAGAATGGAACTCATAACAGAAACGATTCATTAGCCTTGAAGCGATATAGTATGTGGCCATCCCTTTGATTCTGGTACAGTACGTGACCCATCCCATTGATTCTGTTATAGTGTGTAGCCTATTCTCTTTGATTCTGGTATAGTATGTGACATATCTCTTTGATTCTGTTATAGTATGTGGCTTATCCCTTTGATTCTAGTATAGTATGTGGCCTATCCCTTTGATTCTGGTATAATATGTGGCTTATCACTTTGATTCTGGTATAATACGTGGCCTATCCCTTTGATTCTGGTATAATATGTGGCCTATCTGATTTTGTTATCGTATGTGGCTTATCCCTTTGATTCAGCTATAGTACGTGACCTATCCCTTTGATTCTGGTATATTATGTGCTTTATCCCTTTGATTCTGGCATAGTATGTGGCCTATCCCATTGATTCTAGTATGGTACGTGGCCTATCCCCTTGATTCTGGTATGGTATATGGCCTATTCCTTTGATTTTGGTATAGTATGTTGTCTATCCATTTTGATTCTGGTATAGTATGTGGCCTATCCCGTTGATTCTGCTATAGTATGTGGTCTATCTGTTTGATTCTGGTATAGTATGTGGCTTACCCTATTTGAAAGGCTCCTACCTCAGTAAGAGTGTATTTATGGAAACAAGTATTTGATTATTTACTGAAACCAATTATTTTTTATAACCCTAACCGTTACACTAACCTTTACAAGACAGTTATAATACTTCTTTATAATATGCTTTAAGGTAATCCCCATGTTATACCAGTGACAGAATTTCGTAGGACACATTAGAAAGACAGACCACATACTACTTTATTATGTTCATGTTTAGGAATGAACATTAGACCAAGAAGACTGGATTTGACATTATCTAAACCAATAAGGGTTAATGCTAAATGAATACCATTTTTGTTTATCAAGAATGTCTTTTCTTTTTTACGTTAAGAGGATGTGTAAACCATTGACAGAACTTGATGAATTTTCCAAACTTTTTTAAATGCTACATAGAAATCATGTGCTTAACAAAATTGTTAACTATCGACTATTTTACGGTTGGTAGATTGTCTTCCAAAAAGGATTCCTGAGTTCATTATCAAACGCGAGTGAACCCCTCACACTTGAATCATCTTTTAACAACGTTACTACAGAACAAATCACGACATATTTTCCAGATATCTCCATATTCATTCATGAAATTCCATTATGGAAGGCAAACGTTATTTTAATCCTTTCTCTATTTGGATAAAGAAATTTATTTTTGATCCACTGTGTACACTGCTATTACCTTTTAAAATCTAAATTATTTCAGTGTATTCTAAATTTATTCATAATTGTCACGTGTGATAAATATTTTGCATGATACATGCTGTTTTACTAAAATTGTTTAATCAAAACAGAAATTATTTATGAGTCAACCTAATACAATCAACCAACCTGATAGTTGAAGTAAATTAGCAAACTGTAGCACAGCCAGAAACGATCGAACCCTCTACGACTATTTCACTCGATACTCCGATGATGGCATTATACAGCCTCGGGAGACTATTTTTATTGTTCAAGAAATAAACTCACTCTCATGTAATCTCTCTTGTGATTGCAAAGTTCAATGTATGAGACGCACATATGGCCATAAATGTTATATATATATATATATATATATATATATATATATATATATATAAGAAAAATTAAAGCAGACACGTTATTTCATGGTGAACCGGGAGCATAGGTCTATTTCAGGCGAACCATCATCAGCGTCCGTCTTTATTGTACAAAAATTTTACATGAATCATATGTACAATAAAGACGGAACGGAAGCTGATGATGGTTCGCCTGAAATAGATCCACACTTCCGATTTACCATGAAATAGGGCTATACTTCCGATTTACCATGAAATAACGTGTCTCCCTTAATTGTTCTTATATTTGCTCTACATGTATTGATATACATATATATTTAGACCTCTCTTAGAGAGCTATCCTACCACTGTCTGTACATGATACTCCTTTGGATTCTTCTCGATCTACACCGCATGCTGATTATATATATATATATATATATATATATATATATATATATATATATATATTGATTGATTGATTGATTGATTGATTGTTGAATTACTTAGTTTCTGACCATAATGAAATTAGAACAATGCACATTTTTTATTAAAAAGTGTTCAAAACAATTATATTGTAGAACTTTGGAATATGTTCCATTTGTAAACGAGCTATTACGCGAACTAGGATTCTACCATTAGTGGTGTCTTCAGGCAATTTTCAATAAATTATTGAAAATCGCCTGAAGACACCATACGTGGTAGAAACCTAGGTCACGTAATAACTCGTTTACAAATGGAAAAAAATATATATATAATACCCTATTTACATTATTTGAACTACTGATATCATCTTTGTTAAAATTTGTACGACGTTTCGGCCGTTGTACGTTCCGGCCTCTTTCAGGTGCTAGGGATTTTCGTTCGAAATTACTTGGCATCTGAAGACGGCCGGAACGTACAACAGCCGAAACGTCGCACAAATGGCAACAAAGATGAGGACAATAGTCCGAATAATGTAAATAGTGTAAATATTACCTCATCTCAGAAATATAGACAAATATATATGTATGTGTGTGTGCGTTTTTAATTAATTGTTTAGTATTATGTATGTGTGCGCGTATCCTCGTGCGTAAGAGAACTTGAGTAATTAAATTGGAATCAGTGTAATTTAAAAAAGTATATGTTATACCAATTAAGGTGGATCCTCATTTCACTTTTGTAAAATAACTTTTAATATAATATATTTCATATGCGTAAATATGTAACTGCATATATTTCCTTTTATAAAATACTAGCATCATAGCCCGGCGTTGCCCGTGAAACTCAGAACATTTTTTAATTAGATGATTAATGCAGCGTGTTGCGATTTCCGACCGCTTGTAGTCGCCGCCTGACTTTAAAACTCAGTTATGAAGACACCATACGTGGTAGAAACCTAGGTCACGTAATAACATTTGTACGACGTTAATTATATAAAAAATTGTTGTTTAAAAATTGTTAAAAAATTCCATTAAAAAATCTATTTTCTTTTGTTTTACATAAACATGTGTTGATGTTTTGTGTAACATTGTAAACAACATTGCGTTTGTTTTTGTTTCAAAATTACGGGAGAAAATTCTTACATTTGTTGTTGACGAAATGAATTTCAGAAATTTTCGAAAAATATTTACAAGTGTAGACATTTCATTTTAGAGGAAAAAGTGACATTAATGCCACACGAATTACAGAAAGTTGGTTACTTGCATGAAATATTTAGCGAAAAAATGCTTTATTTTTTTTTATTTGTATCTCTCTTAATACATGTTTAAATATAAGGAGTACAATGATGAACTAAAGAGTTTTATGGAAAGTACAAAATATGCAAATCTGTAAAACTGAATTACAATATTCGGTATTTATTCCGTGTCAGAAGAAAATAGTTTCGGATGTCCAACTTATGGATTTGTTTAATGTGCGTAATTTGAGGTAAATTCTTTAGTAACACTTTCATCCCTCCGTTTAGAAATAATATTTAAGTTTCAGTTCGGAATCTGAAAGAATGATGCAATAGTATTATTTTTGTTTTTTGGTTTAATCGAAGAATAATTTAACGTTTCATGGAAGTTTTTTTTTTAATCATTTCACCCCAAGATAGCCATTCCACTGCCTCTATTGCGCTTGGGGCTACATAGGGGACGGTAGATAGAAAGAGTGGTCAGGTATAGGAAATGTCAGAAGGGGGTGATAGATAGTTGGGTGGGTGGGAAGAGTGTTTGAAAGAATGGAAGCGAGTTAGTTTGTTAGGAGGTGTCTATTGACCTTACATTTAAACTCCTGGAGATTGTAGCCGTCGGGGAAGCAGTCATGTGGAAAGGAATTCTACAGTCGGGAAGTGCGAGAAAAGAAACTGTTGGAGTAGAAGTTGCGGTTGCATTTTATCGGTTTCGCTGTAAAAGGGTGGGATCTGGTTGCTAATCTGGTATCTCTTGCAAATTTGAACCTAGGGGGCACCAGTGATCTAAGTTCATCGGAGCAGAAGCCGTGAAACAAACTAACTCGCTTCCATTCTTTCAAACACTTTTCCCACCCACCCAACTATCTATCACGCCCTTCTGACATTTCCTCTATCTGATCACTGTTTCTATTCTAGTTTGTTACCATAGTTTATTAAACTTTACTTAGTTTCGGATCAGATCAAGCAAGATTTTATACGTTTATTAAAGTAACTGTGGTTTTTATCAACGCGCTAACAGTTATTAATCAACGTCTTTTATAATTAAGCACGAATAAAGGAATCAGTGATTTGTTGTAGTTTGAGGTTGACACGGCAAGATATTTAATATCAGATATTTTCTTATTAAGTCGATTGTGAATTCAATCCCGTGACGAAGAGGACAGAGTTCGTTAAAACTTGATTTCATTTCACTAATTTGTGTCGCAACCTCATTTATAATTAACGGCCTTGTCCTGATAGTTATTTGGAATAATTAATTATGTCCAAGTACAGTTAACAGTTTCCTAAAATGAATGCATTATTACCTGCAAAAGGCTATTAATATAATATACTTCATATGCGTAAATATGTAACTGCATATACTTCCTTTTATAAAATACTAACATCATAGCCCGGCTCTGCCCGTGCAACTCAGAACATTTTTTAATTAGATGATTAATGCAGCGTGTTCCGATTTCCGAGCGCTTGTAGTCGCCGCCTGACTTTAAAACTCAGTTGTATAAAAAAATAATTATATAAAAAATTGTTGTTTAAAAATTGTTAAAAAATTCCATAAAAAAAATCATTTTCTTTTGTTTAGCGTAAAAAGTGTAGACATTTCATTTTAGAGGAAAAAGCTGCATTAATGCCACACGAATTACAGAAAGTTGGTTACCTGCATGAAATATTAAGCAACAAAAAATGCTTTATTTCTTTATTTTATTTTCTGAAGTATGAAATATTAAATCAGAAAAAATAATTAAATTAACCATTGGCACATTTTTAACATATTTTTTTTCTTTGAAAAAAAAACTTTTTTTTCAAATATGACTTTTGTTTCAAAATTTCGGGGAAAAATTTTTATATTTTTTTTGTTGACCAAATTAATTTATAAAACGTCGGAATAAAAATTAAATATAAAGGCTCATTTTTTTTAGTCGCGTTTGACACGTGTGAATTGGTTTCAGTGACGTAATCTAGCAACCATCTTAGATCATAGATGTTTTACGGAGCAAATGTTAACAATCGCCTCCATTGGCCAAAAATGCGAGCGATAAAAATTGCTGAACATAAACTCTAAAAGTATGTGTCGACCTGGCTTCCCTGTAGATATGGGTCCCTGGAAAGTTTGAATGGCGTAGCTTAAAAAATGTAGGCGTGCATAGGGGACTGTCACACAGAGACTCACAGATTGCCTTTTATATATATATAGATTACGATGTATGAACTCTTAGTTCAGCGGTATCCATTTATCTCGCATACCGAGATCTAGCCGACCCTTACTGCTGTGATATTTACATAATCTTTAAGCATTTATTCAGTTAAGCGCCATACTTGATACACTCTTGGGCGATCATGTCTTTCGATTCACGATTGCCTAGACCGAAGATTTTCCTCCAGAAGGTTGTCATTTCTTACTGCGGTAGACTGGTCACCAATCAAGGCAACAGAACTTACTCCCTTCTGTTATTCCACCTATAGCTTGAGAGAGAAGAGATGGATTCATCCCTTTACCAATGATAAACGGCTCTCCAAGTTTTCATTAGGAGCCTATATTCATTAACTATGCTAATTAGGCAATTATTTTCATATTACGACATTAAGGTTTTTAATCTGTACTATTGTTTATCATTAGTGAAAATCTTATTAAGAAAATATAATGATAACCGTGCAGGAATTACGAAGGCAGTAGATAACGATTGTCATTGCATTTTCTATTTCATTTATACTTAACAGGAAAACAAGGAGCCGAAAAAGAGTTCTAGAAGCAAAAAATGAAAGTGCTATTATAGAACATAAGGTTATATCTTGTCATTTCGACTGTAAAATGATGAGATCTCTCCGCCAATCTAAATCAGATAATCACCCTAAAATATTCATAAACAAAGGCTAAGAATATATATATATATATATATATATATATATATATATATATATATATATATATATATCATTGCAGTGTAGGAAGTGACTGTAGCTGAGCTGTCTTTTATGGTGAAAAATATTCATGTGTGCTCAAGATTTCTTACTCTGGTATGCAATTCAAGTCAGGTAATATAAGAAGTTGGAATCGAATTTATTGGATATGAAGAATACATGATCGAAGGAAAAATTGATCTTTTGAGACCCTAAGAAATACCCAAGTTAGCTTTGTACTCCGAGTCAGCTCAGGACGTCAAAAGAGCTGAGAGCCTTGAGGATTGGTCTAGAAAGTAACCTCTTTACCGCTAAGTACAAAATCGGATCTCAAATAAGTTGAGGTGCGCCTAAGAAGAGGAAGTGATTTCTGTTTAATATAAGGATACAAGATGATGAAAGAAAGTTATATAGATTCGACTCACGTAGAGGAAGGAGGAGTTCCATACGGCAATGCGAGAAAAAATGTTATCGAGAGACAGAATCAAAAAGGATAAAAACAATTATACAATGCATGGGAAAATTAGTTTTGTACTCTCATCAGAAGTTTAAAAAATCTATTACATAACGATTTTATAAATTTAGCCTGACTGTCAAATGCAGGGGCTAGTGCTTAGTCTGCGTAAAGTTATGAGGTACTAAACTTTGAGTTTTCGATAAGTAACCGAGATCATTCACTTACGCGCAAATACCCTTGGGAAAGGTATTAATCCGTTTATTCCCGCCAGTTATGAGTTAAATAACAGAATAGATTGGATTCTGGCAACCATGTTCTGTACTGACAACTGATTTTGTAATTTTAGTTTTCGAAACGTAAACGAGACCACCCACTTCTGTGCAAATACCATTGGGAAATATATTAATCTGTTTCTTCCCTCCAGTTATGGGTTAATTAACAGAATGTATTAGATTCTATGTAAATGGAAACCTACTACCCAGTCATGTATCCTTTCAGACATGATCGCCCAAGCGTGTATCACGTATGGCACTTAACTGACTAAACCGAGATCAAAATGAAAACGGATAAAACTTATGCATTAATCATTCGCCCTGTTTTATGGCGCCTTCATAAACCAGCAATGAAAAACACACGCAAACTCTTTATTCCTACGGTGTTTATTTAATACAATGGGGAAAGTAATGCTTCAGGTTTATTTGGTTGTGAGCCAATCAAGATTGCATGAATACTTAATGTAATACATAATTAAAAAATTCACGCAGATAAGAAGAGAAAAGTTGAAAACATGTATAAAGGAAAAGAGTTCAAGCAGAAAATTAATGAGATACATTTACATAGCGCCAATAAAATTTCGCATAATTGCTGTGCCATTTTGAACAAGCATTTCTACTCATGTTGACTAGCTTCTAGACGGTCACTAAGTACACAATGTCGTTTATTAGAGTAAAACGATTCTGAGAGAATTAGAATTCCACCAGGATACATTATTGTCACCTACATTCTTAACAGCATATGATAGGCATATGCCAAACACTAGAAAGTAACTACAAGAAATTCAAATAGCAGAAATCAAGAAGAAAGAACTAAACACCAAGTCTATGAAAAGAGGCTGCAAGTTTTTCAATGAAATTCCAAAGAATACATTGTCAATAAAGTAATAATCTCAATGCCAATTTTCGAGAGGCCCATTAGATTGATATTATTAACCTCCCTATTAAGAATTGTGATACATAGGCCTTTTCACAATATCATCAAAGATGAAGGAAAAACTGAAGGATGCTGCGAATATCATGTATCGAGCACGTAATACTGAGCATCAGGAGGAGACAACTAAAGCTCCTGGGACATGCAATGAGGAAGGAAAACCTGAAGCAATTGAGTGTGGTTCTACAGAAGGATGCTGCGAATATCATGTCTCAAGCACATGAGCAATGATGAGGTTTTGGAAAGGATGAAAACGAAAAGGAAATTAATACTGAGCATCAGGAAGAGACAGTTGAAGTTCCTGGGACATGCAATGAGGAAAGAGGGCTTGGAAAACTGATACTAACAGGCCAAATAGAGAGAAAAGAAACAGAGGAAAGCAACGGATAACATATTTGAAAGACCTAATCAGATGATGATGGAAGATGATGGAACGAGGGTTGCATGGTGTAACAGGAGAAAGCGTGCTAAGAGCCACCAGGGATAAGGAGACGTGGAAAGCCATGATAGCCTAAGGCACAAAGATGAAGAAGAAAAAAAAGAAAAAGTTCAACATGATCTAGTTGGCAACTGTCCTAAAAACGGATCCTCCTTCTCTTGTTAACTGCGGATAGGAACGGCTTCTTATTGTTAAAGCATCCAAAACAAAACTGCTATCTATTAATCATCTGAGATAAATCCTCATCCTTGCATCAGCATGGGTGATGCTAACCTCCTAGGCAATGCCTCGTTGCACTTTCTCGGGCTAATGTTTGCCGCTGATATTAAGTGAAACGATTATATTGATTCAATTGCTAGGTCTGTTACTAAAAACTTGGCTCATTGTGTCGTACTACAAATATTTCTCCCTTTAATCTACCTTACACATTTATAAATCTTTAATTGCCTATGCTTAGCAGGTCGCTTCTATAGATCTTCTTGCATATATTTAGTGATCCTTGATAAAATCTATTCATCTTGGCTTGGCTTCAGTCACTTCCCTAACACTATAATATAGTTGGCCTGTGACTTTTTTATAAATACCCCCATGCTAAATTTTAATTAACTGTTCTCTATACCTAATTTCAAGCTCAGTACTTGATTGGTAGCAAGGTCTCTCTTTTTTTTTTTTACTGTTAAAATTACGAGATGTAATGATAGGTTCTATACTAACAGTTACCTTATATTCCACTTTTCACTTGCTGAATTCTCTTCCGGCTTCTTGCTTTCCAGCCAACTTTAATCTTCAATGATTTAGTTTAGTTTGCTGAAGAATCTGTTTGGTTTTTGTTTACTGCACGTTGATCTATTGTGAGTATTGCTGTCGAGATATAAGTAGAGGTGTTGTGATTTGATGTGTGATGCTTATGTGTGATGGTTATATGCTATCTTCTTTTGCAACTATATTTTGTTGTATAATTTTGTTGCTTTTAGAAATTCTAAAAGATAAATAGAAAAATATGTGAACACACTTAGATAGATAGATAGATAGATAGATAGATAGATAGATAGATAGATAGATAGATAGTTGTTTGTTTTACCGGCATGTCTACCAATTTGGGTTATTTAATGCTGACAAATTTGTTTGATTTTTTGTTGACTGCTTGTTGATCATTTGTGAGTCTCTTGCTGTCGAAATTTCAGTAGAGGAGTTGTGATTTGATGTATATTTATATTGTATAATTTTGTTGCTTTTAGAAATATTATGCAAATTTTAGAAAGATCTATGCAGCTTCTTAGTAGATGTTTCACTGTGTAGAGATTCTGACATGGAATGCAAATTGATGCCTCCTCAACTTTTAGTAGGGGTGAATTGGTGACAGCGGTGTGGCCTATTTGAAGTCTAGTCATTACTTCTTTTTCTCTTCTTGACATTTTCCTATTGAAAATTTTAACTTCTATCTATTCTTTGAAGATGGGTTTAATTTTGTAGAGTTTGTTATTTTTGCAGGAGTTCCACAACTCTTGCCATTTGGTCGTAATAAAGTTGTTGATTAGAGGTTTATAATCTGTGTGGGGTACTTTTATATCAGTAATGTTGATGTTTAATGATCTTTTAGTTGCTATGTCTACTTTTTCGTTTCCTCTGAGACAAATGTGGCTGGAAATACAGCATTAAATAATGTTTTGGGTGATGAGGTTGATTCTTTGTGGGAGATTGATGATCAGAGGGTTATGCATAATTTTTTTTTTAGTGCCATTGGCACTGATAATGAGTCTGAAAATATTATATATTTTTGAGGTTAAATTCGAGGATGAGGTCTAAAGCTAAGTTTATGGCTATAGCTTCAGCACTGAAAATTGATGTATTTTCTGGTAGGCGTTTTTGGAGTGTGATGTTGTTAAAGATGGCTGCACTTTCTACTTTATTCCTGTCTTTGGAGCCGTCTGTGTATATTTGTGTCCAGCTGGGATGTTGTTCTATGATATTATTTAAATTATCGATATAAGTTGAGGAATGTGTATTAGATTCAAATGCAATATAAATCATTATTGATCTGGCTCATAAATATTGCTTTTTTATATTCTTTTAAAATCACTAATCCAATGCGTGGCTTTGTTGTCTTGCCTGGAGTAAAAAAAAATTATAAAAAAACTTATAAATTTTAGACAAGTAAGATAATGTAAATATATGAGAATTGTATTAACAGAGGACGGAAAATGTGATACTGAAACCCTAAAGTCTATAGGGAAAGTGAAAGATGCCTTCCCCCCCAAAAAAAACGAAATGTATTGAGAAACAAAAAAAATTGTTAGAAACAAAAAAAGAAGTACTGAACTGTTGCATAGGCATAAGGACAGCAAATTGTGAAGAAACATAACCGCCGATATCCCTAAAGTACACGGCACATAAACGAAGAAGAATGTAAGCCTGCACGATGTCAGCAGCCATCTTCTATGCGCTGTGCTCCCTCAGAACGTAGGCGATCAAAGCTCTTCACAATTTTCTCTACTTTGTAGCTCATAATGAATTTTGTGGTTTTCTCATCTCTCCTAAAATTTCTCACTTTCTGTATAGGAGTTCCGGTAGTTTCCTTTCCGTGTAAGCTATAAATAAATACATGTCTTGTGTCGTTAAAATAGTGGCCGCTGATATTGAATCCTGCTAGGACATCAAATTATATCTGCATCGCCTCACTGGATATATAAAATAGATCCGGTGACAAGACACATCCTTGTCTTACATGGTTTCTGATTTTGCATATCTACTGAACTTATTTTGTATCCGATTTGCTACCAGTATTGGTTTTGGAACATTTTGCAATGTAATCGATTTTACTGCTCCATTTCCACACCGACTAGATGTGGCTTCCCTCTGTCTTTTCTACAAATATTTTCACGGCTTCTTCATTGACGATCTTCATTTCCTGGTGTCAAGACCACATGAACTCACTTGTGCTACTTAATTGGCAATTAGGTTCCACCCTTTTACTATCAAAATAATCAATTATAACCTCTACTTCTACTTTCAGTTTCTTTTCTCGTACTTCCCGTCTATGGAACGCCCGTCTAAATCCCTTTTAAGTGCAATCTTCTAGCTCTTTGATTCCCATCTTTTTTTTATCACATCTTCGACATCCCCTGTGCCTTGCTCTCATTTTCTTTCCCTCTCTTCTCACTTCTCTCTTCTCACTCTAACTCCCTGCGAACCAGTGGCAGTTCTTCCTTGCTTTGAGAAACGATTATAACAGAACATTTCCTTCTTAAAATTATCAAGCTTTCTTAGCAGTTCCAAAAGTTATTTGTAATGAACTTTATCAAATGCTTTTAAATAATCTATAATACATATATATTCATCCTTTAATCGCCCTTTCTGTTTTCATCCTAATAATAAATATTGCACGTCTTGTTCCAGTGTCATTACATAACCAGCTCTGTTCTTGTCTTCTTACAGGTCTGATAATGTTGCAAGTTCTATTCGTCAGAATTCGGCTAAGTTTTGTTATAGTTAATTGTCCGATATAATTCATTTTATTAATTTTGTACATGGTATCTTAGTTAGTACTATAAAAATGGATCTATTTGATTTATTATGTTTTTAATCTTGTCAATGCCTGAATCATCGAGGGCTGCCGGCATCCCAATTACAGTTCCATCTGGTCAGGCTACAATGCTTCTCTTCAATTTGACCAGTTTCGATATTCAGGTTTTTTGTATATTTTCTGTTGTTTTCTTTGATCGCGGAATTGATCTCCAATGTATTCATTCCGTATCTGAATTATTTTCCTTTCTTTAATATCAGACGTCCGTTCTTGGACTTTATGCATCCTGTTGATGAGCATGTCTTTTGTCCTGCTCCCTTATTTTGTTACATATTTATGCATCTGCTTCATCTGTCATACTCTTTCTTTTTATTTCACGCATTTGTGGTGGATCCATTCCACTTTAGCCTGGTTCCTAATTTATTTCTGTAGAGCCTCGTATTCTTTGCCGTATCTTGATAATGTTTTTGTTTCCTTTTCATTATATCGAAAATTTTATCTCCCATTCATATTTTTCCTAGTTTATTTTTCTTTTGGATGTTCTATATTATGGATGTTACGAAACCTTCTCTTAATGTGTCTCACTTCGATTTTCCCTTTCAGAAAGAGTATTTGACTCGTGAGTGTTAAAAAGGATTAATATATTCTATACACTGAGAATACTAAGGATCTAAGCAACAAGATACGTTTTCTTTCCTCGCACTTCCCGACTGTGGAATTCTCTTCCAAACGATTGCTTCCCCGACGGCTACAATCTCCAGGAGTTTAAATGTAAGGTCAATAGACACCTCCTAACACACTAACCTGCTCCCATTCTATCAAACACTCTTCCCATCTGCCCAACCCTCATCCTCGCTATCCTTACTCATCTGTCACCTTCCTCCTGACATTCCCTATGTCTAACCACTCCTTCTCTTTACCTTCCCCTATGTAGCCCCATGCGCAATAGTGACAGTGGAATGCCTTGCTTGGGGTGAGATGATTAAAAAAAAAAAAAAGAAAACTAGAACAAAAATGCCACTGATAGTTTAATTCAGAAAGAGACAGTAGAAATTTATGAGAAATAATGAGAAAAATAAGCTTTGAGATTTTGACACTCACAAGGCATATTATGAGCAAATTGAAGCGCAATACATTGAGTTCCTTACCTAACAAGCTCGTGTAAACAGAGAACAGAGCAAGGAGTGCGGAGGATAGAAAGAAGCAAATCATTGGTTAGAACTACAAAGTACGGGTAATTGTGGAGAACCACGATCTCTCATCTCTTGACTGAATACAGTACATAAAGAAAACGAATTCTTGTTAACCATTCGATTTTGTATTTTTTACCATAAATTCTTCAAATGCTTCTCACTTTGGCAGCTTCATGTCTGGAATTGGAAAATCTAGCGGAATTATTATAATGCTAGATAACTTTTAAAGAGTAAAAGACACCCTAGATAGACTAAACTATCGCCCGGTTCACACTTCACCCACGTCTATTGAAGGGGTGAAGAGGCTCATTCCTTGTTTCCTGTTTAGGATGTGGTTTCCGGCTTTCTCTTTTCCAAATCTTTTCACTTTTCTTTTTCTTATTTTTTTCTTTTTCTTTTTTTTTCAATTCGAGTAGATAGACTAAACTATCGCCCGGTTCACACTCCACCCACGTCTATTGTACAGGTGTAGAGACCCATCCCTTGTTTCCTGTTTAGGATGTGGTTTCCGGCTTTCTCTTTTCCAATCTTTTCACTCTTACGTAGCCCCCTGCACATCAGTGGCGTTGCCACCTTGCTCGGGGTGATATGATTAAAAAAAAAAAAACAAGGAAAAAAAAACAATTTTCTTTCTCCGTAAACAGCGTATTCGCCTGCTATTAAAATAACTATTTCCTGTGTGAAAGAAATGATTTTTCCAGCATTAGGTTATGCATTTATTGATCTAGCTACGTATATAATTCTTTAGCTGTAAAATCGAATGAAGATTACCTACTGAGCATTACCTTTTGTGATAACTATATTTTTCTCACAACTTCTGTCTAAATAACGCCACACATTTGACATTTCTAGAATAATAGCAACAGTCTGGGCTTTACTTCTATCTTTTTTTTTTGTATTATATAATCATTTCAACCTAACTGAGGCAGGACCGCCACTGGTGCACAAGGGGTTATATTGAGAGTAAAACAGGATGCCTAAGAGAGAATAAGAGTTAGAAGGAATTTAGGGAGGTGGATGAGATTTATATAGGCGGGTGGAATTTAAGAAAGATAAAAATGTCAATTGACGTTACAGTTAAACTTCTGGAGATTGTCGCTTTCAAGGAAGCAAATATACGAAGGGAATTTCACAGGCGAGAAGTACGAGAAAAAAAACTATTAAAGTAAAAGAAGTGGTTATATTTAACTATTTTGCCGGTGAAAGAATGGGACCTAGTTGCCAATCTAGTAGCAAGAGCAAGTTCTTGTGGTAAGGAAAGGAGCTCATCAGAGCAGAAGCCATGGAAATACAGTGTAACCCTGATATAACAGAGCTGCCGGGACCGGATAAAAGTTCTCTAATATGCGGGTTTATCTTATATACATTACCACAGGCCCTAATTTGGGACATAGAAAATCGATCTTATATCCGGGTCTCTTATATCCGGATTATACTGTATTTGTAGAAAAGACAGAGGGAAGTCACATCCCGTTGGTGAGAAAGTGAGTGAAGTCGAGATGCTGAGTCAGGATCAGTTACATTGCAGATTCGTCTTTGAATTCTGTCGAGAACCTCGAAATGAATAGCAAGGCCAGATAAGGTGACAATATTCAATGCACAGACCAATGGCAGATTTAAAATGAACTTAGCTCTCTGGTTCCCCCTATGCATGAATTTACTCAAGCGACAAGATTAGCAACTAGGTCCCACCCTTTTACTGCAAACCCAATAAAATGCAAACACAAATTCTACTCCATTAGCTTCTTTTCTCGCATTTCCCGCCTGTCGAATTCCCTTCCATTTACTCTCTCTCTCTCTCTCTCTCTCTCTCTCTCTCTCTCTCTCTCTCTCTCTCTCTCTCTTGCTCCTTTCTCCGTCCACTCCAACCTCGGTATCTTAACCCTTCTCTTACCCACTTTCTGACACCCCCTATAACCTGTCACTCTTTCTCATAACTTTTCTGCTATGTAATGACCTGCGCACCAGTGGCAATAGACTGCATTGCTTGGGGCGATATGATTATTTAAAAAAATTAATTGTAATTTTCAGTAACTTAATTTTTTTTCTTATTTCAACATCAGCACTAATGATTCGCATATGTAAGTGCAGGATGAGAATGTAATAGAATTATAGTAAAGCAGTTATTAGACACACCATTATACAGATGCGAAAATGAAGGAACGGCACTCAGTATATCACATCTCCATACATATCGTTTTGCGCTTAATTTTATTGTTGTAAAAAAATACTAAAACTGACTAAATCTAAACATATTTATAAATGGAACATTGTCTGTGTGTGTGTGTGTGTACCTCTGTGTGTGTGTGTGTGTGTGTGTGTGTGTCCGTTACCTACATACTCCGAAACGGCTGAACCGATTTTCTTGAAAATTTACACAGTTTTACTATAAGCGTCTGCAAGTGTTGTAAGCTAGGTTTTGTGTCGAGGTACCCCCGATAAATATCGAAAATCGATAATCGAAAAGAATCGGGTTATAGAAGAAATGGTCAGATTTTAATCAAATTTCATACACTCATAGACAAAGACATAAGAAACAATATTCAGAAGTTTCAAGGTTGCAGTTCTTACAATAGTGCAGGAAATTTGATATCGATACCAGAAAATCAAAATTTGACTAACATCCATTCATTTTTCTTTTACTCTATGGTTTCGCTTTAAATGGTGCCAACGTCCGAACAGTCTGAGCTCCAGGACTATGGATTAGTTTTAAAGCTTTCATTACACCCGAGCAACGCCGGGCTATACTGCTAGTATATATAAAAGGCAACATGTTTGTGTGTGTGTCTGTTTATCTGCATGTATGTCTGTATTTTTTCAGCCCTTTTATTTTAGTTTTTGTTTCGGGTTTGGTTCTAAGTAGGTATAATGTAGTTCTTAGTCTCAGCCATGATACCATTTACTCAGAGGACGTATTCAGCCTTCAAAATTCATTTTATGACGAAAAAACTTATTTGATATCGATACCAGGAAATCAAAATTTGACTTACATCCATTCATTTTTCTTTCAGTCTACGGTTTCGCTTTGACTGGAAACAACTATTGCTTTTTAGTCTTTCGTGCCAACGTCCAAAGAGCCTGATCTCCAGGAGCATGGATTAGATTTAAAGCTTTCATTACACCCCAGCAACGCCGGTCTATACTGCTAGTCTTTGATAAATCTCATTTATTCCCTTCTGGATTCGCCAATTAATACATGCCCTTGGGGATTTCTTTAAACATAGATCTTCTTCTCCCTAGTATAAAGCAGAAGCTCTTTTCCCTTTCGAGAGAGACGCTTCTATAATTTCCTTCTATCATGCACCCCGAACGGTCTGGTGGTTCGACCATTTTTCTTTTTATGTCGGAGGCACCTGTTTACATCCTGTCAAGTGTGATTCCTTACTTGATTATTATAAAATGATAATAAACTCCAATGTTCTGAGAGACTCTGTTGTGACACTGAGTTAACAGTCTCTTTTTCCTTCCCTTTTAATCTTTTCAACCCCCAAAAGGCAATTAAGCCACTAAGACGTAAGTGTTTACAACGTGTTAGGGAATATGCAAAAAACTATTATTACCGAGAGAGGTCACTAAAAGAATAAGAATTAAGAAAACAGATAATCACAATTAATATTGCATTTAAATTTTTGAAGATCAATGTTGACTGACCCGGATGGCAAGAAACGCAGAGGAAGTTCCCCAAACGAGAAGTGAAATACAAAAAAATTTCTTAGTATAGAACTTACTGTTACATTTCGTCATTTCAGCTGTAAATTGATGAGGTCTTGCCGGCAATTGTAGTTTTCTTTTTCTTCTCTGTGCCGTGTCTCTGCAGGACGTAGGCCATCATGAGCTCCCACACCTCCCTTTTCTTATCATTCCACTCAATCCCCGCGCCACCATCCATCTGATATGTTGGGCGTTTCCTTTGTCTCTATTCCCATGTATCCGTCCCGTGAGCATCAAGTTCTCCAAGCCTCCCTTCCTCATTACATGTCTAAAAATCTTTAGCTATCTTTTCTGATGTTAAGTATCCGTCTCTTTTTCGTTTCCATTCTCTCAAACCATCGTCATTGCTTAAGTCTTGCGTTCATAGTATCCTTAGCATTCTTCTTTATAATCAAAGTTAGGTTGCTTCAAGCCTTTCCTTCATCTTTGATGGGATTGTCCGGCATTGAAGAACCGAAATCATATACCAATCCAGTACACACATCTTTGTTTTCAGGGAAATTTTTCTGTCTCTTAATACTTTACTCAGCTTCTGGAATGTATCTTTACTTCGCAGAAATTTATAGAATCTAGGTACCATAGAAAAAACGGAGAGAAGCTATGTTACGAAAATAGGAAACAGAGTAAAGCCAAAATGCCCGATCAGGACCAGTAACATTGCAGATTTTTTATGGATTTAATCAAGAATCTCTAAATTCAGGGTGTCCCACAAAATTCACTATCATTTTGTAGTCTAATAGCGTAGACAATTATAACTCAAATGATTTAAAATTAAAAAAAATGTGTAAAATCTAAGTTGACAATGTGAACGTATTCCAGTGGGAATCTACCAAGAAAATAAATCGGATGTGTTATATACTCGGGTACTCGGGTATTCAGCCACATAAAAGCCTATGTCTACATCTCCCACACTGGGTAATTAACCCGATAATTATTGATGAGACCAAGGTCAATAATCAAATCAACAAAGCTACGATCACCCAAAATCTCACTAGCTACCCGCCTCTGGTTAGCAGTGTGACCGTTCTAGTCGCGATTATCTCCAAAACCAAAGGAATTGCTATCAGTTCATTTCCGAAAATGCATTCTTTGAACACTTCCTTTTGGGTCTCATAATATTCGGAACTCTTCTGTCGATGGAATAACAGAGAAGAAATGAATCATCTGCTGGGAGACTTCTTCATAATTGTAAGACTCTCACTTCAATACATAAGTTCAAACATGACAAAATTATTTCACCCAAAATAATACTGAAATAACAGGTAAAACAGAACTTATAGTGTTGTGGATTTCGGGTGAGGAACCGCACAAAATAATAAACAACAAAAACAGATATTGAGATAGAAGAGTAGGTTATATTGAACGTAATATACAAACTTGAACGCAGATTAGTAAATCCAGGGATGCTATTAGTAAGAAATAAATATATACAAGTCTTGAAATGAAGTTGTTGGAAATAGTATATCCGTGTTGATTATTCTAGCTGAGTGGAGCTCAGTGTTAGTCTGACTTCTGATGCGATAGTCACTTCGTCACTTTGGTATCGCTCGGTAACTTACGTATCAGTTCCGGGACTCTCCAATAAATCTACCGGATCTCTACGATTACTCTCAACCCTGTTCTCTATATGGCAGGAGTATATTTATACTCACTCGAGTCCATTATCATATACAAAGGAGAGATCCCACAACAGATAGAAAAACAGGAAAAAAACGGGTCATTTAGTGTTCTAATCAAGACAGTCAAGTTAACTTAGGCAGGGAAAGGGGAGTTGCTTGTCTATAATTTTATTTTTTATACTTATGGTATTAGTGGAAAAAATTAATGGGAGACAAAAGTAGAGAAAGACTTAAAGGGGAGAGGGGGGAAGAAAAGAAAAAAAGAATAATCTTTGGTACACTCAGGTTATTATATTGTTTCAGTAGATATTTATTTTATATATATTTGCAAGCTGTCACTTTTACAGACCTCCTATCATGGGTTTGTTACCCCGTTTTTAGGTTCCCTTCGAATATGTGGTATTATGGTATATGGAGGACTGGGAGGTGATGGACAATTTCTTGTGGATAATAAACACATTGTAATGAGTGATTGGTTCGTGAATCTGATTAGCTAATTACAGGATAGAATGTGAAGACCAGCCTCAACCCACCCAGCTCTTTTCCACTGTGCGCCACATTTATTGTAATATTACAGTAATAGATACATTATTACACATTTTCCATTAACAAGTTGACTTCCTCTGGATATAACAATAACCATCTTTTCTTTTTCACACAATCTGCACATAATATTTCCAATACTATATGGCTTTGAATATTTTTAAAATACTGTTATATACCTTAGAACCTTTTTCCATTTTTTTCTTTCTTTTGGTTCTTCAGATGGCTAGCTAGTTTCGTGAGCGGATCTGAAAGAGACTACCACCTCCTTTAAATTTGTTGTTTTTCATTGGTTTTTAATTTTTACCGTGAAATTTTATTGATTACACCGTAAACTTTCTGACTGACAAAAAAAAAAAAAAGGAAAAATTTCAATATTTAAACAATTTTGGTGATGATCGGGGGTTCAATCTTTCATACAACGTTATAGTAAATCGATCCTCCATTTTGGAACCACTCGCTGGTACGACAATACCATCATCTGTAAATTTGTTAATTATCTTTATTTTTTTACTTTTTAAAGTTTTATCGATGAAAACTTAAACTTTCCGATTGACAAAAAATTTGTTAAAATTTCAAAATTTAAACAATTTTATGGGGGAGGGGCTCAATTTTTCATACAACCTTATAGTAAATCGATCCTGTTCAATTAACTTTTTTGCTTGCGCATGTTCAACAACTGGATCCTTTGCGAAATTTTTGAATAAAGCCATTCTTCGAGTTTCCGAGGAAGATGCCATCGTAAGAACCGAAACAAACTTGACAAACCACAGCAACAACTCGTCCCAAGATAACAAAACAAAGCGACCCCAACGCGAGTGTTTCTTAAATGGAGGATCGATTTACTATAACGTTGTATGAGAAACTGAGCTCCCACTAAAATTGTTTAAATATTGAAATTTTTCATTTTTTTTTTTTTTTGATAATCGGAAACTGTATTTAAGAATGGATAAGACTGCGCTGAAAAAAGTCAAAAATAATAAGAAACAACAAATTTAAAGGTGGTGGTAGTCTCCTTCAGGTCCACCGTTTCGTGCTGTGTTTAGAGCCTTCTTGATCAAAATCTGATCGATGATTATACTTTCATTTTTATAAACTGCCTTCTGCACGTCCAAAATATATTTCATTTTCTTCTTTTTCATTTTCTACCTGTTCAGTGGGCACAAATTTTTATTTCTACAATTGCACATTTTACCAGTAATATCATAATAGTTAACTCTACCTTTATAAAAATACTTAATATTCTGCTTCTTAATTGTATTTCCTAAGTTGCTGATACTACTATAACTTATCTTCAAGGTGTTTTTGTTGAAGATTTTGTGCAATTCAGAAATTTAGGGTAAGTATGTGCGTTGTGGTGCAGTGGATATCGACTCGGAACTAGAAATCGGGGAACCGAGTTCGAATTTCAGTTGAACTCATTGCATTCACTTACGCACAAATATCCTTGGGAAAGGTATTAATCCATCTCTTCCCTACAGCTATGGGTTAAATAACAGGACAGATTGGATTCTATAGCCTTGGTCAATCTACTGCAGAAAGCAATGGCAACCTACTGCGGGCTAATTTTCTGCCCAGTCAGTATTGTCTCTTTGGAGACATGATCGCCCAAAGCATGTATCACGTAAAGCACTTAACTGACTTAATATAACTGACAATATAATTAAGGCTTCTCCTGAGCATAAAGTAGGGGATCAGTTTTATATTGTTATGAAGTAATAAACTGATCCCCCACTAATTACTACTTAATAATATAATACATCTCTTTCCCTCTCTAGCTATGACAGGACAAATTATGTTCTCTAGCTTTAACTGGTAACTAGTCTACAGCAGAAAGTAATGGCAACCTACTGCGGGATAATTTTCTGTCCAGTCAGTCATGTCTCTTTCGAGACATGATCGCCCAAAGCGTGTATCACGCATAGGACTTAACTGACTGATTTATCAAGTAGTTTCAAATATACCATTGTTTATTTCCTTTAGCCATTCTTGTGAAAGAGAATTGATTTTTTCAATGTAGAAGAATTTCTATTCGCTCAGGTGTTACCTTAACGAACTCCTTACGGAAGTTTAAGACTACAAGCAGCCCATGGTGAGATCATGAGAGATAGAAGTATTTTATGAAGTTTTAATAAATACATGCTTTTTATGTTTTTATTTCTATTACCACTGGTTTGCCTGTGCTGATATCTGTCAGTCAGTTAAGTGCCATACGTAAAACACGCTTTGGGCGATCATGTCCCGAAAGAGACATGACTGACTGGGCAGAAGATTATCCCGCTGTAGGTTGCCATTGCTTTCTGCGGTAGAGTGGTTGCCGATCAAGGCTATAAAACCAAATTTGTCCTGTTATTTGACTCATAGCTAGAGGGAGAAGAGATGTATTATATTATTAAGTAATAATTAGTCGGGAATCAGTTTATTATTTCATAACAATATAAAACTGGTCCCTCACTTTATGTTTTCAACTATTATATTCAGTGCCATAAGTGATACACGCATTGGGCGATCATGTCTCGAAAAAGACATGACTGACTGGACAGAAGATTATCCCGCAGTAGATTGCCATTGCTTTCTGTGGTAGACTGGTTGCCAGACCAGGCTATAGAACCCAATTTGTCCTGTTATTTAACCCATAAATAGGAGGGAAGAGACATATTAATACCGTTCCCAAGGTTATTTGCGCGTGAATGCAATGAATTCAACTTGAATTTGAACTCGGCTCTCCGATTTCTCGTTCCGAGACGATATCCACTACACCACAACGCACATCCTGATATCTGTAGAGAATCATAAACAGGATTGTCTGACTTATTTTACCGTATTCGGTTGTTGTTGGGTTAATCAGACGAAATGATGGATTGTTTGAAAAATGTTCTTTGTTTTTACGGTTGGAAAAACTTGTTTATTTTAACACAGTTGTTAAACCCTATCACCTATATTCATTTAGGCTGTTTGGTTTTTATTTTTATTTTTATTTTTTTTCTCGCCTCCAAAATTATTTTTCGATAAAATTGTTTGGTGCTTTCTTATCAATTTTGGTGACCTCTTTTTTCATTTTTCCAAAACACCTTCGGAAGATGTTTTCGGTTTTATCGCAGCATTTAATCAGAATTTTCTGGGTTTTCTTTATTTCTTCACTTCACTATCCAGAAGTTTCTAAAATACACTATTCACTTGTCTGAACTCGATCTTATCCATTATAACAAACATATCCTTTTCAAAACCTGTCACTTCATCTATCACGATGGGATGGAGATTTTTAGTTTTAATTTGAAATATTTCAGCCATATTCTTGTTTCCTAAATATTTATACAAGCCTTTCATGTCATTCTCACAAGAAAGAGTTCCATTTTGTGCAATAATAGTACCATGTATTCATGTATTAATATATATATATATATATATATATATATATATATATATATATATATACTAAAACATGAATACATGATACTATTATTGCAAATATATATATATATATATATATATATATATATATATATAGTGTATCGAGACAGCAGATAAATTTCTCAACATGTATTGTTAAATATAACAGGCAATGAATGTCAATTATGTTTCATCATGACTCTTTCTAAATATCGTATTTTGTCTTTAATTTTGGGTGAAAATAAAGACAACAATTGTCCACCATTTTGATATGTTTTATTATAATGGTGCTAAGCTTTCGGCTCACATGAGCCATCTTTAGAGAGGTTACAAGAACGTTAACATAAAGACATCCACCATCAAAGAAGATATCTTTTGTTGACATAAAACATTGCTATACGACGATAACAGTCACCGAAGAGTAGACGCATGTGTGTGTGTGTGTCAATGTAGTTGACAGCGGTTATCTGTTTTGTTTTGTTTTGTTTTTTATCCTGGAATTTGTAAATGAAAATATACATTTGAAATATTTCAAAGCTGCTGATACTGCTATCGCATTAAGAAAAAAACATGGTTGCTTTCAAGCAAATATCATTTTTTCCTCTTATCAGATATTGAATTATAGCACTTTGAGTGGTTCACATGTTATGACTGACCTTCCAGACACCTGATGAATTATCATGAAATTTCTTAAATCTGAATACCTTGATAAAACAATGACATCATTTCTCTTGTATATAAACACGCGCAACAAAATAATTTTTCTTTGATAAAATCCCTCTAACGACAAATCGCGTAAGTATATTCTTTCTTTTATATATATATATATATATATATATATATATATATAGAATAAAATAAATTTCCAAGTTCAAAACCGTTGTATGATCATTTCTACATGAAGTCCCTAAGAGAGATTTCACATTTCATATCGTAAATAATAGGATTAACCGTTTATCATCAAACATCAAGATTTTCAATGAAAGTAAAGAAATTTACAAGGCCCTTCAAAAAAGCGGATTTAAGAACAAATTAACGTATATAAAACCTACAATAGACCCCGAACCATCTAATACTAAAAATAAAAATAATTGTAGAAAAAGAAAGATAATTTGGTTTAACCCTCCATACTTCAAACTAACAAATATTAATATAGGTAAATATTTTCTAGGATTAGTAGACAAACATTTTAATAACAACAATTCTCTACGAAAAATTATTAATAGGAATATTCTAAAAGTTAGCTACTCCTGTAACCCAAATATGGACAACATTATAAATTCTCATAATAGGCAAATTCTGAAGAATTTATGTAATACTGTCTCTTGGTGTGGAATTTTAAATGAATGCAATTGTAGCTTCGTGGATATCTTCCTGGGGCAGGGCGAATGTAAATCCACCTAAGTAATTTATGAAGCTCACGTTTCACCATCCAACAACAAGAAATTTAAGCAAAGATATTACAATCACAGATATTCTTTTTTGAACCCAGATCAGAAATACCAGACAGCCCTTCACGGAGATTCTGGAAAATGAAGGAAGAATAGCTGGACCCTGTAGTTAGTTGGAAACTGATAGGTTCAGCCCGAATTCCGAGGAATTTTCGTAATAGGTGCGATCTGTGTTTGCAAGTAAAAATGCTAATATTAAACTACCCAAACCAGCAACTACTCTTGAATTTAAGAAAAGAATTCATTAGTAAGTGCCGCCATAATGCGAAATTTGCGAACATTTAAAATTAAATTCTAAATTCTGTTTTTAGGAGAGAAAATATAAATTAAATTGTTTTTGATTGATTGATTAACTAAATTTTTAAATAGTAAATTTGAAACTTTC
Organism: Ascarosepion bandense; assembly: GCA_037127315.1. Classification (NCBI taxonomy): domain Eukaryota; kingdom Metazoa; phylum Mollusca; class Cephalopoda; order Sepiida; family Sepiidae; genus Ascarosepion; species Ascarosepion bandense. The sequence goes on along the minus strand of JBBBDQ010001003.1, from coordinate 2,461,493 downwards.
TACCTTCCTCTTCCTTTCTCCTATTAATATCTGCCTTTTAAGAAGAAAGGATACTTAGACTAACTTAACCCCCAACTTTTCCTGCATGTACGTATATATATTTTTCTCCGCAAATATTTTTATAAAAATCTTTTTAACAGATTTTAAAAATTTTATTTTTAATTTAAATCTTGGTTTATAATTTATTAAATTAATTTAGTAAAATTTAAATAAATTATATGTCAGTTTTTCCCCCATATATTTTTTTCTAACAATCTTTTTTCTAATAATATTGTCCAATTTTAAAACGCTAGTTTTGTTAACACGTCCCTAGCGTCTCTACGGCGCTGAAATCTTTCTTTTCTTTATTTTGTCTTCTTTTTCCTTTATCTTTCCTTTTCTTTCCATTTTGTTTAGCCAACTTCCCTGTCAAACATCGCTTCCTATTTCTTCCTTTAATTCCCCTTCCCCTTTTTAGAACCAGACAAAGCCAAATTTTTATATTTTTCACTTACAACTCAATCTTAAAGTAATGTTGTCCAAAATATAAAAATAGACATTCATTGCTATTTACTCATTAATTCCACCCATCTAATTTTTTCTGTGACGTAAATTTTTGACATTTTTGAACTTCCGCCGGTAATACCTTATTTCATTTTGAGTTTAAAGTTGCCGATGAAATGTGAAATCTGTCTTAAGTATTTCATGTAGAAATGATCATACAACGGTTTTGAACTTCGAAATTTATTTTATTTTATAATTAGCTCTGTAATTTAAATATTAATTACATTGAGCCCTCCACCTGGATCATTTTTTTAATATTCATGTAATTAATATTAATTAGGATCGGGTCTTTGGGATTTACCTTCCTGCTTTTCCTTTTGGATTAAAGTTTATATATATATATATATATATATATATATATATATATATATATATATATATATATCATGCAGGGATCAAATAGCAAATAAAATATTAATAATACTCCAAAAGAAAAAAGTGGTCGATACAACTTAAGTTGGTAGAGCTGAATATATATATATATACATATATATATATATATATAACTTACCTTAGCTAACGCGTTTCGTCTTTTGAGTGTCTATAATAAGTCAAATATGTTGGTCAAAGTTTTCATTTTGTATTTAACCATGTTGTTCTTTTTTTTAGATATTCTCTATTTGAATTGTATATATATATATATATATATATATATATATATATATATATATATATACTTTTATATTGATATACATTCTATCACTGATACTGATCACTTTATCCCATAAATATTGCATGCCTTAAAGTTATATATATATATGTGTGTCTGTGTGCGTGTGCGCCCGTGCGCGCGTGTTCTTATGTTTGTGTATGTATACACGTATGTGTATGCGTATATGTATACATACCTGTGTTAATCCATTTTCTCTAATTTAATCACATTACTTCGGCTGACTTCACAGGAAATTTTTCAATTTTCTGTATGATGAAAAATCATTTTTCAACATATCATAAAAGGCTAGATGTTTATGTGTGTGTTTGTCTAACTGTCTGTCTGTCCGTATGTTCTTTATACAAATCCAAAATTTTTATCAGATTCTCACTAAACTTCACATAAATATTCTTTAGGCTTCCTGTCAGTTCATTGGCTTCTTATTTATCCGATTTATCCCAGATATCGATATCCCGATATTTGATCAGGTCTAATCAAGATCAGGATTTCAGCCCTTTTATCGTGGGTTTTGCTGCAGAATTTGCTCTAACTTGGTAAAATTATAGTTTTTAGTCTCAAACATTAGTAGATCTTCTCAGACGACTCATTTTCCCTGACATCGGATACCTCCGATATTCTATCGAATCTGATCAAAAACCGATAATCAGTTATAATCAATATGGCTTATTTTCTCCAATTTTACTCCCGATGGTTACGATAAGTTTTCATGGATTTACTTTGCTTAGTTTATGTTTGTATGACAGATTTGACTCCTATATTGGAAATCAATACCCCGATATCCTATCGGGTCTGATCAGAATCAGGTTTTCAGCCTTTTAATTTTGATTTTTGCTTCGGGTTTGGCTCTAAGTAAGTACGATTGTAATTCTTAGTCTCAGCCATGATACCATTTACTCAGGGGAGTTATTTAGCTTTCAAAATTCAGTTTACGACAAAAAAAACTTATTTGATATCGATACCAGGAAATCAAAATTTGACTTACATACATTCATTTTTCTTTCAGTCTACGATTTCGCTTTAACTGGAAACAACTATTGGTTTTTAGTCTTTCATGCCAACGTCCAAAGACTCTGATCTCCAGGACCACGAATTAGTTTTAAAGCTTTCATTACACCCGTGCAACGCCGAGCTATACTGCTAGTAACAAAATAAAAGTCATGGTTTTCAATAGATTCGTCTAACTTTGAAGTGTCTCGACTAATAGTTGTGTATGTAAATGTTTTGTGCGTATTTGATTTAATGCAGCACTTATAAGACAGTCATGCTTCATTTAACATCGATTCGTGAACGATAAAGAATTTATGTAAAACAACTCACTGCTGACTTTACCATCCGGTAGCAATTTTGCTTCTATGATTCTTCAATTCGCTCAATTTAATGGTAAGTGTTGATTATTTCAAATAAGTTTTCGATATTTTAGAAGAGTTAAAATTGATTTTCCATAAATACCAATCTTTCTACTTCCAAAACACACATCCTATTGATGTTAGTGCAAAGTATCAGGAATTTAGTAGTTGGTCATATAAAGAAATATATATATATATATATATATATATATATATATATATATATAATCTAGATTTTTTTAGATATTTTACAATTTCATGGGTAATACATATTTTGCAGCCAAAGAAGTAGCACGTATTACCCATGAAATTGTAGAATATCTAAAAAAACATTTTAGACTATATTAGTCTGTTAAATTAAATAAATACATTTAACATTGAGTTCTTTTGATTTCGTCTTTATCGGAATTTAGCTAACTTAAATACTAACTATTCTACGTTATATATATATATATATATATATATATATATATATATAGTCATCCGCAGACACATCTGTTTCACTGTATCACAGCTCATCAGTACGGTTAGACATCCGATTGCTTTTAACCCAGGATTGAAACCCGACCTAATTGGTGTCAGTCGGCGATTCTATCTCTGAGCTATGGGTGCTCGGTAGAAGGAGGCAAACTTTTAGCGTAGGATGTATCATACGCCAGTAACTAGAGTGCTCTAATTCATTACTGAATGAGCGATTCGTAGATGCTAACGTAGCTCCTGTTTTTTCAAAGTCTACCATTCTTCCAGAGTGCTCGATCAGGGTGTGAAATATTTCATTTTAGAAGAGTTAAAATATAAAAAAAGTTATATATATATATATATATATATATATATATAGTTTTGAATTAATTGTACATTGTGACACGGAAATTTCTATGTTCCGAGACAGATTCTCTTCATCAGGCAATGTTTGATTTGGCTGTACAAATGATTTACATGAAGTGAATCTCGAAACATAGACATTTCCGTGACGCAATGTACATTTAATTCATAACTATATGATTATATTAGGCTCTATGATATTTATTATTTTGAGAACTGTTGATAAGATAAAGATAAGTTCAAATAAATGCCAGAGCACTCAATAGTAAAACCTTGAGTTCTCTTCACCTGGATATATATATATATATATATATATATATATATATATATATATATGTCATTTTTCTGATCAGAATACTATTAAACAAAATTTCACTGGAAAAACATAAACATGTAGGTAATATCAGAGAGACTTTGGTCAACAATACGGTGATCCTTACTTATATGCACAGTAAGAGGAACCTGCAGATATTGGAGGCCATGTACATCAAATCTAAACAACCAACACTCAATAAAATCAACTTTAAATTCGGAAATAACATATTACATTGCTTTTGACTACATGGTTTTGTTGTCATTTCACGCTATCCCGCGGTGTGACGTCATAAATCCGCATCGCAAATTTAAGAACTGCGTTTATTATTTTTGGTAACTATTGCCGTTGCCAAGCGGAGTTTTATGTCAACACAAAATAAAATCTTAGGTGATGGTGGATGTTATAATATTTCAGTCTAAACAACCTCTCTGAAGATTGCTCATGTGAGCCGAAAGCTTAGAAGAAAATCAATAAATAATTATCCAAATGGTGGAGAATTTTTGTCTTTATTTTCAACTAAAATTAAAGCAAAAATACGACGTTTAGAACGGCTCATGATTAAACATAATAGACATTCATTGTCTCTTATATTTAATAGCATATGTTTAGAAAATTACTTGCTGCCCCGATACACTAAATATATATATATATATATATATATATATATATATATATATATATATATATATCATGCTTATCATTTTGAGAGAAGTATGTTCAATATAAAAGTATTTATATTCGTACATACATCTGACTCAAGAAATGTGTGTACATGTGTTTGTGCTGTATCCTTATTTTTAATATTCTTAAACACAGAAACATCAACGGCTTAGTTCGAGCAGTCTTATTAAAATAAATGTTCCTCCCAACATAAATCTAAAATAAACTCCTTTTCTTTACATGGGAAACTTCTAATAATGTTTATATTAAAAAGAAACTCATGCATACATATAGGCTTGCCTGGAAACTTCATGCTGATATTTAAAGGAAATTAAAACACAAAATAATATTATGCCATTTATTCAACTAAATATTAACCATTTTGTGGCTCAATCATTCTCGATTTTTACCTCAACTTAAAGATTTCGGTAGTTTTTTGGCAAAGAATTTATTAACATTTTTGTTTTTTGTAATCTAAAGAATTAATATTTTTACCACTGACATTATTTTGCAAGGATCTGAACAAATGAAAATACGAAGGATCAATTCCAGGTGAATATGGTGGAAGCGGTAACACATCCCAGCCAAGTTGCGACAATTTTTGCTGGGTTACAAATGAAAAGTGAAATGTGGCATAATCTCGATTAAAAACAGCGCCTTACCCGGTAACCAATTTTAGGCGTTTTAAATCGTCCAGTTGCAAGAATTACTATTCCGAAAAAATTACAGGATTCCTTTCCTATCCCAGCAGATTCAAAGCATGACTATTCTATAATGACGACCTGCTTTTGAGGTGGCTGAAAATGTCTCATGTCGCTTACCTCAACAAACTTTTCGCTGAATATGTTTGTAAACGATCCATTTTTTCATCATCCGTAAAAATTTATTCAAAACAATTTGCATTTTCATTGCTTTCACGGATTGAAATACGATTCAAAAAATTATTTTTACGCAGATCATGTGCTGCCCAAACATCGTAGCGATTTGAGTATCCAAGTTTCACTCAATGCTCATAAGTGGATTTTGATAAATAAGAAGTTATGCCAGGATTCGTCATCGGAGGCCACAATTTAAACACTATAAGGTACGCAGATGGCACAGTGCCAATAACAGATACAGAAATGAAACTACAAGACCTCCTACAGAAGGTAGCTGACGAGAGTGACAAGAAAGGACTACAAATAAACTGCAAGAAAACAGAATGCATGGTCATCAGCAAAAAGGGCAGCCCAAAATGCCAATTACAGGTGAGGGATTATAAAATCAAGCAGGTACAGAAATTCAAATACCTAGGAATTGTTCTAACAGGAGACAGAAATTGCGACCCTGAGAACCGATGGCGAATTGGTATGGCGAAGGAAGCATTCCAGAAGTTGAATAAAGTATTAAGAAACAGGACAATTTCACTAGAAACAAAGAGGAGAGAACTAGATTGTTATGTGATGTCGGTTCTTCAATATGGCAGTGAATGCTGGACATCAAAGATGAAAGAAAAATTGAAGTAATTGAAATGTGGTTCTCCCGAAGGATGCTGCGGATATCATGGACCGAAAAAGTGAACAATGACGAGGTTTTGGAAAGGATGGAGACGAAAATGGAAATTAATACGGAGCATCCGGAAGAAACAACTAAAGTTCTTGAGACATGCAATGAGAAAGGAGGGCTTGGAGAACATGTTACTAACAGGCCAGATAGAGGGGAAAAGAGACAGAGGGAAAGCAGCGGATAACATTTTTGAAGGACTTGATCAGGTGGATGATGGAACGAGGATTGCATGGTGCAACAGAAGAAAGCGTGCTAAGAGCAACCAGGGACAGGAAGATGTGGAAAGCCATAATCGCCTACACCCTGAAAGGACATGGCACATAATTAAGAAAAGAAGAAGTCTTTTTAGCGATTCTTGAGTTGTGTATTACGGGTTATTATCAATTAATGGCAATTTTTGGTCGTCATAGGTCGCGTGGAATTCTGTTCTGAGCGTTCTTCAGTAAGGCTACAATCACCAACTCTAAAACCAAGTGAACCACTTCCGTTCAATTCTGTTGGCTATGTTGTGACCAACAGACTAATTATTTCCTGCACATTCTTCTTCTTCTATGTGCCGTATCCTTTCAGGACGTAGGCGAGCATGGCTCTCCACGTCTCCCTATCCCTGGTGGCTCTTAATATGTTTTCTCCTGTTACTCCACGCAAACCCCCGTTCCGTCATTTACATGATCAGGCCCTCACCTCTCGGGTATAATTCATTGTAGATCTACATTCATTACTGAAATGTTTAACAAAAGACATAACTTACCTCGGAATTCGAAACGAACGTGAACGTGTCTTGCCTGCAAGATAATAACAAAACAGAAATATGGCCGATAGTGAAGAGAATTTATGCGCGCCTATCTCGTCCAAAACGAGACTATATTCGCATACATGCAAATTTTGGCTGTCAGCACCGGTGACAAGAGAAATCATACGGTGGACTGCGTGTGTTAGAGTTTGACGTACGGATTGTGCAGACAGACATTCAGACTGACAAAGAGGAAGTTGAAGTAGGCGATGCTTAATTGGTGTCTGTTTCACAACTGCCCACTGTAACGGCCGAGAAAGGGAGCCACGTGATCTACTTCCTTGAGACGACCGAAGAAAAAAAAAAGAGAAAAAGTTGGCTCACAGGCGAGCGTCGCTCTGCCCTTTTGACCCCCGTCATCATCGTTTATTTTTTTCGACAAAATGTATGATGTTTTCATGTACTTCTTTATCCAACTTAGCAACTTTTGTTTGTGCATTTTACTGATAAGTAGTTTTTAATAGTATTGTTTATGTCATGATGAAGTTTAAACCTCATCAAGTCGGAGATAAAAGAATCTCATTCGATTTAATATTTTTCCAAACTATGCTCTACTTATTTAAAAGCACAAATGTGAAAAGACGTGTACTGATCATTTAAGCATTCCATGCTACATTCCAAAGTAATTTAATAATCGAAGACAACGATTCTGCTTTCCCTCCCGAGGCCAATGTACTGATCATAAAAGCGAATCCGACGATAATATAATTATTCATAGTTGAGATAAGAGCAGAAAATCAGCCCTCTCTACCAGGTGTTCTAATACATATAACAAGATAAAACTTCCAAAAACAGAAACAATAATCTAGAATTAGAATGAAAGCAGGTGATGCCACATACCCTGATCCATCATAAAAATTCAATCTGCGGAATTAGAAAATAACAAATACTTCAAATACATAGTGTATGGACCATTTATTAAAAAAACTTAGTATAGATGATACAAACATTGAACGTAGAGTGTGATGTGATAGTGTCAGATTTTCAAGACACCCTAACCGATATAAATCGAAAATATTAGCCTAAAAAGTCGATTCATGTTACTAAGTCGAAAAAGCTCGTTCAGAAATTACTAAACTGTCAGCTGTATACAACGACTTACCTATAATCAGTAGTTAGAATGTAGTAACTACTGGATCTTAGCAAAGACAATACATCTTTAGAAATTGTGAACTAAAGAATTGAAACAGATGAATGAAACTACATTGCTTAAAGACTTTCTTATGCAGCAACAACTAGAATTGATACAGCTACATTCTCAAAAAAGAATCCATTCTATTATAATAAAGAATGTTGTGTATTTTATTGTGCCTGCATATACATATATAGTATGTATCTAGCTAACATGGAGAGACAACGAACCTACCAAGGTTTCACCAAAATGGATCTTCAGGGAAAGTTGGCTAACTTGTCTAAAATAAGGAGATAAGATATAAGAAACTCCACAACACGTGATCAAAATAGACGACACTAAATACTAAAGAAGAGGGTGGGTATAACATTTTATTCACAAAAAAGGGGTGGAGGCTTACAACTCATAATGATAATAATAATAATACTGAACATACGATCTAATTTAATAGCCAATTTTGTCTACGTTTACATTAGTTTAAAATTTTGGACTTAGACTTTAACGAGCTATATGCAGGTTCAAACGGCGCTATAGCTAACTTCTCCTCCCCACACAATTTACAAATTTTTTGTCCTGCTCTAAATTTAGTGCATCGTTTAAGTATCTCCCATTTTAAAATGGAGTCAATATTTAACTCTTTTTTGATGGACCATACATACGCAGCTAGTGTAGTACTATGCGTATATTTATCATTTCTGAAACTACTCGTATGGTTATAAAATCTGGTCGTAAAACTAGTCTTTGTTACACCTATGTAAGTCTTAGGTTCTAGATCCTCATTATTTTTGTATACTTTTACTTAGTACAAAACACAGTTTTATTGACATTTTCCCTCAAGTGGACAATTGTTTTTTATCCTGCAATTGCACGTGATCTTACTTTTATTATTTTTCTTCGTAATTTTGGTTTCATTAAAACCACTGATTATCTTACCCATGTTGGACATACAGTAATAACTTAGCTTAACATTATTATGGTTGATTATTTTATATAATCTATTCCCCTTGATGAAATTTTGTTTTAATAAAGAAAAAAATAATTTACCAATTTTAGTCTTAACTTGTTTGCTCTACTAGTGTATTGAGCACTTTACGTGTTAGGTTCCTCGTCTTGGGATTTTTTCCTTTCGACTAGTACTTTGACTAATGTTCAAGTGCTTAGTTCGTTTCTTTTTTTGGTTCCATTTTCCCCTCCGCGTTTATACTCGGTGCGTTTTTCGAGACGTGTTCAACGACAAATTTACTGTTATATATATATATATATATATATATATATATATATATATCAGTTCTGTCATATATATATATATATATATCTCAGTTCTGTCATATATATATATGTATATATATATATCTCAGTTCTGTCATATATATATATATATATATATGTATGTCAATTCTGTCATATATATATATATATATATATATATATATATATATATATGTCAGTTCTGTCATGCACATGGAGAGAGAGACAACAGCGAGGAAGCGTCGGAACAGTTCAGTCTCTTTACAAGCAGTTAGTAAATTTCCTGCCAATTATAATAGATCTTGCCACGTGTTTGTTTTTCAAGTGTGCATTATTATTATTATTATTATTATTATTATTATTATTATTATTATTATTATTTTGCAATGATTGTCGTCGATTCGCGAAGAAAATATATTGTTGTGGATCTTCGTCGCCAATTTGTTGTAGAGTTGTGGTGAAACTTTGCTGCAAAGTGTAGTGATTGTTTGTGCCGGAAGTAAGACACGGAACAAGATGGTAGGTTCAAAACAGTGTATTATTATTACAATTAACAACATATTCAAAGGAATTAATACAGAAATAAGTAAGTCCGAAGGTATTATTACGCTGCTAATTGACTGATTAGTAGCGGTTGTCAACTGGCGTTAAATGCTTCCGTTAACTGCCTTCGTTAACAGGTTTTAAATGCCTTTCATAACTGCCATACTAGCTACTCTTTAAATGTTCTCTCGGAAGTCACGCAGGTAATCATATATAACAAGATGAGTACTCCATTACTCGTAAGAAGGCACCATATATATATATATATATATATATATATAGATATAGATATTAGGTAGGTTCATTTTTCACTTATTTTTAAATATTAAAAAATTTCACTTACTGAAGGTTGTGTATGTACTAATACGAAATATTAGATCAAATACTTCAACGGTTTTTGAGCGTTTGGCATCAAAGATCGCAGACGAAAATATACTGAAAATTCTTCATTTTTGCAAGATTTGGCTTGAATATTAGTGAGAAAACCAAATAATTTTAGTATTTAAATCAGGGAATGTCATTTTATTTTATAAAAATGATATTAATTAAAGAAATGATGACTAATGTTCAAATTGAAAATCTGACTCCACCCCATTTTCAGTATCTGCTTTCAAAAACATTATGAATTAAGCAGTGATATTTGAATACCTTAAATGATTTTTTCTGTTATAAGTGAAAATATAACAAACAAATAAGGAAAAGCAAACACTATTTTAATAGTGCTTAATATATAGAGTCAAATCGCTCCATATAAGAACCCTTAGACAAAAATGCTGGTCTCAATTTCTGACTCAAAACTTTAGCTGTAATATGTTGATGTCTTGCTTCAAAACCGTATACAGTTTGCAAAGCTTCTGTTGTTAACTTGACTGCCCATTGGGAATGTGAGGGCAAATTTGGCAAGTCAAGCTTGGTTCCATTTAACAATGATTTCTGAAGTTCAGATTCAGAAAAATCTTCCATCATTGGTGGTTCAAAAATTCACAATTATAAATCTATCGTGTCCAGTGCGTGGCATTAAAATTAATGGTTGGTATTCTTTTTAACATTTTGTTGGTTGACTCCCCACTCCTGAAAGAATATAAAAATTTATTTATTGATTCATTTAAAAACTTCCAGTCTCTACTATGATAATTATGGTGAAATTAGATAAAATCTTTAAAATGATTCTATAAATTGCAATAAATAATTGACTCATTGATATATAAATAAATATTTACTTGCCTATTTGCCAAAACTCTTTTTAAAGCTTCTTCTCTTACTTCAACTTCAGATTTAACCATGGAGTATAGGTTTTCAGGCAGTAAACAAAATGTACTTTCTTGTATATTTCTTAAAGTGATCTGTTGGATTGCATGAGGCTGCTTCTTGATCTTCTGGATCATATTAAAAATGTGCACTTGCTGATTGTAGAACGTATTATTTCTTTTAATTTCAAACCAACAAGTGGCATACACATTTACAATAAAACTTATTAAACTGTGGAGTTTTGTTGTGAGTTTTGTGGTATGTGCCATGACTCAATAAGCGAATAAGCCTGATGGCCAAAGTTAACCACCTTGCCTGGTTTAAAGGACCAATTCTCCAGCAGGCATATCTAGAGTCAACCTTACCTCTAGAAATATCCTATGTGCATTCATACAGGAGTCTTTGGTCACAACTAAGATCATGTATTTCATCAATTTTCAAAATTGAATGCAGAGGACTGCTAATAGTGGAAAATGATATTTGTGGTAAACTATGGTAATCATTTGAGCATAATTTCCCCAGAGGACCACTGAATGCTGTAGGACCTTTTGTGCAACCATCTATGTTGTTGAAAAGAGCTCTGAAAAGTAGTTCATTATGGTGCAAATAGCAAGCAATTGCATGAAGATTATTTTAAATTCTTTTTTTCTAAAAGTAAGTTATCATATAACTGTTAACAAATTGCTTAGCGTTCATTAGAACGTTATCATTATTTAAAATTAATTTTTTATATGTTGTAATGTCATGGTCATGCACATGTTAAATCAAGGAAAAACTGTTCTTTTTACAAACATTTTAGAACATTACTACAGTATTCATAGCTGATTCTATTAATTGACGGCTTATGATTTTCAGTGAATATTGCCTCAAGTATTTGTAATTTGCTTTTGTTGTTTTCTTGGTGTAGGATAGTTGTGCTATCGTTCATTATCTTTTACATTGTGAATGTAGAGAGGAATGTTGGTGTAGATGTTTAAAAATTGACGAATTCCGGATAAAGTTCTGTCACGCTTAAGATTTTGGATTATTTTATCTATTTTTTATGTCCTAATATAAGATACTCAACAGTACAGAAAATACAGATATGTTGCCGTCATTTTAAACGGCATATTGATTTCAATGTTTTTCTGTAATTTTTGACGATACTGGCCAACTCTGAATTACATAATCAATATATTGACTTTTCATATTTTCGTCACATAAAAAGATGACGAAGTAAGCGTCCATTAATACTATAAAGAGCAATATAAGCGTGATGACTGTTTTTCTGAGAAATTGTTTTAAAAGCAGTGCTCGGTCATTGAATGGTAAATGCTTCTTAATTAGGAAACAGATCTGTATCTATCTCTCTGTATATATTCTCAGCATAGATATTAAATTTTTTTTTTATTAATCAATATCGTTTTCCCCCTGTCAAATCACTTTTCATATTCGTGACACTGATTTTGATTTTATCAGATTAACCTTTTACGTTGTCGTAAAACCAGTTTTCTTGTGTTTATCTTGACAAGACTGTCATGTTCTTTGTTCTGTATCCTCCATACCGTTCGAAATAATCAATGTCGTATTCATATCAACCTATAACTTTACACGTCTACGGCTATATCGTGTTGAATACACCGGTTCCCGTCCGATAACCGAAATTAAGCAACATCGAGACTGGTCAGTACTAAAAATGGGTGACCATTTGGGAATACTAGATGTTGTAAACATAAGGACAAAGAATGGTCTACCGGTCCTCCAGATTTGGGGGGTGGGTGCAGGGCTAACAACCCTACCCCGTAAAAAACAGTTTGTTACAGAACCAGCAACAAAAAGTTGCTGCCCTATGCAACATTGGGTGTGATGGATAAATGATCATAACTTTACATCATTTTCTATTTGAGACTATATCTTTCTTATCCACATGACAATATCGATACACCTTAAAGCAAACAAATAATATTAATGATTATCCTGTTAAATATATTCATTTACGGTATTATGCCACATCCCGGAGAAGCATAATAAAAGGTCACATACATTAAACAAGTCAGGATAAACATTTCTAATAACAGCGGATATCAGGCGCTGAAATCTCATGGTATATTTTTTTAATCATTTCACCCCAAACAAGATATTCCATTGTCACTATTGTGCAGGGATTAGAGGAAGGTGATGAGAAAGAGTAGTTAGATATAGGAAATGTCAGAAGGAGGGTGAGAGATGGGTAAGGATACCGAGGCTGAGGGTTGGGCAGATGGGAAGAGTGTTTGAGAGAATGGATTCGAGTTAGTGTGTTAGGAGGTGTCTATTGACCTTACATTTAAACTCCGGGAGATTGTAACTGTCGGGGAAGCAATCATGTGGAAGGGAATTCCACAGGTGGGAAATGCGAGAAAAGAAGCAGTGAGAGTAGAAACTGTGGTTACATTTTATCGGTTTCACTGCAAAAGGGTGGGACCCAGTTGTTAATCTAGTATCTCGTGCAAATTTATACCCAGGGGGCACCAGTGATCTAAGTTAATTGGAAAAGAAGCCGTGAAAGTATTTATATGAGAGGCACAGGGAAGCCACGTCACGCCGGTGAGAGAGTGACTGCAGCTGGTCTGCCAAGTCGGTATCGATCACATTTTAGACTCTCCGTTGTATTTTGTCAAAAACCCCGAGGAGATGGCACCCGACCAGATGTGGCAGCAGTATTCAATACAAGGGCGGATGGTATATTTCGGTAATTATAATATGCAAAGTCTTTCAATATTGATTAATGCAAGTAATATATTTTCTTATATATTAAACTTTAATTCTGCGCATATTATCCTGACTGAATTACGTTGAAGAAGCGATTTAAAGAAGTAGTTCTTTCTCATTCAATATTAGTGAATATTTTGATAGCGTTTTACACATATCGCCACTTTAGAGTCACCTTTCTCGAACTAGTCTTATATATTAAAATTGCTCTTATGTATTGGAATCTTTCTACTACAATCGAACGTGTAATTTTCTTCCGGGCTAAGCGGCTGTAGAAGAAGGTACGGTTCAATGGTAGACAATAGACAAATAGTAATACTGATATTATTGTTTGTTTGTAATCTCTCATGTCCCATGGCCATAATCGAATCCATAATAGACGTGGATACTTTTAAATAATCTTTCGCGTTTGCGTCGAACATGTTACTGCTTTAGTAGCATGTTCCTTTGCAAGGTGATACAACCCTAAATTTAATTATATATATATATATATATATATATATATATATATATATATATATATATATGTGTGTGCGGGGGGGGTGGATGTGTGGGTGTGGGTGTGTGTAGGTAGCAGATCTTCATTAAAACATGTTTAATTGAATAATGTAGACATATTGTTTCTAATTATTTTATGCTAATCCTTTCAAGTTGTCTAATCATGTCCAATTATATTTTTCTATTCGAATGTTTTCTGTCATAAATTTTCTATGGACTTTAATATGATTTTGCAATATTCGTTATAAGTTTTTTGAGTGTTGATTGGTTGGTTTTGATATATAGAACGTCATAAATTTGAAGTTTTTGTTCATAATTTTTGTGGTGTATTATAACGTGTGTGTGTGTTAGTGTGTGTTAGTGTGTGTGTCTAATAGACAGGCGCGCCACATATTCAAAATATCATTTAACATGTAATGGCTTCAGTTGAAACAATTTTTATTGTCTTAACATCTTTCTATCCTCTTGGTCGGTTTTCTGATCCATAATAAAAATTTCGTATGTCTTAATCCGCCCCACTTATTCTTAAAGTCTACTTTTTATTTCTTGTTTCGTTTCAACCCCAAGCTCTCCTTAGTACCATTTATTCATGACGAAATCTTATGATTGGTTTCCTAATTTATAGTGAACACATGGTCTCATTACTTCTTCCAGCCTCTTATCCACGATGGCCGCTTTCTATCCCTTTGTCTGTTTCGTGATCCATAGAGGACTCATGCTATCGCTTCGTCCGACACTTCTTATCCTCTATGACCACTTTCTATCTCTTTGTCTGTTTCGTGATCCATAGAGAACTCATGCTATCGCTTCGCCCGACACTTCCTATCCACTATGACCACTTTCTATCTCTTGGTCGGTTACCTAATCCCTAGAGAACTCATGCTATCTCTTCATCCGTCTTGACCTTTATTCATTATGACCTCGTTTTATTCTCTTGGCTCGTTTCCTAATCCAACTGAACTCAAGCTATGTCTTAGTCAATACCCCTTATTCATGATCAGTTATCATGCTTAGTTTGCTAATCTATAGTGAACTCATGGTATCACTATTTGTTGCTTCCGGTTTATCTCCCCCATGAACTTTATACCAAAAATTTAGAGTACTAAAAACTTGAATCATTTTGTGAAGATTCAATATAAAACAACAAAACCTGAACACCACACAATTTTGGTATTTGGTGGAATGTGTCGAGAGACTAAAGACTGTTTCTTGTATGCAATATCAGACCGGAGTGAAGAAACACTGACGCCTATAATTTTTAATCTTGTTAAAAAAGCAGTAAGTTAACTTTGTTAGATTTTATTCTCATGAACATCAAGTGAACATCTTTTAAACTGTCAGTTTGAAATATGCATCTGATGATTGCGTAACGCATGAAACTTCGAGTTGTAACATAGACGTAGGCTATTATATATATATATATATGTATGTGTGTGTGTGTGTATGTGTGTATGTGTGTTTGTGTGTGTGTGTACAGACTTAGATAGATAGATAGATAGATAGATAGATAGATAGATAGATAGATAGATAGATGTCGTCTAGAATCTTTGAGCACATCATTTTCCTCGGTGTGCATCCGAGGTTGAAATTAGTTCTGTTCTTCCACGCAGGTCTGTTTTCATATATCTACGCTTTATCCAATTATTCAGTCTTTGTTCGATTCTAGGAATGCATCTCCAAACCAGTGAGGTTTATCTCCAAAGCCATTGGAAACTAATTTGGTTCTCACTTTGTATTGGAACTGGATTATCCTGTTAGAAGTCATTATAGAATTCTTTAATACTTTCCTCGTAGATGAGATAATGTTAACTTTAAACCAATTCTAGATAACCTTATATATATATATATATATATATATATATATATATATATAAGATTATGTATGCTTGCGTGTGCGTTTGTGTGTCGCCATTCTAACTAAACCTACCCCTCCAAAACCCTTGGTTCGGTTTCAACTAAAAGTGGATCACTTGTCTATCAAGACATGAACCTTTGATTGAAAATGTTTTGGGATCGATTTACAGAGTACGGCAGAAGTCACCGAAACGCTTAGAATTTACGAACTCTTTCCCTCCGAGTTATTTTATGCGAATTCAACCAAAATCGAGCAACTTGTAGATCAAGATCCGAAAATTTGACGTACAGATAAAAGTTTTTCGAATAAATGTACCGGGTTCATCAAAAATCAACGACAGACATAATTTCGAGTGGTCTTTTGCGCTCTTTTACGCATTTCTTCAAGAAGTTTCATTTCATCCCGACCAAAATCAAGTCACTGATAGGCGCAAAATCAAGTCACTTAATAGGCGCAAAAAATGGTAATTGACACACAGGGTTCAGCAAAAATTAGTGGAAAATATTGCGTTTTGCGATCATTTATTTCTCCGAAACGCTTTGTTATATTCCAACGAAAATTGGATCTTTTTTGGCAATTTCCCTCTCATCATGTGCCATAGCAATTTCAGGTTTTCCACAAGGCCCCAAGCCCTCTAACTTCACAGGGACAATGCATCCATTTCTGCGTCACATCGCTATCGCATCACATTACAGGCTCCCCTTTCAGTTGTACATACATCATTCCCGTTTGTTGAGAAAATTGCCCAAGCCTGAATCCCGTTTTACAAATACAACAAAAACAAATACTTACATTTGTTTTAACTTACGCGTCACAGCTACCTCATACTTTCATCTTCTTCTTCTTCATGTTCCGTGTCCTTTCATGACATAGGCGATCATGGCTTCCACTTTGTTTTGTCTCTTGTCGCTCTAAATAGTTTTTCTCTTGGTATCTCTTCTAAACTCAATTCCGCCATCCATTTGCTCAGACCTAACAAGTACGTCTCGCGCGGCTTTTCTCTGTCTCTTCTTCCCTTTATCCGACCTGTGAGTATTAAGTTCTCTTGGCCCTCCCTCCTCATTACGTGTTCCAGGAACATCATTTGTCCCTTTATGATATTTAGTATGAGTTTTCTTCTTGTTTGCATCCTTTCCAACACCTCATCGTTGCACACATGCTCCGTCCATGGTATCCTCAGCATCCTTCTGTAAAACCACATTTCTGCTGCCTCAAGCCTCTCCTTTAACCTTAATAAACAACTGAAACTTACCATTTCAACATAACCACAAAAGAACACGAGCAATGCCGGCTTATACAGCTAGTTATATATAATATAGCAGTATAGCCCGGCGTTGCTAGGGTGTAATGAAAACTTTAAAGCTAATCCATGGTCCTCGAGATCAGAGTTTTTGGACGTTGGCACGAAAGACTAATAAACAATAGTTGTTTCCAGTTGAAGCGAAACCGTAGACTGAAAGAAAAATGAATGGATGTAAGTCAAATTTTCATTTCCTGGTATCGATATCAAATAAAGTTTTTCGTCGTAAACTGAATTTTGAAGGCTAAATAAGTCCTCTGACTAAATGGTATCATGGCTGAGACTAAGAACTACAATTATACCTACATAGAGCCAAACCCGAAGCAAAAACTTAAAAGGGCTGAAAAAATAGAGGCATACAGGCAGGTAAACAGACACACACACAAACATCTTGCCTTTTATCTATATATTATCGATTTTCTGCACTATTATAAGGACTGCCACCTTGAAACTATCTTTTCTTATGTCTTTGTCTATGAGTGTATCAAATTTGATTAAAATTGGACCACTCCTTCTATAACCCGATTTTTTTCGATTATGTAATTTCGATATTTATCGGGGGTACCTCGACACAAAACCTAGCTAAGAACACTTGCAAACGCTTATAGTACAACTGTGTAAATTTTCAAGAAAATCGGTTCAGCCATTTCGGAGTCTATAGGTAACGGATACACACACAGACACAGACAAAGTTCCATTTATAAATAAGTTTAGATATTAGATATATAAAATCCAGATTTTTAAATGTATATTTCCTATACTACCTCTTTTTTCGAAGATCATTGTTGCAGTCATTCTATTCGTTAACATTATTCGGTTAACCGTGTCTCTTCAAGACATAGACAATCTTAGTTCTCCTGAATGCTTTATCAATGAAAATAGCCTCCTTTCTACATCAATTCACACAAGCTTATCAGATAGATAACCTACGAATCATCCTTTTACTTTATGTTTCCAAGAAATGTTGGCTGTCTCTTTCTGACTGCAAGTATAAGAGTTCTTTTTCCGAATTTTCATTAAGACAACCACGCTGGTTAACGAATCTCTACACGATATCCTCAGCAGACTTCTACAGGAAGATATTCATGTTGCCAGAATTTTCCTCTTTATTTGTGAGACGGCTTAGTCCCCTTTTCATTTGTAAGAAGCTTATCCCGCGTTCATTGCCCTATAGTAGGATTGATATTAAAAAGTATTGAGCACTCTTTTATATTCTTTCTTGTCAGCATTCTGTAGAACCTCATTCCTGTTGCTTCAAATCTTTTCTTCATCTGATAAGAAACTGTCTAGCATTTACGGCTATATAGAAAAGTGGATATTATAGTTTAGGACGTCTTTTATTGGTTTCTAACAGAATTCACCTGTTTCTTAATAATTAGATTAAATTTGGAAGGCATATTTTGCTGATTTCATTTAGCGTTTGGATTTCAGTGTCACGTTTTCCATTCTTTTCTACTTAATGTAGTCGTTCCACTATAGTGAATTAAATGTCGATCTTCAGTGTATTTCTTATCGTACACCAGAAGACTGCAAGAAGATTGATTTTAAACAACTTCAGCACTTTTTTAATTTTCTTCCCCGTTCATTATTTATCAAAACACAGATTTTAGTAAAATTGTTTCTACATATTTTACTCACACGCCTTGTAGTTAAGATAATTACATCTCTTTAGTCTGGTATACATGTTGATCTTCAAACCGTGATAAAATATTAGCATTTAGAATTCATGTGACTATACATAGTCATCAGCAAAACAGCTAGTATTTTCACGTCGATTTCAAATTCCAAACGAATCTGTTTTGATCAATTCACATTAATGACATTTGAAACGGCAAGGATCATCCTCTTTTCGACTATATTTTAAGTACCTATAAATATTTTGGAATAAAGATATTTTTCCGTATATATAAGAGAACACAAAGCAGTTTGACCTTAGTGCCGGAGTGGCGACGTTCTCTTGTAATCCAATTACTTAGAGGCACAGTCGGGTGAGACAGATTTGTAGTAGCTTTGGCGTTCTACTGTACGTTGCGTCATGACAATCAAACGTCGGCACTTAGCCTGTTGTGAATATGGCTAGCTGGAAGGAGGTTCAGTAGATCAGATTGATTAACAAAGTTAAGAGTGAAAATACAGTAGACAAGTAATAATGGGATCACACCAATTAATATTACGGGTGCGGCACTCCGTTCAATATAATCGAGCCCCATCCTATTTTGCAATTTTAAAATAACGTTTTTTTAAATACTGATTCACTTTAAATCTTTTCAGATTCAAAATATAATTAAAAGAAAAAAAAAAAGACCATAAGTGAAAATGGTTTTACTGTGTAGAAAAATGTTAAATTTTGGCATTAAATAACCTAATAGGTAGATATACCGTAAAATAAACCAAACCAAAAGAACTATACTTAGCCTTGGTCGCCTTACACATACCTACTGCCGTTATAGTTGCATTACATGAGGTATCACAGTAACGGGATTTTGAATGTTGATTTTCTATGTAGTCAGTCTGCAGTAATTTTCAAGTCTCGTTTCATTGTAACCCATTTTACCTATTCTGAACGAAATATCGTTTATTACTAGCATCATAGCCCTGTGTTGCCCGGGTGCAACTCAGAACATTTTAGTAGTAGATGAAGATGACAATAAGAGTAGATGGAAATCATTTATTGAAAGTTGGAAAGGAGAGCTGAGGCTGTTTGTAACCATTTTCAGCATTAAGAAGAAGGCATTTTCATTTTTTAAATATTTCTTTTGTTTCAAAATTACAGGGGAAAATATTCACATTTGTTTGTTGACTAAACGAATTTTTAAAACATTGGAATAAAAATTAAATATAAAGACTCATTTTGTTTTGTTTTTTTTTTAATAAAAAATATTCAAGTTGCGTTTGACACGTGTCATTTGGTTTCTGTGACGTAATTTAACAACCATCTTAGCTCTTAGATGTTTTACGGAGCAAATGTAAACAATCGGCTCAATTGGTCAAAAATGCGAAAGGGAAAATTTGCTGAACTTAAACTCAAAAAGTATGTGTCGACCTGGCTTCCCTGTAGATATGTGTCCCTAGAAAGTTTGAATGGCGTAGCTTTAAAAATGTAGGCGTGCATAGGGAACTGTCACACACAGACTCACAGATTGCCTTTTATAGAAAGTTGAAAAGCAATCGGAGTCTAACCGTACTGATGAGCTGTGATACAGCGAAACAGATCTGTCTGCGGATGACAATATATATATATATATATATATATATATATATATATATATATATATATATATTACGGAAATTAACGAAGATTAACGAAACTTGGTTATAAACAACCGACGATTTGAAATGATTTGTTTGAACATTATTTTGATCGATACTCGTATTTAAGTAGATATTCTGTTTATAAACAAACATTATTATATATTTATTTCTACTGGCCTGATAATTTACGATAAAAAACAGATAAGGTTATTGCGATGAATCGAAATTTGTCTTATATAGGCTTGATTAAATTCTCGTTTGAACTGAAGGTCATTCGTCGTCGAGAGGTCTCATACGCGCTAGATCCAATGGTAACTTCCAATATATGGATAGGGGTCGCAGGTTCACATCCTGCCGAAAGATAAACATTTTCGTAATAAAAACTTTATCGTAAATAATCAGGCCAGTAGAAATGAATATATGATACTATTTGTTTATAAACAGAATATCTACTTAAATACGAGTATCGATAAAAAAAAATAATATTCAAACAAATCTAAACTTATTTTTAAATGGAACTTTGTCTCTGTGTGTGTGTGTGTGTGTGTGTCCGTTAACTCTAGACTCCGAAACGGCTGAACCAATTTTCTGGAAAATTTACACAGTTGTACTATAAGCGTCTGCGAGTGTTCTTAGTTAGGTTTTGTGTCGAGGTACCCCCGATAAATATCGAAAATCAGTAATCGAAAAAATTGGGTTATAGAAGGAGTGGTTTGATTTTAATCAAATTTGATACACTCATAGACGAAGACATAAGAAACAATATTCAGAAGTTTCAAGGTTGCAGTTCTTACAATAGTGCAGAAAATCGATAATAGATATATATATAAAAGACAAGATGTTTATGTGTGTGTCTGTTTATCTGTCTGTATGTCCTTTATCCAAATCCACAATTTTTATCCGATTCTCACCAAACATCTCACAAATATTCTGAGCTCCAGGAACATGGATTAGTTTTAAAGCTTTCATTTCACCCAAGCAACGCCGGGCTATACTGCTAGTCATATATATATATATATATATATATATATATATATATATATATATATGCGTGTGTAACTCTTTAGACAGTCTTATTCTACATGTATGTTTATTCATATATAATCCTGATCTAATAAAATGTATCACAGTGTAGACGTAGCCATTCTGCAAAAGCCTGAAACTGCAAGTGACTGATTAATCGATAAATAATGTGACCTTCGTTCTAATCAAAATGTCTAGTAGAATATTAGTGCGACAGTTAAGCATCTCATTCAATGAACGCGTTGAACAATTTCAAATTTCCCTTTTATACGACTGGACGATTCAGAAGAGAATGAGAGGCGATGCGCACCACAAATACCTTGAAATCGAGGATTATTCAGAAAAGAATATTGAAAATTTCAGGAGACTTGCGATAAATTTGTCACGATGCTCTCCTATTCATATGTAAATACAGATAGTACTAATAACAATAAAAACTACTGTTTAACTCCGTTGGACTTCTGTTCACCTCTTTAGGCTAATTTTTTTTCCTCGTTCCAGAAATATTAGAAAGCAGAATGGGCTCCAACCTGCGATGCAATAAGACAACTACCGGGTGAAAATCCTTTGTAATCAAGTCTAGTATCACTATCACCCTTTTCAATATTTTGATACCATTCATTGATACTATAAAGGAAAGTAGATTTGGATATGTAAAATTGCCAATATTTCTACAGGAGGGTTGCCGGTCAATTCTAAAGACCCTTTCCTGCGACATGAGACCCATCAGAAATTAATGGTGACATGAGACACACCAGATATTAATGGTGTAATGAAAAACTTCGTGGGTAGTAAACTTGTCGTAAAAAGAGTATAAACAAAGCCATGAGTGGATTGATAAGATAACCCATATGGGATTATGTCATAAATCTACCGTCAACTGGAAAGAGAAATGGTATGCATATTATCCATAAAGAGCGATAAAAAAATAAAGTCACAATATATTTTGAGATATCCCGGTTCCGGAAGACCATGTCATTGATACGCAGAGATTTGACGTTATTGAGATAGATAATGATGGCAGCAAGTTTCAAGTTGTTGATTATACAATGACATGGGATATATGAGGGGAGGCCAAAGAGACTGAAGAGATTGAATTATTTTTTTTTAATTTTAGCAGAAATCCTTTGACTGGACTTTAACTAAGTTAAAACTTAGCAATCCACCAACATGTTTTTTTTTTTAATTGGAGTAGCTAAATCTAACTATCGCCCGGTTTACACTCCACCCACGTCTATTGAACAGGTGAAGAGGCTCATCCCTTGTTCCCTGTTTAGGATGTGGTTTCCGGCTTTCTCTTTTCCAATCTTTTCACTCTTACCTAGGCCCTGTACATCAGGGGTGATATGATTAAAGGAAAAAAAAAACGAAGATATTGGGCTGACTGAAGCAGCTAGCTGCGGAAAGTGAGATCTCGGAAGGCGAAGTTCACTTGGCATTGAAGAGGGTTGGCAGTGGCAAGTCTTTCTCTTTTGTTATGAGCCAAGTCAAGATTCCCAGCCTCCCCAATTTGTTTTAGGCCCAAAGTGGGTCAGTCTGATTTTTCCATTCCATTTATATTTTATATTTGCCCCCCTCTCCCTTAGCGAGTGTGCGGCTTGATTTCGCCGTTGGGTGGAATACAGCAGCCACTTTGAAGTTTTGTGGGGGTGGACGGGTCTTACTATTTTAGTTTGATTATTTTAGTTTGTTTTTGGGTTATTCATCTCCCTCTCTCATTTTCATATGACGAAATTTTTAAGTATATTTTTTGTATTATATTGTATATAAAGAAAATAATAATAAGAATCTATGGAACATGAGTGTTGAGGTAATTCCTATGATGATGGGAATACCTGGAACACCATCTATAAACTTGTAAAAGCACTTACGGATGATCAAAATTCTGACTAAGATTATAGATCTCTGGTAAACTGGCATCAATTATTCCGCGAAAATTATCAAAAATTTTTTTTTCTTACTTTTTAGGAGACTTGTTGAAATCAAACGAGAAAAGGAGAAAAGAACAAAAGAGAACACGCACAAAAAAAAAAGATAAGGTTTAAAAACGAAAAGGAAACACGAACGTAAATGGCAATAGTAAAAAGGAAAAGCGCAAGAAAGACTCGAACAAACAAAAACCATAGCAAAAATAACAATAACAAGGAAGACAAATACAAGAAGAACACAAACATAAAAAACACGAAGAAGAATAACAAAAGCAAAATGGACACGAACAAGAAAGAAATGATTAGAAAAGACACAAGCAAAAAAAGACACGAGTTAGAATGACAAATTGTTAAATTCCCTTAATTAAACGCTTTAAACAAACATAACGAAGTAACATTGATCTGTCGTGATCGTCTTATAATTACCCTAAAGTATATGTCATTCATTTTCTATTATAATATAGCTAGATTTCACAATCAAAATATTATCCCTTACATTTGTATATTGATTCTCCTATCGTCTAATAATTATTCTTTCAACTTTTAACTGCCATATTACCTACTAGGTCTTCTACATATGTTTGACGTACATTTTATTTCAACACATTTGCGTTCTTGAAAACAACACCCTTTTAAGTGATAAAAGCATATAATAATAGGAATATATATATATATATATATATATATATATATATATATATATATATATATATTTCGGCTATAATGCGTGACTCTTCAGAAATGAATTAAGTTCTCTCGGTAACTGACGTCTGTATACGCTGCTTACATACAAGACGCTAAAATTTCCCTTCTCTGACCCCATGCGCCGATGGCTTACAATCGGTCGAGTTTTGATCCCGGCCAGAAGATATGTCTAGCCACGCTGATGAGCTGTGATACAGCGAAACGGGCTTGTATGTGGATGACTTATATATATATATATATATATATATATATATATATATATATATATATGCACATATTCTTTATAAAAGATTTTAGATTATTACAATGGGTAATACATATTTCATCGTGTACGAGTCGCGATAATAACATCAGGACGCGGTGAAATATGTATTACCCATTGTAATAATCTAAAATCTTTTTTAAATTACATTACGCTGTTAAATTAAATAAATGAATTTTACATTGAGTTGACTCGAGTCCGTCTCTATCGGAATTTACCTGGATTGTATACCAAGTGTATTATGATATATATATATATATAATTTGAAAATGAGTCATTTCCAAATGAAAAATTTTCAAAAGCTATAAAATTTAAATGGAATGAGCTCTTTTAGTCTAATTCAATCATGACCCAAAAATAATTATATATATATATATATACCGGAGTAGCTACTGTTTTTCAAAGTTTACCATTCTTCCAGGGTGCTCAATCAGGGTGTGAGAGCAGAGCACTCTGGCTATTGGGCGCGTATAATGATAATATACACGCTAAAAAGTCTGCCTTCTTCTACTGAACGCCCATAGCTCAGAGGTAGATTCGCCGACTGACGCCAATTTGGTCGGGTTTCAATCCTGGGTTAAAAAACAATTGGAGTCTAACCGTATTGATGAGCTGTGATACAGCGAAAAAGATCTGTCTGCGGATGACTATATATATATATATATATATATATATATATATATATATATCCAGTTAAATTCTTGCATTCACTTACGCACAAATACTCTTGGGAAAGGTATTAATCCGTCTCGTCCCTTCAGTTATGGGTTAAATAATAGGATAGATTCTATAGCCTTGGCTGGCAACCAGTCTTCCGCAGAAAGCAATGGTACTCTACTGTGGGATAACCTTCTGCCCAGTTAGTCATGTCTCTTTTGAGACATGATCACCCAATGCGTGTTACACGTATGGCACTTAACTGACTTACTGTAGATGTGTAAGTAAACCAGAATACACCGACTGCAGAAAGCGGCAAAGAACATTAAAAAAAAGAAAACATGTTCAATGGAGTAAATGTAGAAACGCTAGCAAGATAATCCTCTTCATGGTTAATACTCTGGGCCTCCCAAACAAGTTGATGTATGCAAACTGCATATCCGTTCGTTTTTACGTATTGCAGGGTTAGAAGCTGAAACCGAAGATTTTTTTTTTGCCTCACTGAAAAAATGAATGCTAACTAGAAATTAACAAACACTGAAAAATAGTATTAACCTGAAATTCATTTTATGTAATAAATATCTATAAACAATTGACCATCTTGTATCAGGTTTCGCATTGTTAGCACCCTCTGAGTAAAAACTCGGCATGGTAGATAGGGCCAATTTTTGCACTGGAAAATATGCAACATTTACGAGTAGGGAACTGAAAGAAATTGATATGAACACCTCCCAGACATAGGATGTGTAACAACATTATGGAATTTTCAATACACACAGACAGAACAATCAAAGCTAATCGCCCAGTCACCGTGATCAAAGACCACAAAAAATAGAAAGTGCATCCTTACTGACATGGTAATTTCGGCAGACTATAACTTATCTTTGAAGATCTTTAAAAAGCAATTATTCAAATGCAAGGATCTTGAAGTGGAAATCCGAAAATGGGGCACATAAAGATATCAGTAATTCCAGTCGTAGTTGGAGTACTGGGATTGATTGGAAAATTGTCTATGATGGAATTCTTGATAGTCTCTGCTTTAAAGAAACAGAAAAAATCCTAATCAAAAGTATAGCTCATAAATTACGAAGAAGTTCATCGATCTAAACATATTCATAAATGGAACTTTGTCTGTGTGTGTGTGTCTGTCCGTTACCTATAGATTCCAAAACGGCTGAACCGATTTCCTTGAAAATTTACACAGTTGTGCTATAAGCGTCTGCGAGTATTCATAGCTAGGTTTTGTGTCGAGGTACCCGCGATAAATATCAAAAATCGATAATCTAAAAAATCGGGTTATAGAAGGAGTGGTCCGATTTTAATCAAATTTGATTACATTCATTAACAAAGACATAAGAAACGATATTCAGAAGTTTCAAGGATGCAGTTCTTACAATAGTGCAAAAAGTCGATGATATATATATATATATATATATATATATATATATATATATATAAAAGGCAAGATGTTTGTGCGTGTCTGTTTATCTGCCTGTAAATCTGTATATTTTTCAGCCCATTTATTTTAGTTTTTGCTTTGGGTTTGGCTCTAAGTAGGTATAATTGTAGTTCGTAGACTCAGCCATGATACCATTTACTCAGAGGACATATTTAGCCTTCAAAATTCAGTTTAAGACGAAAGAAACTTATTTGATATCGATACCAGGAAATAAAAATTTGACTTACATCCATTCATTTTTCTTTCAGTCTACGGTTTTGCTTTAACTGGAAACAACTATTGCTTTTTAGTCTTTCGTGCCAACGTCCAAAGAGTCTGAACTCCAGGACCATGGATTAGTTTTAAAGCTTTCATTACTCCCGAGCAACGCCGGACAATACTGCTAGTATAAGATGAGTCTACTTCAGTTTGTTTTTACGAAAATGATCAGTGGAAAATATATCGAAGGCATTTCTGATTTTATGTCGTCGATTGTTACCCGCAGTTTAAGGTATATACAACAGCAAAGGAAATAATATTAATAATAATAATAATAATAATAATAATAATAATAATAATGATGATGATGATGATGATATTTCAAGAGACAAAAAGTTACAGCAGTTAAGACTGTAAATACATGATTGCGAAAAGGACATTTGAAAAGAAAAACCAACTACCTATTAATAGCGGCTCTATTCAATTAAAATATAGAAGCAAAGAGTGGATATAGTAAAATATGAACATTCAAAAGCGGGGTAAGGATCTTGGCACAATCGAGTAGTAGACATCTGACAAAATAGACCACATTTTGTGATTTTTTTCTTTTCGAATTCATTCTTTGTCGTTGTTATAAAACTTTTCATCTCCTTATCTTACACATTCCATCGACAAAATCAGGTCGTAACTACTGAAGTCGTCAAACATTAGAAAAATATTCATGGATTGGTGGTGAAACCTATCTACTTTGAATTATAGAAACACTTGGGACTTAACTTTGCATTCAACATTTAGTCTTTAATTTGTATATTCCATCAAGTTACAGACGATCATGACTTTCCACGGCTTCTTTCCTCTCTATTATCTGGGAATGTCTATGATTTAGTCGTAAAAAATGTTTTTCGTACGTTTTTAAATTGAGGATTCTTCTTTCCCGAGACATGTTTTCACCAAAGGGTAAAAAACCCAGGTATTTTATTTATGGTTTGATTCTAATAGTATCAGTCAGAAGTTAATGCAAAATAGTCGGCTGGAATTTGAACGAAACCATCTATGTCCTCTTTTTCTTGCAAGATTTATAACACTACGAGCATAGCAATACAATATATGTTATAAGGCAATTAAAAACATAAACGTCTATTTGGGGGGACTTTTATATCCAAACAATTCATACTACAAGATCTGAGCAAATAATCAATAACGACAAGAAAATTTGTCATATATTTAATTTTGCATTTTCAGTGAGTAGAAAGTGAATGTTTATTGTTCCGGAAATTCCACCAAAGCATGTGCTTCACATTTACTGAGCCATACGACTTTTTCGTCTTTTCTATTCGCTTACGCTAATCCTTGATCGGCGATCATTTACCACGACGCCTACGTACGGTACAGTAAAATAAATAACGCCTATAATGTATAAACCCATGAAACCGCTTTGATTGTGAAAATTGTGCTAATACGATTTTATCACATGCGCAGAACTCTTAAATAAGGAAACGACTGAATCACGCAGCGAGACCGTGACTAAGCTCGCAAAACAATGCACGCCACTGTTAGCATGAAATAAGCGGTAAAAATTATTTTTTCCAATACAAGTCTGTCATTGTTCAGCACAAAATACTCGTTCGATTTTAACGACAGAATATTAGTGTATTACTTTAAATAACAAAGAACAAGTGCAAAATAAACCCCAAAAATATATCATTATTTTTATAAAGAAAACATAAAATATTAGTAACTTATTAATTAAAATGTTGATGTGCTAAATATTAAAAACTGTGTATCAAAAAATATTATTCTAGTTTTCATTCGCGTATCAGTGCCATACGTGATACACTTTTGGGCGATCATGTCATTTTCGATCCATGCCAGAGTTAGTAGAATATTTTCCCGCACTAGGTTGCTGTTTCTTTCTACGGTATCTTGTTTCCAATCGAGTCCGTTCTGATACTTAACCCATAGCTGGGGAGAGTAAAGATGTATTCACACTTTTCTCAAGTGAAAGCAATGGAATCTAGTGGAATTTGAAATCTGCTCAGCCCTAACCATTATGCATTAGGCCATACATTTGCCTCTCCTCTCTCTTTATTTATCTCTTTCTCTCTGTGACATGATCTTCCTTGCAGAATCAGGGTTCTTCTATACCTTCTTGCTTTCCGTTACACCTATGTTATATTCCCTTGTTTTAATTTCCAACGATTTACACAACTGTTTCAAGTAGTTTACTCGTCAAATTTATCTGATCATTCTTCCCCAATACTTCCTTAATGTCTGTCTTCAGAAATAGTAAACGAAATAGAGAAAAAATATCGCACAGTCTAGATTCCACAAGTAATCTTGCGGTAAAAATAATTTTATCAGATAAGCAACATGACTCTTCTAGCAGATAAAAAACGTAAACTAAAATAGCATAAATACTTTGGAGCTTATAAATGATCCCCCACAATAAAATTGAACATAAAAACAGTTGTATTCATTTCATAAAAACAATGCTGAAATTTATTGGCTTCTTCTTGAATCAAGGCTATTTGTTTGCCTTCAAAAAATAGTTCTGAGTCTGCGCTATCAGCTGACCACATCACCCATCTATAATCCAAGTTTGAATATTATATTTCTCTCGTCTTACTACCGTCTCAACCTCTTAGAGCGGTTTAGACAAGTCACCAACCAGGCATTGCTACTTCCGATTGGCACATAGAGAGTAACACAGAATTCGTCGGTGAAAAGTTTAAGTAAAATATATGCTAAATTCTTTTGCAAATTTTATTTGATTTTATGTTAAATTTTATCGATTTCACATTTCTTTACTGATTAATTTAAAACCCGACAACTTGTCTTTCTACGCTTCACCATGACTAAAAATGCCATAGATGCTTTCTGAATAATTTCTTCTCTGATACAAGACAGAGGCAAAAATATTTTTTCAATGAACTCTTATCAGAACTGAACCAATGTTGGGCAGGATCATCAATGAACTTATTCAGTCCGGTGGTCCCTGCCGAAAAAGTTTTCCATTTCCAAATTTGTTTGTATATATTCAAACTCTGAAATAATTTAACATATCACTTTAACCATCAAAATTGCCTTGTGAATTATTTTTAGATGAGATCATAAGATGCTTTGTTACTTAAGATTTCAGGCAGATGTCTGCTTTTTGTGGACATTTTAGCATAAGTGGATTTCATTCCAATTGCAATAACAGATGTTGCTATAATTCAGCAAATTATCATTTATTTTCCAATAAATATTTTATTATATTACTGCGCATTAAGTATCTTTACAGAAAACATGACACATAAGGCATAAAATTAATTTTAAAATATGAAAAATCTCTCTTGAAGTTTTCATTTAAGTGTTAATTTAAGCTGAAAGATTAAATGTAATATTTCCAATAAGCAAAATATATTGCTCTATTTCAAAACTAAATTAAATTGAGTGGAAGAAGGTTTTTTCTTTCTTCTAAAATAGCATATTAGCGACATTTTAAGCATTTTTCATTTCGATGTAATATACTGAAAAAAAAACAAGATTGTAAAAGTCAGTGCCTATTTTAATCTAGATATGCGCGTTGTGGTGCAGTGGATATCGGCTCGGAACTAGAAATCGGGATACCGAGTTCGAATTCCAGTTGAATTAATTGCATTCACTTCCGCACAAATACCCTTGGAAATGTATTAATTCGTTTCTTCCCTCCAGTTATGGGCTAAATAACAGGACATTGTGTTCTGAAGCCTGGACTGGCAACCAGTCTACCGCAGAAATTAATGGCAACCTACTGCGCGATAATCTTCTGCACAGTCAGTCATGTCTCTTTCGAGATATGATAGCCCAAGCGTGTATCACGTATGGCACTTAACTGACTGATATTATAAGCATACTATTAGCTGCTTAATTACTGATAAGGTTTTCAATTTTTTCGGTCATCTTATGGCGTATCAAATCCCATAGCAGTGAACGGCATACTGAAATAAAATTTCGTTTGGTGTCATATTCCATTGCTACTAATTTCAATACCATGCAGGCGAACAAGTGTTTAATTAGGTCTCTTTGGGAGGGATCGGTTTGTAAGCTAACGAAAGGTTGGACGATGACTTTGTATAATTGTTGTATTTATTGACGTGACGCTCCAGCGATACTACAGTGCTGACAAAAGGAGTTAACTAATCATTGCTATACTCGTAGGCCAGGACCAGTTTATACAGTTTCTGAACAAAAGCGATGTCTTTTAAGGGTAGCAGTTGCTAAACACACAATACCCACAACAAATATCAAACCAATGAATATTGTATACTTAAAACTCTACAATTCGCCCGAGAATCATATATTACTTCCGTCTCAGATATAGTTCTTTTGCTATATATCTAAGATACCATGACGAAATTCAAACCCATCTGCAGTGTTATAGGTCCTCACCAGGCATCTCTGGTTCAATAACATTCCTACTGTTGTAACGTAGCTCCCCTGTTCTTTTTCTATAAATATTTTCATAGTAATTTTTCTGATGAGTTTTCATTTTTGGTACATCGATTTCATGAATGTAAACGCAGTACTGGATTGGCAGTTAACTCTCATATATTCTGTTGTAATTGATGCATTTAACTGTGAATTATATGCCGATAGTTTGTTTTCTTTGTAGCTGGTTGAATTATCTGTTGGCTTCCTGCTTTCTTGCCAGCTTTTTTTATTAATCATATCATCCCGAGCAAGGCGGTAACACCACTGATGTGCAGAGGGCTACATAAGAGAAAAGGATTAGAGGAGAGTGAAGAGAAGGACGAACCAGTTAGAAAGGATCAAGAGAAGGATGGGAATATAGGTGTCATGACCGTTGCAAAGGTAGAGAGAAAGGAAAGGATATACAGGACGGTGTGGAAGGAACTAGGGTCAAGTAGTTAAGAGATGAGTATTGACGTTGCATTTAAATTACTGGAGGTTGTAGCCGTCATGAAAGCAGGAATAAGGAAGCGAGTTCCACGGGCGGGAAGTGCGAGAAAAGAAGCTGGTGAAGTTGAATTGTCGTCTGCATTTGGTTGATCTAAATGTGAATGGGTGAGACCCAGTTGCCAGTCTGATTGCACAGTGTAAACACGAACCAGTTAGTAAGGAGCAAGAGAAGGATGGGAATACAAGTGTGATGACATTTGCAAAGATGGAGAGAAGGAAAGGATATACAGGGCGGTGTGGAAATGGAATATGATCCGAGCAAGCGCCCATTAACTCGGCAAGGCCGTCCTAAACGTCTTGTCAGAAAAGAGTCAACTTGGTGTATGAATGACGTTCTGCCGTCTTCATCAATGTTTTCAGGCAATTATTAGTTAATATTTTGTGCAAGAAACAACATTGGCAGTCACATCATTCAAATGTTGCTTGCCCATAATGCACAGGTCCGGAGCATAGTAACATGGTGTTGTTTGCAAGGAGTTTTAACAGTCGCTCAGTTCCAGTATTGAAATACAGAATATTGTTAAAACGGTTTTAATGTTACTGGCTACTGCAATATATTTGATCAATTCATTATTCTACAAGAATTATCTACACTCGTAAGCAAAATGATGCAACAATGCCTGTTTCGTTCGTTTAGAACATGTACAGCACGTAGTGCATCAGAAATGCAACTGTCAATGAAAAATGTATCACAGGATTTTAGTCGCTATTTATGCGACCGTACGACTACGTGCCTATTAGTTCTTCTTCTTCTTCTTCTTCTTCTTCTTCTTCTTCTTCTTCTTCTTCTTCTTCTTCTATGTGCCCTGTCCCTTCAGGACGTAGGCGATCATGGTTCTCCCTTGTGGCTCTTAGTATATTTGCTCCTCTTACCCCTCGCGACCCCCGTTCCGTCATCCACCTGGTCAGGTCCTGCAAATATGTTATCCGCTTCCTTCATCTGTCTCTCTTTCCTTCTATCTGGCCAGTCAGTATTAGGTTCTCCAAGTTCTCCTTCCTCATTGCATGCCCTAGTTGTCTCTTCCTGATGCTTAGTATTAATTTCCTTTTTGTTGCCATTCTTTCCAACACGTCATCGTTGCTTGCATGCTCAGTCCACTATATCCGCAGCATCCTTCTGTAGAACCACATTTCCGCTGCTTCAAGTTTTGTCCTCATTTTCGTTGATATTGTCCAGTATTCACTGCCGTATTGAAGAATTGACATCACATAGCAATCCAGCACTTTTGTCTTTGTTTCTAGTGAAATGTTCTTGTGTGTTAGTACTTTTACTAAGGAGGAAAGCGAATATAGAGCTTGATGACTAGCTATTTGAGTACTGTTAATAACCGTCTCTTATCTTAGAAACACTGTATCGATTGATCTGCTCTTGGGGTCATTTAGTTTTACCATAATTACTACCACGTTTGATTTCGGTAAATTTAAAACTATTCCGTTTGTTACTATTTTTCTTGTCCTTTTTTAATTTATGTGGATATCAGTCAGATAAGTGCTACACGTGATACACGCGTGGGCGATCATATCTAGAAAAAGACATGACTAACTGGGAATGTAATTTTCCCGTAGTAGGTTGCCACTACTTTTTGCAGTAAACTGTTCGCCATCCACTGCTATAAAACCTAATCTGTTCTGTTATTTAACCCATAGCTGGGGAAGTGACGGAAGGGTATTTCCGCATAAGTGAATGCAACGAATCCAACTGGAATTCTCGTTCTAAACCGAAATCTACTGCACCAAAATTGACATATAAAGAGGGATTAAAAGGAATAGTGTCCTACGGATACTGACAGCCCTGAATACGTAACGACAGACATGCTAACTAATATAGATTGTTGAAAGATTTTCAAGATGGATCATAATTCATAATCACAAAATCGTTAAATCCACTAAGTTGCCAGGGTTTTCAAATATTTGGAGAAAAAAAGAAACATTATTAATGATATATATACATATATATATTAGAGAAAATTTTCAAAATGCAAAGGTGTTGGATGCACATTTCGACATGGGATCTCTAACAGAGATTCCACGTCACGTCAGCGACATTGTTTTGTTCCAAAATGGAATGTGCATCCGACACTTTTGAATTTCGAAAATTTTCTCTAATTTATATTGGCTCTGTATTCTTAAGTAAATTGAGCTCTCCACCGGCATCATTTTTTGATATTAAAAATTTTTTAATATTAATTAGGATCAGGTTCTTAGAATTTACCTTCCTACTCTTCCACTTCGGATTAAAGAAAAACAATATAATAATAATAATAATAATAATAATAATAATAATAATAATAATATATATAAATTTACTCGAGCCACAAGATTAGCAACTAGGTCCCACCCTTTTACTGTGAAACCAATAAATTGTAAATGCAAATTCTACTCCATCAGCTTCTTTTCTCGCAATTTCCACCAGCGGAATTCCCTTCCGTTTATTTGCTTCCTCCACAGCTATAATCTCCAAGAATTTAAATGTAAAGTCAATAGTTATCTCCTATCTCACTAACCTGCATCCTCTCTCTCTCTCTCTCTCTCTCTCGTGCTCCTTTCTCCGTCCATTCCACTCTCATCAGTATTCTCATTCTTTTCTTACCCACTTCCTGACACCCCTTATAACCTATCCTTCTGTCCTTCTGTATAACCCCCTGCAAAACAGTAGCAGTAAAATGCCTTCCTTGGGGCGATATGATTATAAAAATAAATAAATAAACTACTGCCAAAGTTCACAGCTCAGGCCGTTAATGATCCACTTGTGATCTGACAGTATGGAGCTGGTTACTGAAGTTTCGCAGTGTTGATATGAGTCTTGAAGATCTTCTTGGATAAAGACGTCCATCTACAATTGAGAATCAACATTTGAAAACAGCAGTCAAACAGAACCCACGTCAATATGTCAGAGAAATATCTTAGAAGATAGATATCAACATTTCAAGCGGAACATCTCAAGAGAATCGGTAAGTCAATAAATGAGTTTCAAATGAACTGAGTGGATGACAAAGAGCTTGACGTTTTGTGTTCGATGCTACATCTGCGAGGATCTATTTCTTGATCGAATACTCACTTATGATGAGAAATAGAGCTTTTCTAAAAATAATAAACGATCGATTTAATGGTTGGACCATGACGAAGGAAAAAAGCATTTTACGAAATTATGGTGACTGCCTGATGGTCCACCATTGGCTTTATTTATGACACTTTCTGGAATCTAACTAGTAAATCACGGCCAAAGTTTAATGCCAACAACTGAATAAGATGCCCATTTAGTTAAACAAAGTGCATCTCGTACCAGTTAATCGAGAAGGTCTAATTCCGTTTCATGACAATATTTGACCACATGTTAACAGAACGACACGTCAGAGGCTCATTGACATAGAATGACAGCTTTTGCCACATCAGTCATATTTTCCTCAGCTCTCACCCAATGACTTATACATTTCAAAGTATCTTGACAATCATATTTATCAAAAGATATTCCGTTACAAACAAAACTCTATTCAAAGATATCAAAGCGTCTACAATTTTGGAGTTCAGTGTTTTTATTTTGTTTGATTTAAACTTTGTTTTCATAAATTCAGGAATAAAATTTAATTTTTCTCAATAGAAAAGAATGAAATAAGGTAATTCAACATAGGATTGTCTACGGGTCGGAAATATTCTTATACTTACTGAATGGAGGGGTTGGAATTTCTGTCAATTGGTTGAGGTTTTTTGTGGTTAATTCTTAAGGAAGTAAACTGGAACTGAATATTAATCGCTCACTTCGTTTACACCAGATTTTGAATCTGGGTGCAGTGTCTCAGTATTCAAAATCTGGGCAAAAGCGAAGTGAGTGAGTAATCTTCAATATTGTGCATTTTTTTTTTATAAATAAACATGTGCAGCATAATAAATCCTACATTGCTTTAATAAAGTCCCTCAGAACACGTCGATTAAGTATAGTTTTCCTATTGTGTCTTTCACAATAGCATTATAGCCCGGCGTTGCTCGGGTGTAATGAAAGCTTTAAAACTAATCCATGGTCCTGGAGCCCAGACTCTTTGGACGTTGGCACGAAAGATTAAAAGGCAATAGTTGTTTCCAGTTAAAGTGAAACCGTAGACTGAAAGAAAAATGAATGGATGTAAGTCAAATTTTCATTTCCTGGTATCGATATCAAATAAGTTTTTTTCGTCGTAAACTGAATTTTGAAGGCTAAATAAGTCCTCTGAATAAATGGTATCATGGCTGAGACTAAGAACTACAATTATCCCTACTTAGAGCCAAACCCGAAGCAAAAACTAAAATAAAAGAGCTGAAAAAATTCAGACATACAGGCAGATAAACAGACATACGCACAAACATCTTGCTTTTTATATATATATATTTTCGAATTTCTGCACTATTGTAAGAACTGCAACCTTGAAACTTCTGAATTAAATGCAATGTCAATACTCATCTATTAATCACTTGACTCTAGTTCTTTCCCCACCCCGCATATCCTTTCCTTTCTCTCCACCTTTGAAACTGTCATCACACCTGCATTCTCATCTTTCTATTGCTCCTTTCTAACTGGTTCTTCTTCCTTTTCACTCTCTTCTAATTATTCTTTTTACACTTATGTAGCGCCCTGCACATCAGTGGCATTACCGCCTTGCTCGGGGTGAAACGATTAAAAAAAAATATCGTTTCTTATGTCTTTGTCTGTGAGTGTATCAAATTTGATTAAAATCAGACCACTCCTTTCGATTATCGATTTTCGATATTTATCGGGTGTACCTCGACACAAAACCTAGCTAAGAACACTCGCAGAGGCTTATAGTACAACTGTGTAAAATTTCAAGAAAATCGGTTCAGCCGTTTCGGAGTCTATAGTTAACGGACACACACGCACACAGACACGCACACAGACAAATTTCCATTTATAAATAAATATATGTGTATATATATATATATATATATATAAAGAGAGAGAGAGAAAGAGAGAGAGAGAGAGAAAGAGAGAGAGAAACAGAAGGACAGATTTAAATGAATAGATAGATAGATAGATAGATAGATAGATAGATAGATAGATAGAAAAGAAGAGACAATGGCGGAGATAGATAGATAGATAGATAGATAGATAGATAGATAGATAGATAGATAGATAGATAGATAGAGTTGGATTATTAAATCATTCATCATTAATAAATCTCTGAAGAAGGTTGTTAAAAGTGAAACATGTTAGATTAAAAACACTTTTTTCATAATTGTTTCTTTACTCATTTTATACATCATAAATAAATAGACCGCATTATTTTATATATTCAGTCAATAGCAATCAATAATATATTTATTTTTATAGATACAATGTTTTCATGTTCTTAGATTCAAACTGGGAGAGCGTATAATTTCTTCTTCACTTGATTGTAAGTTAAAGATCCAGATGTTGATAGGTAAGTGGTTTTAATATATGCCGCATTTCTTTACGACTCAGTCTAGTTTTTCACTCATTTGCTTTGATATGTCGACCGTTTTGGAAATTATTATTTGTGGTGATATTTTTCACTTTGTTCTATAAATATTATTAACTAAGACAGAAAAGTCGCTAATATAAGTTGTAGTCGTAAATTTGGTTTTATAATACGATATTTGCAGCATCATTATTACTGTTGGTATTATTTTCTAGACATCTTCATCCTTTGGCGTGTCTACTGCAGTTTCCTTTTCCATTCCCATGACCTCGTGTACAAACAAGCATTATAGTTGCAACTGAATTTTGTCTTCATCATCATCATCGTTTTCTTTTACTTTCTCTTCGTGTTTTCCTTCTATTATCTACAACTATTTCTTCGTCTTCTCCACATCTTCTTCTTCATCCTCATCATAATCATCACCTCCTGCTTAATTTTCTTCCTCTTCTTCTTATTCTCCTTTTTCTCTCCTCTCTGCTTCTTCTTCCTCTTCTTTTTATTAAACTTTTTTCTCTTTTTTCTGCTTCATCTTCCTCTTCTTCTTATTCACATTTTTCATTTATCTGCACCTTCTTCCTCTTGTTCTTATTCACATTTTTCTCCATCTGATTCTTATTTCTCTTCTTCTTATTCACTTTTCTCTTTCATCTGCTTCGTCTTCCTGTTCTTCTTATTCACATTTTTCCCTTTAATCTGCGACTTTTTCCTCTTCTTCTTATTCACATTTTTCTCTTTCATCTGCTTCTTCTTGCTCTTCTTCACCTTTTTCTTTTCAACTGCTTCTTCTTTTTCTTCTTCTTATTCATATTTTACTCTTTAATCTACTTCTTTTTCCTCTTCTTCTGATTCACATTTTTCTTTTTCATCTGCTTCTCCTATCTCTTTTACTTATTTACAATTTCTCTTTCATCTACTTGATCTTCCTCTTCTTATTCACCATTTTTCTCTTTCATCTGCTTCTTCTTCCTTTTCTACTTTTTTCTTTTTCTCTATCATCAGCTTTTTCTTCCTCTTCTTCACCATTTCTCTTTTATCTGCTTATTTTTTTCTCTTCTTCTTATTTGTCTTTTTCTCTTTCATCTGTTTCTTCTTCCTCTTCTTTTTATTAACCTTTTTCTCTTTTATCTGCTTCGCCTTCCTCTTCTTCTTATTCATTTCTTTCTTTTATCTGCTCCTTCTTCCTCTTCTTCTTAGTCACATTTTTCTCTGTCATCTGCTTCTTATTTCTCTTCTTCTAATTCACTTTTTTCTTTTTCATCTGCTTCTTCCTCCTCTTTTTCTTATACATTTTTACTATTTCATCTGCTTTTTCTTCTTCTTCTTCTCATTCACCTTTTTCTGTTTTTCTCTTTCATCTGCTTCTTCTTATTACTCACATTTCTCTTTTTCATCTGCTTCTTCTGCCTCTTCTTATTCACATTTTTCTCTTTCATCTGCTTCTTTTTATTATTCAAATCTCTCTCTTTCACCTGCTTCTTCTTCCTCTTCTTATTCACATTTCTCTCTTTAATCTGTTTCTTATTCCTCTTTTTCTTATTCATCTTTTTCTCTTTAATCTGTTTCTTATTATTATTCTCAGTTCTCTCTTTCATCTGTTTCTCCTTCCTCTTCTTTTTATCCACATTTTCTCTTCCATCTGCTTTTTCTTCCTCTTCATCTTATTCACATTTTTCTTTTTCATCTGCCTCTTCTTTCTCTTCTTCACCTATTTCTTTTTCAACTTTTTCTTTGTTTTCTTCTTATTCATATATTTCTCTTTAATTTGCTTCTTCTTCTTCTTCTGATTCACATTTTTCTTTTTCAACTGCTACTCCTACCTATTTTTCTTATTTGCATTTTCTCTTTCATCTACTTGATCTTCCTTTACTTATTCACTTTTTTCCTCTTTCATCTGCTTCTTCTTCCTCTACATCTTATTCACATTTTTTTCTTTCGTCTGCTTCTTTTTCCTCTTTTCTTCTTCACTTTTTCTCTTTAATTTGCTTTTTCTTCTTTTTCTTCTTCGTCTTATTCAACTTTTTCTCTTTCATCTGCTTGTCCTTCCTCTTCTTTTATTTAATTTTTTCTTTCATCTGCTTCATCTTCTTCTTCTTTTTCTTCTTATTCACTTTTTTCTCTCATCTGCTTCGTCTTCCCCCCTTCTTCTGATTCACCATTTGATCTTTTTTTTTATTTTCTTTTTCTTTCTCTTCTTCTTATTCACCTTTTTCTTCTTTATCTGCTTCATCTTATTATTCACTTTTTCTCTTTCATTTGCTTCTTCTTCCTCTTTTTCTTATTCACTTTTTCATTTTTATCTGCTTCTTCTTCCTCTACTTCTTTATCATCACCCCTTTTTCCTTCCTTTTATTCTTTTTCTCCTCCTTCTTTTCCTTCATTCTCATCATCTTCTTTTTCTTCTTCATCTTCATCTTTTTCATCTTCTCTTGTTTCTTCTTCTTCTTCTTCTTCTTCTTCTTCTTCTTCTTCTTCTTCCTCTTGTGCTTCTACTTCTTTTTCTTTCACTTGCGCTTTTTCATCTTCTCTTTTTCTTTTTGTTCACCTTCATTTTCTTCTACTATTTTTTTCATCTTCTTTGTTTTCTTATTATTATTATTAAGCATCATCACCATCTTCATTTGGGCACTTTGTGTAATGATTTGCAAACTTGTGATGCTAGATCAATTTCAACTCAAATTCTTTACCCAGCCCACCATACTTGAAAATATCAGGGTTTGAGCAAAAGTTAGAAGGCTCTCCTTTATATTAAAAAGTGTAATTTTATTTACAAGAAGAATGACATCAGTTTTGTTGGTGTGATATAACATTAATGCTTAAAAGTTCTGCATAAAGTGTTTCTTTTGAATTTTGTTCAAGAGTTAAGTCGGATGAAATGGATTTGTGAAGAAATTACAAGTTTGGCCTCGCTGATGTATGTGTACAATTGTAGTAAATGAAGAAGTTCGTCCTGGGTTGAATGAAGGCAAGAATATGTTTTTGTTCTTTCTTTTTTGTTGTCGACAAGTAAATGAGGAAATAGGAGAATTGATTAGTGCGCTGTAAAGAGCAAGAGAGAAATTAAGAGAGTGTGAAAAAACATATCCCTTAGATAATAATTCCGGTTGACGACTCGCCGATTTCTGAATAAAAAAATAAGAAAATCACGTGTATTTATCTAATTGTAAAAAAATAGGATCGGAACAACGTTTATGTTTTTTTTTCTTCTTCATTGGCAATAAATAAGAGGTTCTACTTATTTTGTTTTTGCAGATGTCAGCACATAGTAAAATTTAATGAGCCAATTGTCCTTTGAAAAGAGGAAGAGAGATATTTTCTAAAAGACTGTGTTGTGGTGGTTTTCTAATAATTTGAAAAACCTTTTCTGAAAGATTATCAATTGTCATATTACAGGAGTTCACATTAACTTAGTAAGGTACAAGGAGGGAATGTGAGAGCTCCGAGTACACTAAAAATTACCTATATTAAATATGCGTTACTCTAAAAATTCTAAAACCTTCTTCTTCCTCTTCTTTCTTATATATCCGAAACCCTGTACTGCTATCCATTCCTACAAATTCACTAATTGGTTATTCGTTTTTTCCTTTGTCCCTCTTGTCTTCGATATGTCTTGTGAGTATCAGATTTTCCAAGCCCTCTTTCATCAATATGTCCTCTATAAATTTCAGCTAACTTATTCGAATTTTAACTATAAAAATAATTTTTGTCATTATTTTCTCCAACTATTTGTTGCTGTTTAAATATTCAGTACACGGTATAATCAGCCTCCTTTAATAGAAACCAATTTCTATTTCCTCAAACTTCTTTAGTTCACTGGTTGACAAGTATTCACTGCCATATAGGAACACTGATATGATGCAATCGTTTAGTGCTCTCTTGTTTAGTTCTAACGAATATTTTCTGTTTCGTAATACTTTGCTTAACATTTGTAAAGCATCTTTGGTAATCCCAATGTAGCTTCGTATTGCAGAATCGTGGATACCATTATCTGTTCAAACACTTCTTGATATTTAAATCTTTATAATTTCTTGAGTCTGGTACCACCATTCTGTAATATGGATCTTTGAATTTTCTTTTGCTGGCAATTCTTTTTTCTTACAATTGGTGTTTTATTCTTTCTTTTCGCTTTTCTTCACGGCCTTTTCTCAGAGTTCTTGTAATTTCCTTTTCATAACTTCTATTAACAGTAACAGTAAACCCTTCAATATATCCAACGCCTTTCTCAATATTCTACAGACCTCAATGTTATCACGGATTACACATTTCCAGTCAGTCATCGAGCACCAATTTCTACTGCTATTTTATTCCATGGATGATGAAACAATTGTTTACATCTTCTCCAACACCTCGTCATTGCTTATGTACTTGGTCCCTGGTATTCTCAGCATCCTTCTGTAGAGTTGTTATGTCGTGAGTAAGAATAAATAACTCAACAACAGGAATAGGTTAATTGTTGTATTCCGTGAAAATAGTATTTACAAAGGTTATTAGTATCCAATACAAGAATAAAGGTTAATCGTCTCAACCGTCGTAAGACGTAGTATGAGCAATGGGTACTTCCGGGTCGTCACCGGAAGTCTACGACTGACTTGTCGATCGGCTGCTCGGCACATTCTCCTACGTAGAGGCCACCATTACTTTACATAGTAATGGAATAGTCCATTATAGCCGAATAGGCGCGGGCGTCCCAACAAGAGTCACATTTCTTCTGCCTCGAGCCTCTCTTTGGACGATCTCAAGGACACATACTTAACATCAGGGAGAGACATCTCAGGTATATAGAAGACGTAATTAGGACGAAGATTCTGGAGAATCTAATACTCACAAGACGGATGAATGGAAAAAAAGACTGGAAAAGCATCGCTATGCGTATTTGATAGGCTTAAGGAAATGGATAGCAGAGCGGAGTTTGAGAGAGATACCAAGAGGAAAATATTCAGAGCGACAAAGGAACAGGGTCAAATAGAAAGTCCATGATTGCTTACGCCTTAAAAAAGAAGTTTAAAATGGAAACCAAGTAACAGCAAAACTTGTAAATACGGCAGTACGATTATCGGGAAATGTGCCGGTGTATCCATGGCTACAAACCTTCTCCAGCAACTCAGGCTATTTTAAAAGAACATAAGGTTGCTTCTTGCATTTCGGTAATGACGTGACGAGTATGATATTTTCATTTTGGGCTTCAAAACTGTATCTAGCAATGCTTCGTTAGTTTTCAATCTTTAATCAGTATATATATATATATATATATATAGTACGGTGCAAAAGTATTAGGACAAGAACTATTTTATGAAGCGTCAAAATAAATTTTAAATCATCGGTAGTGTGCAAAAGTATTAGGATAAGGCAGATTTTTTTCTAAAAACTTCACTGAAATTCAAATACAATAAATATTGATTATTTAACACTAGATGTAAAAGATATGTATTAAAAAGAAGTTATATTTAATTGTTCCTATTTTCTATTAAACAAGTTATTTTGATACTACTCATTATTCTATTATCCTCGAATATACTTTTTTCTTATTCCTCCCTCTTTAATTGATTAATCTAATGTTACTTTGCAAGAAACACTTTGGGAACAGATACAAGCTGCTTGGCAGGAGACACTATTAGATACATTAAAGAAGCATGTGATGTCAATGTCTGACAGAATGAAGTCCGTGATCAAAGCAAAATGCTATTATACAAAATATCAAATTTATTTTGTTACAAGTATTTTTCTTGTTAAAGCATTTCTTGAGTAAATCAAATAAAATTATTTTAATCAAATCGTTTATTTTCTGTCAATATGCATCATAAAAGATAAAATAATTCTTGTCTTCATACTTTTACATTGCACTATATATATATATATATATATATATATATATATATATATATATTATAAATACAACAGACAATGAATGTCGATTATGTTCTAAACATCGTACATTGGCGTTAATTTCAGGTGAGAAGTTTTCGGTTCACATAAGCGAAATTCATAGAACTTACAAGGACGTTAACATAACGACATCCACCATTAAAAATGATATTATTTTGCGTTGACAGAAAACATTGTTATGCGACGATAACATTCACCGAACAGCAGACGCAGTTCCTAAATTTGTAATGCGGTTCTATTCGGTGACTGCTATTGTTTCATGGCAATGTTTTATGTCAACAAAAGATATCATTTTTAATGGTGGATGTCTTTATGTTAACGTCCCTGTAGCCTCTCTGAAGATGACTCATGTGAGCCGAAAGCTTAGACCCAGAACAATTAAAAAAGGGTAGAAAATTTTTGTCTTCATTTTCTTCTTAAATTAACGCTAAAATACGATGTTTAGGACAGCTCATCATTAAACATGATAAACATTCCTTCTCTGTTATATTTAACAATATATATTTAGAAAATTATCTGTTGCATCGATATGTTGTATATATATATATATATGTGTGTGTGTGTGTGTGTGTGTGTGTGTGTGTGTGTGTGTGTGTGTGTGTGGAGAAAGAGAGAGAGAGAGAGAGAGAGAGACGTAAAATAAGTGTTATTAAAACTTTCCTTACGAGGCACACGAAAATTCATACACTTATCTGCTCTTTTTTTGTGGTGATACCGACCGAGCAAAAGCGAGGGACTGGATGTTTGCTCTATAACGACCAGTAAGCAAATAAACAAAAATCGTCTCTGCGCAGGTGTATTCGCGCATATGTTCCGGTTTAAAAAAAAAATTAATCAAATATCAAATTTCCATTTCGCGAGCCTACGCAAATTTTATTTATCAGCCAATAGGAAGCCCAGAATCAAATACAAGTGTGAAATTCAAAACGAGCTGCTTTTGACCCAAAAAGCAGATATAAAAGTCGGATACAGACAAGCACCCAGCAGACAGACAGGTGGGAGTAACCAGTGTCTCCCCTTGATTTAAGTCAAGCGGCTACTATGCTTGCCTCTTTCCTTCTCCA
Organism: Ascarosepion bandense; assembly: GCA_037127315.1. NCBI lineage: Eukaryota > Metazoa > Mollusca > Cephalopoda > Sepiida > Sepiidae > Ascarosepion > Ascarosepion bandense. The sequence goes on along the minus strand of JBBBDQ010001003.1, from coordinate 2,417,443 downwards.
CTGTCTCAAAAGTACTTACCGACCTAAGGAGCGACTACTTCAAAGACATTCCTCACATACCTCCGCTCCCCACATTCCTAAGCCTTTTATCTCTTTCAGCTCATTATTTGCCATGAACATTCTAACCTCCATTGGGCCTTTATTTCAAGTATTGCTTTAATTGTGAAAAATTAATTGATATGTATATATATAAATGTTATTTTCAAGTCAATTTGCTTTTCTTGATTTTATAATCATTTTATGACTTATAGTGGGCTATCTACTACAAGGCCAAATTCCGTTAACCTGCAACAATAAGCAACCCGCTATACCTTAAAGAACTTAACGTGAAACAAAAGCCTGAATAATAGTTTTCCTAACCATCTCATAGAAAAGTATATCAGATTTTTCTTTCTAACCTAACCAATTCCAACACCAATATACAGAAAAAAAAATCAATTACCTAAATATCTTCTGCAAAGATTCAATGCATATTCACTAAAATCAATTTCAATCTTCAGTTAGAAAAAATCTTCAGCTGACAAAAACAAGAAAATTAAATTTATTATGACAAATAATTTCAAACCACTAACCTACTTGTCAAAAATAATTGTCGGCTAGATCTAAATTACAGAGAATCAATATTATTTACGTTTTTAAAGAACTGTACTTTTGATCTGAGGATGTGCGTTGTGGCACAGTGGATATCGGCTCGGAACGAGAAACCGCGTAGCCGATTTCGAATTCCAGTTGAATCCATTGTATTCACTTTTGCGCAAATTCCCTTGTGAAAGGTATTAATCCGTCTCTTCCTTCCAGTTATGGGTTAAATAGCAGGACAGATTGGGTTCTATAGCCTTTGTCGGAAACCAGTCTACCGCAGAAAGCAATGGCAACATACTGCGAGATAATCTTCTATTCAGTCAGTCGTGTCTCTTTTGAGACATGTTCGCCCAAGCGTGTATCACGTATGACACTTAACTGACTGATTCTTGATCTATCCGAATTCATAATTAATTATATTTATATACTAATGCATCTAGAAGTTAATTTACATACAAATGGAGACCTACCAAACTCTGTCTGGAACATACTCGTCGATAATACAAATATAACATCATTATTAACTTTTAAAGAAATTGCTGAAATAATGGGAGCATTATTAATAGATCAAAGAAAAATCTAGCACTCAATAATATCAAGTATAAACACGGTCAAAATGAGCTGACCATGTTAAGAAAATAAACATTGTCCTTGACTCTAGAAATAAACATAAACCAATCTATATATTCAGTCAAAAGGAAAATAATATTCACATTAATAATGGCTAAAAGTATAGCCTAAAGGCCTGTGGTTAAATAAAACTTTCAAACAATGTTTATATAATTTATGTACTTAAAATAAAAAAAATTATACGATTATATGAAAAACAATTATATGTAAAATTATATAAAAAAAATAACAGCAATAGCTTGTATGTCATTTACTAACGAAAATTGCATAAAAATGGATTTCGGCATATATATATATATATATATATATATATATATATATATATATATATATATACATACAAGTATGGGTGAAATAATATTCCCCATCCAAAGAAACACTATTTTTAAAAAAGTGCTCAATACAAAGTAGAGCTAATAATAATAATAATATTTATTAATAAATTATAACATTGATATGTTATAATATCACTACAAAAGTAGCTATTTTGTTTCGACACTTTTTGTGTCTTTTCAAGTGATGTTGTTATTTCAAATGAATGGCTTTAAAAAGTGTCGAAACAAAATAGCTACTTTTGTAGTGATATTATAACATATCAATGTTATAATTTATTAATAAATATTATTATATATATATATATATATATATATATATATATATATATATATATATATATATGCCGAAATGCATATATATATAAAATAAAAATTTCGATATTTAAATCCGTTTGATAGCCATTTCTACCAGAAAATTCCCGCTTCTTCATCAAAGGTGAAACAAATTTTTTTTTTCGCCTTTGCTGAAGAAGCGAGGATTTCCTCGTAGAAATGGCTATCCAACGGATTTGAATGTCGAAATTTTTGTTTTTATTTTTTAATTGGCTCTGCAAATAGAATGTAATATTTGCATCAAGCCCTCAACTCTGAATATTACATTTGTTGAATAGTTATTTCAGCGAGAAAAATCTCGTTTCTTCAGCAACGATCAACAAACAAATGCTATTGCAAATATGGTGAAAAAAATTTCACATACCGGAAGTATACTAAAAAAAACTCTCCACATCAACATAGAGAGGAATTTCACATAAAAAAAAGTCGCGAAGTTAAGAAAGAAAAAAATTATGTTAAAAATATTTGGCTCTGTAATTAGATAAGATTATTTATATGAAGCCCTCCACTTGGATTATTATTAATATTAATAAAATTAATATTAACATGATCTGCTTTTTGTGGGGATTTTACCAACATGCTATGCTATTTCTATTTTGAATTTAATATATATATATATATATATATATATATGTGTGTGTGTGTGTGTGTGTGTGTGTGTGTGTGTGCGTGTGTGTGTGTGTGTATAGTGTATCGAGGCAGCAGATAAATGTCTAAAAATATGCCGTTAGATATAACAGACAATCTATTATGTTTCATCATGAGCCGTTCTAAACATCGTGTTTTTGGCTTTAATTTCAGGTGAAAATGAAGACAAAAATTCTCCAACATTTGGATATTTTTTTATTATGTTGCTTCTAAGCTTTCGGCTCACATGTGCCATCTTCAGATAAGTTACAGGGACGTTAACATAAAAACATACACCAAAAAAGATGATTTTTTATCTTGTGTTGACATAAAACTTTGCTAAGCAACGATAACAGTTGCCTAATAGCAAATGCAGTTTGTAAATTTGTAATGCTATTCTATGACGTCACACTGCGTGAAAGACTAAAATGTTAACAGAACCATATATTTAAATGCAATGTAATGTGTTATTAACAGATGTAAATGTGATTTTATTAAGTATTGGTTGTTTTTAATTTAATGTAGATGGCCTCCAATATCTGAAGGTTCTTTTTACTGTGTATGAATGAGTATTATTGTTTAGAACGGCTCTTGATTAAACGATTAAACACACACACACACACACACATGCACACACATATATATATATATATATATATGTTTTGTAATTTGCTTGAAGCATTGTGTATATTAGGAATATGGTTACAATGCTTTTAGTAAAATAAAGGAATGTAAATAAGTTTTTGGGTATCAACTATTTATTATACATTATTATCTCGTGATAACATGTCATCTTCAGAATGTTAAAGATTTTGTTTTTGAGTCCGCGCCTTTCAACAAATGGTCCTTTCTGGCTGCTGCTGCTGTTGTTAATTGTAGTGTGTGTATGTGTGTGTGTGTGTGTGTGTGTACTTCACTACACTACAATTAACGACAGCAGCTGCAGCAGCAGTAGCCTTGAATGACCATTTGTTGAAAGGCGCGGACTCAAACACAAGCCCAAAATACTTGTTACAAAATAAATTTAACATTTTGTATAATAGCCTTTTGCTTCGATCACAGGCTTCATTCTGTCAGGCATTGGCATCACAAGCTTCTTCAATGTATCTAATGGTATCTCCTGCTAAGCAGTTTATATTTGTTCCCAAAATGTGTCTTGCGAAGTAATATTAGATTTATCAATTCGAGAGCGGGGAGATAAGAAAAAAGTCAGTCAAATCCAAGGATAATAGAATAATGAGTAGTTTCAAAATAATTTGTTTAATAGATAATAGGAATAATTAAATATAACTTCTTTTTAATACATGTCTTTTATACCTAATTTTAAATAATCAATATTTATTAGTAATTTACTTAGTTTTTCACCCTGTATTTGAATTTCAGTGAGGTTTTTAGGAAAATCAACCCTGTCCTAATATTTTTGCACACTACCGGTAGTGTACAAATGTGTTAAGACAGGGATGATTTTAAATTTTGTTTTAATGCCTCATAAAAGATTAAATATTTTTTGTCCGAATACTTTTGCACAGGACTGTATATTTTATATATTAGTAGATAAATTATATAAAATTGTCTAAATTTCATTTGGATTAAAAATGAAATGATATAAATTACAATTATTCAATATTGGATTTTACTATCAGCCATTTTACAGAAATGTTACTTTATACTCTAAATAACGCATTGTGTAAAAAAAATATTTCAGAAACATTTATATGTCAATCGATATTAATTAGAACCGATCCCATTTCCGAGATCTTTGATTTCCGAAGTCTGGGAATCAGTTTTGATTTAGTGTTTTTCTATCTCAAGTAATTTCTCGTGCAACAAGAATTCCGTTCTATATATCTGCATTAGATTAAAATCAATAATATATTCAACATCGTTTTTGTTTGACGTCGCTGTGGACTGAGTGAAAGCCAATAATTATAAATGTTCTTCATTTCTCTTTGACCTTCCCAGAGATTTCAACAATGATTTTTTATCAGAATCGTCTTCATTTTCCCTCGGGTTCTTGAATTACCAGTATTTATACGAGAACACTTCGACTGCTTTTATAAACTTTCATTCTTATGGGTCTCATGTTAATTTCATCCTTTGCAATTTCCGCTCTTCTCAGGAAAAACGTTTAGTTTTCTTTCAATACTTGGCTGCCCTGCTACGCCCTAAATCACCATTTGTTATTTATTGTTGATTAACGTGTCACACAATCATTTTATACCATCGCATTCAATTGTCATTGTTATAAATTCGATATTCTTCACATTTCATTTATTTTATTTTATAATTCTCATTATTTATACAAACCATGTACGAAAAGGAAATCGCAAATCCTAACTCTAGCCCAGCAGGTTTATAGTTAATACAAAATAAATTTTTCGGGGGTGTCGTTTTTTTTTTCAGAGATTGTGTAATTTCAAGTGCGTGAATTTGGAATGAAATATCCTGTTCATTCAAGTTTGTTTGAAGGCAAATTAATATGCATTGTTTAAGATTTGTATCCGTTTGTGAATACATCCAGTTCTGCGATTATAGCTAACCAGATTTTGTTTTGTTTTTTGTCTGAGATTGTTCTTCAGGTCATCAGCAGAGAACATTCGGAAATTGGAAAAGGACTGAAACCGTGTACATTGAGTCTAGGTAACTTTCCCTCTCTAAGTAGAAGAAACGGTTACTGGATCTTAATGAGATCTTTCTTTTACTGATTTGCTTGTCATATTTCTCTTCCTCAAATGTACATATTTATATTTTGTCCTTGATTTGGCTCCTAAGAACGAGGAAACCCGTTATCGTTTTTGTTTTTGTTTTTCGGTTTACTATTTAAAGATGAGTAATATTTTTTGTTATATTTTATGTTCTTTCTCTATGTTTTAATATATATATATATATATTATAAATTATGTGAGGAAATAATTTTAAAATCGCATTTTTTTACCAACTACATATTGTCCAAGATTTATTTATTTTATTTTATTTAGGATTCAGACCATTTTTTCTAATGTCTTTCGGTTTCATAAGCGATTATTAATGAATGTTTTTATTTATTGAGATGGTTGAGTCCACTAATTATATTTGTCTAAGGTAAGTTTAATTTAATATTTTTATGGTGTTTATTTGCCTTTTAACGATTTTTTTTCCAAGTTGATGGTGCGAATTTCTTCTGTAGTTGGCTTACGGCCATATCATATTGGAACACCAGTTCCCATACGCTCAGCGGAATGAAGAAACTTCAGGCCTGGTCAGTAACTAGATTGGTAAACTCTTGAAAATAGCAGTTGTTTAATCAGCGAGCGGAGTTCGAATTCTACTTGAGTTCCTTGTATTCACTTACGTTTATAACTTGTATCAGTATATTATTATTATTATTATTATTATTATTATTATTATTATTATTATTATTATTATTATCTTCTAAAAAGTTTTAAAATCTAAAAATATTTTCTGGATGTAAGTAACAGGCAAAGGGTTGATAAGTAGTAAAAAAAAATCAATCAATAAATCTTATTCTTTTCTAGTTGTTTCGACGTTTACTCTAAATTAGGAGTATTTTAGTATAAATCATTCATTTATGCAAGTTTAGTTAACATCTTAAACATTGTGCATATATTATAAGTACCATAAACATTATGCATATACTATAAAATTACTTTAGCGTTTGCCTGCTATAGATGTATATTTCTGATCAATACCATTTTCGAAAATTGGTAGAATGTGATAGGGCGTTAGTTGGATGGGTTCGAGCGTTCACCACATTTTTTAAATACAAGAACGATAGAATAGGACTTCCAGCATGCAGGAAAACAGGAAGCAGAAGGCAGTAGTTATACAGTTTGGAGAGGACAGGGGAGAGTTCAGGGGCACATTTCTTAAGGACAATCACCGGGATTCCATCGCCACTGCTCGCTTTATGGGGAACAAGTTTTGAAATTACTCGAGATACTACTGTCAGGGTAATATATACATCGTACGTATAGCCACAATACTAATAGGGAAGTCGGGTAACAGTACTCCAGGTGAGTCAAATATAGAGTTGGATGAGAATCTGAAAGCAAAGCACTTAGCTTTGTCTGCAGATGACGTGAGGACCTCAATTTCATTGATTATTGCTACTGTACAACACCCGTTTGCATAACCGGCAATAGTCCTTGGAGCCGAACTTGCGGTCATCTATGCGCTGTCTCATTCTCTGGGCAAACAACCGCTTGGCGTCATTCAGGATTCTCTTGCACTCATTATGTACATTTCTAATCAATACCATTTTCGTATACATCAAACGAGCCAAACCGCCGTTTCCCCTCTGCATCAATAGGGTTATCTGTGTAGACTGCTTTACGGGCAAACATCGCTCGAGAGGCCTCGAAAGAATCTAATCTAGAGGTGCCAAATTATGACTATGCGTTGGATGCGATAAAAGGTCCTAATCTTTTAGCCGGAGACACAGATTTGCCAGGGAAGGCCTGTGGCGTAGTATTATTGTGAAGCAGGATGGCACCAATAGGAGATTCTTTTTTGTGTCAAATAGATCTACTCAGTGTCCAGCCTGTCATACGATCTGACTCAGCTATCATGCGACATGAAAACTTCGTAGAAAGATGCAACGGTTTTACATGCCATAATCAAGGTGGGACGAATTTTACTATTTTGCTGACCTCAGAAGTCGAGGTCAGTGACGAAGGAAGCTTCTAGTTGATGCTGAGTATCTCCAAAGTAACATGATACATCCGTGTCGAATTACCCATGATCATGTACTTTTTTTTAGTAATCCTTTCACCTGAAGCAAATTGATAAAGTTGCCAGGGGGTTTCAAATAGTTCGAGAAAAAAGAAACATAATTAAGGATATAGTACATATATTCTTATATATATACGCATGGTTCATTCAGCAATGAATTAGAACAGTCACAGCAACTGGACGTGTATAATGATAATGTACACGCTAAAAATCTGCCTCCTTCTACCGAGCGCCCGTAAAAGGCAATCGGCTGTCTAACCGTACTGATGAGCTGTGATATAACGAAACAGATGTGTCTGCGGATGACTATTTACACTCTCACACCCTAATTGAGCACTCTGGAAGAATGGTAGACTTTGAAAAAATAGTAGCTACTCTGGCATCTACGCATCGTTCATTTAGCAATGAATTAGAACACTCTCAGCTATTGGGCGTGTATAATGATAATATACACGCTAAAAATTTATCCTCCTTCTACCGAACGCCCGTAGCGTAGAGGTAGAATCACCGAGTGACGCCAATTCGGTCGGGTTTCAATCCTGGGTAAAAGGATACAGCGAAACAGATCTGTCTGCGGATGACTATATATATATATATATATATATATATGTGTGTGTGTGTGTGTGTGTGTGTGTGTGTGAATTTACTCGAGCCATAAGATTAGTAACTCGGTCCCACCCTTTTACTGTGAAACCAATAAAATGTAAATGCAAATTCTACTCCAACAGCTTCTTTTCTCGCACTTCCCGCCTGTGGAATTCCCTTCTGTTTACTTTCTTCCTTGACAGCTACAATCTCCAAGAATGTAAATGTAAATCAATTATCATCTCTTATCTCACTCTCTCTCATGCTTCTTTGTTAGTTCACTCAACTCTCATCAGTATTCTCATCCTTCTCTTACCCACTTCCTAACTCCCCTATAACCTGTCACTCTTTCTCATAACTTTCCTCCTATGTAACCCCCCACCTGCAAAACAGTGCAGTAAAATGCCTTGCTCGAGGCAATATCATTATAAAAATAATTTAAAAAAAAAGTATAATAAATATGAATTCGGATCTAATACAGATAAAATATGGAATGAAATCTAATATTGCTTACGGCCGAAATACGTTGAAACTTTGGTTCCCGTAAGATCACCGAAGTTAAGCAAAGTCGAACCTGATCAGTGTTTAGATGGGTGTCATTCCAGTTCCTGTGCGAGTGGTGTAAAGGATAATGGATCGGAATTGTTTATCGGAGATCTGAGTTCTAATTCCAGTTAGGTTCGTTATATGCACTTACGCGCAAAGACTCTTGGGAAAAAGATAAATCCACCACTTCTTTCTCCAGCAATAGGTTAATTTATAATAAGTGTATCTATAAATTATTATTTCTCAAACAAATTCTTATAATCTAAAATTGTTTCAGTCTACGGCTATATCGTGTTGAACGCACCGGTTCCAGTCCGATCACAGAAGTTAAGCAATTTCGAGCCTGGTCAGTACTTAAATGGGTGACCGTTTGGGAATACCAGGTGCTGTAAACGTAACGACCAAGAAGTGTCCAGCGGTCCTTTAGGTTTGGGGGCAGGGTTGGGTGCAGGGCTAACCACCCTGCCCCGTAAAAAACAGTTTGTTACAGAAACAGCAAGAAAAAAAGTTGCTGCCCTATGCACCATTGGGTGTGATGGATAAATGATGATGATGAAAATTGTTTTATGGCTTTAAATAATCAGGAAAAGGGTTGATAAGTCGACAAAACGAATCAGTGCTTCAATAATGGAAACCAACAGAATGATAGGGTAAAGAACAAATGATCAATGTTTATGAATCTAACATGTTTTGTCATTATTAATGCTTCATCAGAGAATGAAATATAGATCGAGAAAGACATATGCACGTGATGTCTGGTAAAGTAATGAAAAACAAACAACACAACAAATAGAAAATAGAATTTTCTTTTCTACCTCCTCGTTTGATTCTCTGATGGTGGATTAATAAAAGCAAAATATTTATTTTTTTGTAGTTATTGATGCTCTCATATATATCTCTGCCCACCTACTGAAAATTGCGGTTTGCATGAAACTCCGAGTCGTGCTGCCGATGATTTATATATATATATATATATATATATATATATATATATATATATAGTGAATGGGTAGGCATTTGAAGGCTATCACAACATGTTTAGTAAAATAAAGAAAGGTAAAGAAGGTCTTGATTATTACCTATTTATTATTCATTATTATTTCGAGATCCATATCGCATCTTCAGAATGATAGGAGAGCTTGTTTTCGTTTTTGCTACACTTACCCACATAGGTGAAGCCACCAATTGATCTGGTGCGTATTAGACCTCTCAACCACAAATGACCATCAGTCTAAACGAATTATATAGGCTTGATTTAACTTCCTTTAGACTAAGATCAATTAGTAGCTCCCTCTATGTGGATCGGAGTCGCAGGTTCGAATCCAGTGAATGACACACATTTTCGTAACAAAGATTTATGGTAAATAATCAGGCCGGTAGATATAATTATATAATACTGTTTGATTATAAACAGAATATTTACTTAAATACGAGTATCGATCAAAAATAATGTTCAAACAAATCATTTCAAATATATGGAAATAATAGAAAGCTATCTCAGGAACTTGCTCATTTGCATATATTAAAAATCATGAAATGTAAATAAATATATAAAATAACATTTTTAATATATTTTAGCTGAAATCTACAGAAAAAGTTTTAACAAAAGTCGAAAATTAATCATTTTGTATGGAAATAACTATTAAATACTCCCATAAAATATTTCAAATAATTATAGCAGAGTTTATTTTGACGAAAATTGAAATTTGTCAAAAAGAGTTATTGGCCATTGCTAATTGTGAGATCATAGCCAAATGTATTCCAAAATCCCACAAACTGTTCAGCTTTCATTAAATGAAAACAAAACAAATTAAGGTTTTAATTGAAAAAAGATTCAAAGAAGTAAAAAGGAATCCGATCTGCTGTAAAGAATTTTTTTTAAATCTCAGAGAAGTAGAGCATCAAAAACTACTATATCTCTACACTTCAACAACGTCCAGACATAATTCTTGCGAGACATAACTCTCAATCGTGTGCGACATTTATTAAACTATAATTTAGTTTATTGGTCAAGAAAAAAGGCACTATCAATGATACAACTTCATAAGAAGAAATGCATTCAATTGCTGAAGGAGAAATTCTGTTTGTTAAATTTCAAAAAAGAATCTGCAAGAATATTGGTTCTGACCCAGCATTTCGACTGCAGTTACTTTCCCACCGCCATAAACTTGCTTTCGGCTAACGTTTCTATAATCACTTCCATGATAGTTGTTCTACTTAACTCTCTTTGTTGGTAACTAGATTTTAAAAATTTAAGTCCAGTACTACAATTTTTGTGGTGCAGTGGATATCGACTCAGAACGACAAATCGGGGAGCCGAGTTCGAATTCCAATTGAAATCCTCGCATTCACCTACAAAAAAATACCCTTGGGAAAGGTATTAATCCGTCTCCTCTCTACAGTAATGTGTTAAATAATAGGACAGATTGGGTTCTATAGCCTTGGCTGGCAACCAGTCTACCGCAGAAAGCAATAGTAATCTATTGCGGGATAATCTTCTGCCCAGTAATTCATGTCTCTTTTGAGACATGATCGCCCAAGCGTGTATCACGTATACCACTTAACTGACTGATTGAATATATTAGTGGGAATTATGAATAAGTTTTTTAGTTGTCATAAACTGGGGGATCGGTTTTTTATTGTTATGAAGTAATAAACTGATCCCCCACTAATTACTACTTAATAATATAATACATCTTTTCTCCCTCTAGCTATGAGTCAAATAATAAGACAGATTGGGTTCTATAGCCTTGGCTGGCAACCAGTCTACCACAGAATGCAATGGCAACCTACTGCGGGATAATCTTCTACCCAGTCAGTCATGTCTCTTTCGAGATATAGTCGCCCAAAGCGTGTATCACGTATGGCACTTAACTGACTGACTACAATACGGGTGTGGGCTGTAGTGCAGTGGATACAGGCTTGGAACGAGAAATCGGAGAGCCGAGTTCGAATTCCAGTTGATATTTGCTGCATTCGCTTACGCGCAAATACCTTTGGAAAAAGTATTAATCTGTCTCTTCCCTCCAGTTCAATAGCAGGACATATTGGGTTTTGTAGCCTTAGTTGACAACCAGTCTACCGCAGAAAGTAATGACAGCCTACTGTGTGGAAATTTGCGCCCAGTCAGTTATGTCTCTTTCGAGACACGATCGGCCAAAGCGTGTATCTCTTATGGCGCTTAACTAACTAGATTTACGGCACGGTCTGATCCTGTTAATGTTGAAATGGCGAGATGTAACCGTAACAGTTTAATCTTTTCTCGCTTTGGAAATCTCTTCCAACTCTTTCTAATAAAAGTAGAACTTTAAAAAAATTCAAATCCAATGTCAATCGTTATTTGCTGCCGTTTCAATTCCTGTTCCTTAATTATTCTTTCTTCTTAATAATGTTTCTCTCAAATTTTGTAACACACAGTAAACCCTTGAAGTCTTAGTGGCTTTAATGCTTTGCTTAGGGTGAATTGATTAAAAATATGCAATTGTATATTAGACATGGATACTAATATTTTTTAACTGAGTAAAACGTATGTACAATGGTAAGTATCACAGTCGCAAATTGTATAAATTGGAATTGTTATGTCGTATCTGTGTCGATAGTCCGATCGTGATCCCAGATTTTCAAGTCATAAATAAACGAGAAAGTCGTCAATGAAATGCTCTCTTCTTCACCTCTTGACATCAGTATTGCAATGGACCAGAGAGCAAATGGATAACATTTATCGAGCGGCGATTTTCTTACGACCGCCATCTACAAAACACGCTGTCAAAATCTTTGGATATTTCCATCAAAATATCTTGTATGTTTCAAGGGCCTGCTGCTGTCAAAGATTGATTCAAAATAGACTTTCATTTATCACTAAATACTACAGAAAGACTGAAGTTCAATAATATTAAATTATGGGGTAATGAGCTTGTGAAATTCTGAGTTCAAACATTGGACCGAGGGGCTTCCGAATATATCACGTTGAAAAACCGGTTCTCGTGCGAAACACGAAGGTAACCAACGTTGAGCTTGATTAGTAGGTAGGTGGTTGATTGCTTGGGAATACTAAGTGTTGGATATAGTGTAATGTATATCAAATTGGGTAGTGTAATTGATATGCGTTGTGGTGCAGTGGATATCGGCTAGGAACGACAAATAAGGTGCCGAGTTAGAGTTCAAAAACTCACGTAACATTTGTGTGTATGAGTATTAGAAAAAAACATCCAAAAATAAGCAATCTAATGTTTGACATTTTTATCATGGACTGTGAGAAGTGGTTTAATTTGAGAGCTTTTCAAACATCCCTCGGAGTTTGATGAATATCACAACGGTGAGATTAATGTGGCTTCTTGTCTAAATGGAGTCTCGACAAAGGCTTTCATAGCAACATCGAGAAAAAACAAATAAATAGAAAAAATGATTTGTCGGCAAAACGCCAAGTCAGAAAATATCATCACGGACGAAAGATTCCACAAAAACTAAGGAACTTTTAAATATGGTTTCTTCGTTCATCGGCGTACGGCCATATCACGTTGAATACACCGGTTCTCGCTAGATCACCGAAGTTAAGCAACGTTGAGCCTGGTCAGTACAGCTTGGGAATACTAAGAGCTGTAAGCGTATACTGACGGATGTGCGTTGGGGTGCAGTGGATATCGGCTCGGAAAGAAAAATCGGTGAGCCGAGTTCGAATTCCAGTTGAATACCCTGCATTCACTTAAGCACTGGTACCCTTGGGAAAGGTATTAATCCGTCCCTTTCCTCCAGTTATGGGCTAAATAACAGGGTAGGACTTTGGGACCCTGTCCTTAAACATGAATCTTGATATTCGAAAAGAAAAAAGTATTACTAGACACAAAAACTTATATAATATATATATAACCAGCAATAAATAAATAAAAAAATAGTTGGCAATAAATGACCCGCCGAGGTGTTGATATGCCATAAAACCAAAACAACCTACCAACTTCATTCATCACCCCGCCAACATTATTATAAAACATAAATTTATTTATGGGTAGTGTAATTATGACAGCCAGGGATTGTAGAATGTGCCATCCGAAATCAAATTTAGTGTTATATCTTGCATTGAAATTTGCCTAAATGCCCTGGGGAAATATATTCTCAGCGACAATTTAAAAATCTTGGTATACTCAGCTCGGAAAGAGGAATCAGTGATCTGAGTTCGACTCCCAGTTGAATTTGTTACATTCATTTATGCCCAAATACTCTCCGGAAAGGTATAAATCCGTCTCTTCTCCTTCCAGCTATGTGTTAAATAACAGAGCAGATTCGGTTCTATTGCCTTGTTGAGCAACTCGTATACTGCAGAAATTAATGACAACTTACTGCTGGAAAATTTGCCTCATCAGTCATGAATCATTCGAGACATGATCGCCCAATCTTTTATCACGTATGGCACTTTACTAACTGATACTAGGCTTTATATCTTTGGGTTGCTACCAGTCTATAGAAAATAAAACTCTGAATAGAATAACAGTTGAAATGGTAACAAGAGGTTACTTCATTATCTTTCCCAATAAGCCATGGTAATATTAACAAAACATCCTTACGGCATATCGCATTGAATACACCGGTTCTCGTCCGATCACAGAAGTTAAGCAACGTGAGCCTGGTCAGTACTCAGATGGGCGACCGCTTAGGGAAATCCAGGCGCTGTAAGCGTTCAATGATGGATTTGCGTTGTGGTGCAGTGAATGTCGGCTTGGAAAGAGAAATTGGTAAGCCGTGTTCAAAATCCAGTTGAGTACCCTGCATTCACTTCATCACTGGTACCCTTGGGAAAGGTATTAATCTTTCATTTCCCTCCAGTTATGGGTTAAATAACGGGATGGGGCCTGGAGGCAACCCATCCAGTGTTGGTGTCACAATAAAAACACCATTGGTAGCCCTGGCGAAGCAGCAAGTATTCAGCTATTTGACAAGATTATGAATTTCGCTATAAACTGTGCCAGGGTTCCAAATGCACAGGGAATACTGGAGGGATCTAGTGAGTTCTATCTCGGCCAAGGCCGCAGGACAACGACGATATATTAAGAAAAAGAATTGTAATCAGGTTTACCTAAATGTTGCTTTCAAAGTTCAACGGAAATAAAACCGCCTGAACTCCAAGCCGGGGTAAAAGCAAGAACAAAGGAATAATTGACAATTGTCTGAAAACCGAAAATATTTAGCAAGATGAACAGACGATTATGTGATGAACGAATCACTAACGTCATAAGCAAGTCAGCACATAAATTTATCTACCCGGGTAATATTTTATCCGGCGATAGAAAATGAAGCACTAAAATCCAAACGCATGGTGCTATCGCGAATGATGTCTTCCAGGATGTAAAAATATTCAAACAAAAAATGTTTTAAAAGAAAAAAAATGGTCAAATACTATCTAATATCAATCGCTTGGACAACTTCCTTCCATACAAAGAAGATATTTGAGGCAACATTGTAAACGCAAATTCTACTCCAGCAGCTTCTTTTCCCGAACTTCCCGCCTGTGGAATTCTCTTCAGTATACTTGCTTTCCTAACAGTTACAATCTCCAAGAATTTAAATGTAAAGTTAAGAGTTATCTTCTCTCTCACTAACTTACACCCTCTCTCACATGCTTTTCTACATCCCCCCACTCTCATCGGTAATCTCTTCCCTCTCCTACTCTCTTCCTGACACCCCCTTGCAACCTCTTCATAACATTCCTCCTATGTAACCCCCTGCACTACGGTGGCAGTAAAATGCCTTGATTGGGGCGACACGATTAAAAAACAAAACAAATAAAACCCAAATAATTGTCACAAAAATATTTAATTGCTTTGTTCATTTTTTACGGTTTATCATTCTTTTGCATGCTGTTTTAAACCAAAAAATATTTTTAGATTGCAAGAATTTTTTGTGGGGAGATGATAGTGATGTTGGGATACACGTCTTACTAATTAACCCATAGCTGTGGGATAAGATGCAGATTTATACGCGTCCCCAAAGGTATTTGTGCGTATGTGAATAGATTGAACGCAACTGGAATTCAAATACTGCTCAACGTCTAACAATTAACGAATCTGCAATATTATCAGCACTGACATGATATCTCGGTTTTAATCACATTCCCATTTCCGTAACGTAGCTTTCCTAGGACGTTTCTATAAATATTTTTATGGTAATTTTTCTGATCAGCTTTCATCAGGGGAACATCGATTGGATGAAATTAAATTAGATATTATTAATTTACTGCTGGAATAACTAGAAACACTACCGGCCATAATTATTAGGCCACCACAGTTTTTTAAAAGAGATTATGTATTTTATATTATTTTTAAGTAAATAATTCTAAATGAAAATAGAGTGGTTCCTTCGTTATTGTTACTTTGCAAAATTTTACAAGGCAAGGAAGCACAGTTGAACTCGCCCGAATCACCCTGAATTTTCTTCATTCTTTTATTGATGAAACTACAATATAGGTAAATATTAAATATTTATACATTCATATAAATTGGAGTAGATAGACTGAACTTAATTGGAGTAGATAGACTGAACTATCGCCCGGTTCACACTCCACCCACGTCTATTGAACAGGTAAAGAGGCTTATCCCTTGTTCCCTGTTTAGGATGTGGTTTCCGGTTTTCTCTGTCCAATCTTTTACTCTTTTCCATTCTTTTACTCTTTTTTTCTCAATTGGAGTAGATAGACTAAACTATCGCCCGGTTCACACTCCACCCACGTCTATTGAACAGGTGAAGAGGCTTATCCCTTGTTCCCTGTTTAGGATGTGGTTTCCGGTTTTCTCTTTCCAGTCTTCTACTCTTTTCCATTCTTTTACTCTTTTTTTTTCTCAATTGGAGTAGATAGACTAAACTATCGCCCGGTTCACACTCCACCCACGTCTATTGAACAGGTGTAGAGGCTCATCCCTTGTTCCCTGTTTAGGATGTGGTTTCCGGTTTTCTCTTTCCAATCCTTTACTCTTTTCCATTCTTTTACTCTTTTTTTTCTCAATTGGAGTAGATAGACTAAACTATCGCCCGGTTCACACTCGACCCACGTCTATTGAACAGGTGTAGAGGCTCATCCCTTGTTCCCTGTTTAGGATGTGGTTTCCGGTTTTCTCTTTCCAATCTTTTACTCTTTTCCATTCTTTTACTCTTTTTTTTCTCAATTGGAGTAGATAGACTAAACTATCGCCCGGTTCACACTCCACCCACGTCTATTGAACAGGTGTAGAGGCTCATCCCTTGTTCCCTGTTTAGGATGTGGTTTCCGGTTTTCTCTTTACAATCTTTTACTCTTTTCCATTCTTTTACTCTTTTTTTTTCTCAATTGGAGTAGATAGACTAAACTATCGCCCGGTTCACACTCGACCCACGTCTATTGAACATGTGTAGAGGCTCATCCCTTGTTCCCTGTTTAGGATGTGATTTCCGGTTTTCTCTTTTCCAATCTTTTACTCTTTTCCATTCTTTTACTCTTTTTTTTTCTCAATTGGAGTAGATAGACTAAACTATCGCCCGGTTCACACTCCACCCACGTCTATTGAACAGGTGAAGAGGCTTATCCCTTGTTCCCTGTTTAGGATGTGGTTTCCGGTTTTCTCTTTTCCAATCTTTTACTCTTTTCCATTCTTTTACTCTTTTTTTTCTCAATTGGAGTAGATAGACTAAACTATCGCCCGGTTCACACTCCACCCACGTCTATTGAACAGGTGAAGAGGCTTATCCCTTGTTCCCTGTTTAGGATGTGGTTTCCGGTTTTCTCTGTCCAATCTTTTACTCTTTTCCATTCTTTTACTCTTTTTTTCTCAATTGGAGTAGATAGACTAAACTATCGCCCGGTTCACACTCCACCCACGTCTATTGAACAGGTGAAGAGGCTTATCCCATGTTCCCTGTTTAGGATGTGGTTTCCGGTTTTCTCTTTCCAGTCTTCTACTCTTTTCCATTCTTTTACTCTTTTTTTTTTCTCATTTGGAGTAGATAGACTAAACTATCGCCCGGTTCACACTCCACCCACGTCTATTGAACAGGTGTAGAGGCTCATCCCTTGTTCCCTGTTTAGGATGTGGTTTCCGGTTTTCTCTTTCCAATCTTTTACTCTTTTCCATTCTTTTACTCTTTTTTTTTCTCAATTGGAGTAGATAGACTAAACTATCGCCCGGTTCACACTCCACCCACGTCTATTGAACAGGTGTAGAGGCTCATCCCTTGTTCCCTGTTTAGGATGTGGTTTCCGGTTTTCTCTTTACAATCTTTTACTCTTTTCCATTCTTTTACTCTTTTTTTTCTCAATTGGAGTAGATAGACTAAACTATCGCCCGGTTCACACTCGACCCACGTCTATTGAACATGTGTAGAGGCTCATCCCTTGTTCCCTGTTTAGGATGTGATTTCCGGTTTTCTCTTTTCCAATCTTTTACTCTTTTCCATTCTTTTACTCTTTTTTTTCTCAATTGGAGTAGATAGACTAAACTATCGCCCGGTTCACACTCCACCCACGTCTATTGAACAGGTGAAGAGGCTTATCCCTTGTTCCCTGTTTAGGATGTGGTTTCCGGTTTTCTCTTTTCCAATCTTTTACTCTTTTCCATTCTTTTACTCTTTTTTTCTCAATTGGAGTAGATAGACTAAACTATCGCCCGGTTCACACTCCACCCACGTCTATTGAACAGGTGAAGAGGCTTATCCCTTGTTCCCTGTTTAGGATGTGGTTTCCGGTTTTCTCTGTCCAATCTTTTACTCTTTTCCATTCTTTTACTCTTTTTTTCTCAATTGGAGTAGATAGACTAAACTATCGCCCGGTTCTCACTCCACCCACGTCTATTGAACAGGTGAAGAGGCTTATCCCATGTTCCCTGTTTAGGATGTGGTTTCCGGTTTTCTCTTTCCAGTCTTCTACTCTTTTCCATTCTTTTACTCTTTTTTTTTTTCTCATTTGGAGTAGATAGACTAAACTATCGCCCGGTTCACACTCCACCCACGTCTATTGAACAGGTGTAGAGGCTCATCCCTTGTTCCCTGTTTAGGAAGTGGTTTCCGGTTTTCTCTTTCCAATCCTTTACTCTTTTCCATTCTTTTACCCTTTTTTTTCTCAATTGGAGTAGATAGACTAAACTATCGCCCGGTTTACACTCCACCCACATCTATTGAACAGGTGTAGAGGCTCATCCCTTGTTCCCTGTTTAGGATGTGGTTTCCGGTTTTCTCTTTCCAATCTTTTACTCTTTTCCATTCTTTTACTCTTTTTTTTCTCAATTGGAGTAGATAGACTAAACTATCGCCCGGTTCACACTCCACCCACGTCTATTGAACAGGTGAAGAGGCTTATCCCTTGTTCCCTGTTTAGGATGTGGTTTCCGGTTTTCTCTTTTCCAATCTTTTACTCTTTTCCATTCTTTTACTCTTTTTTTTCTCAATTGGAGTAGATAGACTAAACTATCGCCCGGTTCACACTCCACCCACGTCTATTGAACAGGTGAAGAGGCTCATCCCTTGTTCCCTGTTTAGGATGTGGTTTCCGGTTTTCTCTTTTCCAATCTTTTACTCTTTTCCATTCTTTACTCTTTTTTTTCTCAATTGGAGTAGATAGACAAAACTATCGCCCGGTTCACACTCCACCCACGTCTATTGAACAGGTGAAGAGGCTTATCCCTTGTTCCCTGTTTAGGATGTGGTTTCCGGTTTTCTCTTTCCAGTCTTTTACTCTTTTTCATTCTTTTACTCTTTTTTTCTCAATTGGAGTAGATAGACTAAACTATCGCCCGGTTCACACTCCACCCACGCCTATTGAACAGGTGTAGAGGCTCATCCCTTGTTCCCTGTTTAGGATGTGGTTTCCGGTTTTCTCTTTCCAATCTTTTACTCTTTTCCATTCTTTTACTCTTTTTTTCTCAATTGGAGTAGATAGACTAAACTATCGCCCGGTTCACACTCCACCCACGTCTATTGAACAGGTGAAGAGGCTTATCCCTTGTTCCCTGTTTAGGATGTGGTTTCCGGTTTTCTCTTTTCCAATCTTTTCAATCCTATGTAGCCCCCTGCACACCAGTGGCCTTACCGCCTTGCCCAGAGTGATATGATTAAAAACAAAAATATGATGCCCATGTTATTGAGCAGCATTAACAAAAAAAATCTATTTTCATTTACAATTATTCACTTGGCAATAAATACTGAAAAATCGTATGACATACATAATTTTTTAGAACACTGGGGTGGCCTAATAATTATGGCCGGTTGTGTGTGTGTGTGTGTGTGTGTGTGTGTGTGTGTGTGTGTAATGTTGAATTCTGATAATACTTCTTTTTAATCATTTCACCCCAAGTAAAGGCATTTTACCGCCACTGTTGCACTTGGGGTTACATAGGGGAAAGTGATGAGAAAGAGGGTTTAGTTATAGGAAATGTCAGGAGGAGAGTAATAGAAAGATGAGAATACCAGTGAAATGGGGGTGAAGTGGATGGAGAAAAGAGATTGAGAGAATGGATGCGAGTTAGACAGATAGGAGATGTCTATTGACCTTACATCCAAATTCCTGGATATTGTAGCTGTCAGGGAAGCAAGTACATGAAAAGGGATTCCACAGGCGGAAAATGGTAGAAAAAAGCAATTAGTGTAGAAATTGCGTTTACATTTTATTGTTTTCTCTGTAAAAGTGTGGGACCTAGTTGCTAGTCTAGTTGCTCGTGTAAATTCATACATAGGGGGCATCAGTGAGCTAAGTTCATTGGAGCAGAAGCCGTGAAAGTATTTGTCGAAGAGGCACAGGGAAACCACGTCAGGCCGTTTGATGGAGCGACTACAGCCGAGCTGCTAAGTCGGTATCGATCACATTACAGATTCTACGTTTGATTTTGACTTGAACCCTGAGGAGAATATCAGGGGCACCCGAGCATATGTGGCAGCAGTATTCAATGCACGGGCGGATGGTAGATTTATGAAAGTGCAAAATGGATTCAGACAGGAAAAATTCTCTGGCCCTGAACAATGAGCCGAGTTTCTTAGCAGCGGATTTAGCTATGGATTCGATATAGTCATTCCATTTGAGGTCCGCTGAGAGTGTTAGGCTAAGGGAGCGTAATATTTTGCTCTCGTGGAGGCTAGCCTGTTCCATGCTAATGGTGGGTAGGAGCAATTTGTGGTTTTTTTAGTGGTTTTCACTTTTCAGTGAATTTTTTTTAATTAATGAAATGCAAAAGAAATAGCAATTTTTCATCCCAGTGTCTATTGCATGGCGGGTTTAAGGTGTGACTGGACAAGGTTGGTGTAATTATCGAGTATAGCTGGTCAGAATATTGACCATGTAAATAGTGATTGACTAACGAATCACATACTACACCACAATTCTCATTTAGGCTCAGTTTCACAATCTTAGAATGGGAAATACACTACCGGCAATAATTCCTAGGCCACCCCAGTTATTTCAAAGAAATTATGTATTTCATACTGTTTTAGTATTTGTTGCCAAATGAAAACAGAAGAGTTCTTTTGTTATTATTACTTTGCAAAATTTTACAAGGCAAAGAAACAAAGATAAATTCGTCAAAATCACTGAAAATTTTCTTCATTCATTGATGAAACTGCAATATATGTAATTATTAAATATTTAAAAAATCATTTGATGTATATGTTATTGTGCAGTATTAACAAAAGATCCATTATATTTTCATTTCCAATTATTCACTTGGCAAAAGAATTGTATGAGATTCATCATTCTTTTAAAACACTGGTGTTACCTAATAATTATGGCCGACAGTGTATAACCGTAATTTATGTTATAATCGTTTCTCTTGCTGCACCTTCTCGCTTATGGAACTCTCTTCCTTCTCCTTACGTCTATTGCGAACTTGAAAATTTGTCCTGTGAGCATCATCGTGGAATATAATCTTAGCAATGCTTGACCTGAATCTCGAAACATTCATAACTGCTGTTACGTATCGTAAATTAAATGCAGATACATTTTTTGAGTCTGTCAAGTACAAGTTGAAGGAAAGTTCATTTTAGATTTTTTTTTTTTTGTTAATCATTGCACCCCAAGCAAGGCATTCCACTGCCACTATTGCGCAAGGGGTTACATAGGGGAAGGTAATGAGAAAGAGTGGTTAAATTATATTGGGTTGCTTATCTATTCGTTTTGCGTTAGTAGTGGGATTCCGTTCTAGTGAAGGGTAGTTGTATACCGTTGCAGGTTAACGGAATTTGGCCTTGTAGTAGATAGCCCACTATAAGTCATAAAATGATTATAAAATCAAGAAAAGCAAATTGACTTGAAAATAACATTTATATATATATATATATATATATATATATATATATATATATATCAATTAATGTTTTTTACAAATAAAGTAATACATGAAATAAATGTCCAACGGAGGTTAGAATGTTTATGGCAAATAATGAGCTGAAAGCGATAAAAGGCTTAGGAATATGGTGAGCGGAGGTATATGAGGAATGTCTTTGAAGTAATCGCTACTTAGGTCAGTAAGTACTTTTGAGACAGTGGAGAAGGAAAGAGGCAAGCATAGTAGCCGCTCGACTTAAGTCAAGGGGAGGCACTGGTTACTCTCGCCTGTCTGTCTGTCTGCTGGGGTCTTGTCAGTATCCGCTTTTTATATCTGCTTTTTGGATCAAAACAGCTCGTTTTTGGATTTCATACTTGTATTTGATTCTGGGCTTCCCATTGGCTGGTAAATAAAATTCGCGTAGGCTCGCGAAATAGAAATTTGATATTTGATTAATTTTGATATTTTGATTAATTTTTATTTTTCACCTGCGCAGAGACGGTTTTTGTTTATTTGCTTTCTGGTCGGTATAGAGCAAACATCCGGTCTCTCGCTTTTGCTCAGTATCACCACAAAATAGAGGAAATGTCAGAAGGACGGTGATAGATGGGTAGGGATACCGAGGATGAGGGTTGGTAAGGTGGGAAGAATGTTTGAGAGAATGGAAGCGAGTTAGTGTATTAGGAGGTGTCTATTGACCTTACATTAAAATCCTAGAGATTGTAGCTGTCGGGGAAGCAAGCATGTGGAATGGAATTCCACAGGCGGGAAGTGCCAGAAAAGAAGCTGTTGGAGTAGAAATTGCGGTTACATTTTATCGGTTTCACTGTAAAAGGGTAAGACCTAGTTGCTAATCATGTATCTCGTGCAAATTCATACCTAGGGGGCACCAGTGATCTAAGTTCATCGGAGCGTAAGCCGTTAAAGCATTCTCGAATTATTTCGACAATATATTTGAATTTTATTGATATAAACTAAAATTGAGCATCAGTTACTATAAATTTGTCCAATTAACATGAAATTAAATATTTATTTACTTCTAAAAATATATACGGTATTCTTTAAATGTAACTAAGATCGTACTCGGCTCAACGAGAAATCGAGTACGAATTTCAGTTGCATTCACTTTCGCGCAAATACCATTGAGAAAGGTATTTATCGGTCCTGGGTATGACAATAAACTACATCCGGCAGCAAGGCCTCTGATTGGTGGGGTTGTGAGGAGCATGGAACCACCTTTTAATTGCTGTTGTTCTCAGGTCCACCCTGGCCCGAATGGTACCACCTGCTAGGGTTCCAGCTTTGGGCAAATAGTTAACTCCCAAACTGGGGTCGAAACACTATGAAAGTATAAAAATAGACTTTTATAGAAATATATACATAAAAAAAGACTTTTATAGAAAAATACAAATTTTTGAAATAGGTAAAAAATATTACCATAACACATTTTTGAAAGAAAAAAAATATTAGAATAACACATTTTTGAAAGAAAAAATATTACAGTAACATATTTTTGAAAGAAAACAAATTATTGCCAACAATACATTTTTGAATACAAAACTAGAAACCATCTTTAGTTGTCTAAAAATAAAAAAATAAATTATCAAAATATAACTAAATGAACATTCTCCCTATAACTGAACATTTTAAAAAATACCTTAAAACCCTACCATTTTTGGCATTAAATAATCAACAGAGGTTAATATGCCGTTAAACACAACTCAGACTCGAAAGGTATATATCCATCTCTTCCCTCCAGTTATGGGTTAAATAACAGGACAGATTGAGTTCTATACCCTTGGCTGGCAACCAGTTTACCGCAGGAAGTAATCGCAACCTAATGGGGGATATTCTTCTGCCCAGTCAGTCATGTCCCTTTCGAGACATGATCGCCCAAGCGTATAACAATTAACTGACTGACTGATTCTTTAAATTCTTTCCATATCTACTATTTTAATGACCAGATCTTGTCGAAAATGGAGTATTGATGTAATATTTGGGTAGGTGCTACCCTCACCGCACTTTTCAACCTCGACAGAGCATAAAAGCGTCTTCGATTACTTGTGTGTGGCGATATATTTGTTGTTATATCGCTACTTCCACGGAAAATGCTCGGAAAACTACATTCTTTTGGTCCACTACATCTAACCGTCTAGCTTAAATGATAGCAAACCACACAAATTTTCTTCTGTATTCGATCGGCGAGGAACATTTTCAACAACAACAGCTTCTTCCCTCAGACTACTGCATTGTTAAACAGACTCCCATGAGGATGTTTCCCCGAACACTACAATCTTAATGTTATGGGGAAACACACCTATTCCTCAGATAATGGACTCTCCCTCCTATATTAATAAGAGTTAACACGAGAAGTTCTTGAGAAGTTTATAAAAGGTCTTAGAAGTTCTAGGGAGTTCTATTAGAGTCCAGTAGAAATACTAAGCAGTTGACATTAGTCGGCAGTTGGCCAAATACTAAGGAGTCAGCTTTCAGTGGAAGATTACCAAGTTCCTAACATTTAGGGTGCGTTAAGTCGATTAGCAACCGACATAGCACGATTATAACCTTCAGTGCATAAACCACTCCGCAACATTTAACCTGTTCAAACCTAGGGTTAACAGTTATTCTTTTCCTGATATCTGAACAAATTGTCCCCTAACACAACCCTCTGCCTCGTGTGGCCTCCAGGCATTGTGCAGGTGAACCTTACTGTAAAAAGTACAAATAAAAGAATTACAACAACTAGCATCGACTGTCGAGAGTATTTATGTAATATCGGTGCTAAAATCTATCGGTGCTAAAATCTATCGTTATGATGTCCAGCCTACAATGTATAGAACAATATGCGCAGGTTTGTAAGGGGACTTACACGACAATACATTTCACAACCTGATGTAAATGAAGCAAGAGTTAACTTTGATTGAAAAACGGTGCCTAGAAATGAGTCATCAATGATGTCATCAACGGCAATGAAATCAACTGTAAAGTCATTGATGTGATCGTAATTAGATACGACATGATTTCTACTATATATCAGTAGGGAGACGATATTATATTGAATATGTGGACGATATGCACACACAACGGGAATTCTCATCCTTATCTCTGCTTATTTATTGCTACAGCAGCTTCATAGCAATATAAGTTCGTGACTAGTTTCAATAAATTACTAGAGGATGTATTTGCCTTAGGCCAGTGGGTATGTCTGACTAGGTATTAAAAAAGAACTATCAATGTTTGTGAACAAATATTGAGACCCAGCACCATTCTCATTTAAAAGGATTACTTTCTGTCGGTGGATTTAGTAATAATAATAGACATAAACTATTTTCGTGAGATTTTGAAAGGAAAAGCATTACGTGGGTAAATATATTCATGACAGATTTGATATATTATTAATAAGATTTAGAAATGAAGAAGAATGAAGTACATTATAGCAACCCAAATGTGGGGAAGATGAAGTAATGTAAAATATGATTTGAAGGCATGAATAAATAAAATCACGGGAATTATTAATAATGAAAAAATGAGGCAACAGAACATTTCTTAGATTTGCCTGGTTTCGGAGATGGAATGCAAGATGTCAGGTGTGCAGTTGTTTCAAGATATAATTATGTTTTGACTGCCTTTAATTTTCAAAATCTGTGAAATTAATTTTTAAAAAAACCAGCTGTGTTAAAAAACCAGCTGTTTAAAAAAAAAAGATAATTATGATGAATAAATAAGTTAAAATATGAGAATATAAAATAAAAAGACGAATAAAGAAATATACTATGACTCTTCTTCTAAGTAAGGTTTCTCTTCAGGATTTTGATTATTGCTTTCCACAATTTTTCTATCCTTAGTAGCTCTTAATAAATGTTATCTCTTCTTGATCGACCAAACATGTACTTAAGCTCATTTGGTAGGTTACTTGTAGATTCATTGGTAAGAGTAATTAATGAAATACTTTAGTGTAAATCAATATGAAAACTCCGATAATTCTTTTGATTCCTTAATGAATTGCTTTTAATGAAATCTTTGACCAATGAGATTATTTACACCTACACATTTCAAGGTGGAGTTATATCATTCCCTTGGTTTAACCAATGAAGTAACAACACTTTTTCTGACGTAATTTCAATTCACCCTCTTCTTCTTAATTACATAATTTTAAGTTTTCAAATTTTCAAATCCTTTCCCATCAAATGCGGGGGAACTAAGGATCTGACCTTACCCTAATCCCATCAAAAGTCCTGTCAGCCTTGTTTTGACTATCTTTATTTTTCACTCTACTGGCCAAAAACCTCGCTTCTGAATAACAATGGGAAAAATATATTTTTCTTTTCTCCCAATTTCCAGTTAGTTTTTCTATTTTCCGGATTTTACAAGCATCCGAGCATTAAAATATTTCTAATCAGCGCTCATATCGCAATTTACAATAAACTGCAAAATCAATAACACCGCTAATAATAATTTCGTTCGCTCCGTCGTATTAAACGAAGAATTACATTTTTTTTCTAAAGTGCAAAAATTTAAATACCTAGGAAGTGTTCTAACGGAAGATGGAAAGTGCGACGCAGAGATCCGAAGGCGAATTGGCATGGCAATGGACGCGTTCCAGAAGCTGAGTAAAATACTAACACTAAATTTCACTAGAAAAAAAGAAAAGAGTGCTGGGTTGCTATGTGATGTCAGTTCTTCAATACGGCAGTGAATACTGGACAATATCATCGAAAATGAGGACAAAACTGGAAGCAGCGTAAATGTGGTTCTACAGAAGGATGCTGCGGATATCGTGGACTGAGCATGCAAGCAACGATGACGTGTTGGAAAGAATGGCAACAAAAAGGAAATTAATAGTGAGCATCAAGAAGAGACAACTGAAGTTCCTGGGACACGCAATGAAGAAGGAGAGCTTGGAGAACCTGATACTGACTGGCTAGATAGAAGGAAAGAGAGACAGAGGAAGGTAGCGGATAACATATTTGCAGGGCCTGATCAGATGGATGACGGAACGGGGGTTGCGAGGTGTAACAGGAGCAAAAATACTAAGAGCCACATGGGATAGAGAGACATGGAGAACCATGATCACCTACGTCCCGAAGGAACAGGGCACATAAAAGAAGAAAATGTAGAAATAGGGTTACATATAAGTATGACCCCCATCATGTTACTTACGTTTCAGTTGCATTCCATTCACGCTGGTGGCATTTCATTCGTTTTGTCGTGTTGATTACAAATAGTAATCTTTTTTCTCATGACTAATGACCTTTGTACAAAGACTTAGATATTTTTGCATTTATTATACTTGCATGCTAAATATATCCTGAAGAAGACAGGCATACAGTCGAAATACTGTTAAACGCTATGTATTTTCTTTTACATTTCTTAAAGTGCACTCTTATCTAAGTATTTCAAAATATTGAAAACCTTACGCAGATTTTGTTTACCAATATTATTCTTCTTAGTAGCATTTTTTTAATACGAATAGGCAAAATATTTATATTTTTTATAAGACCAAACCTTAGATTTCTGAAGAAAGAACAGAGAAATTTGTTTCTGTTTAGTATGAGCGGAAACGTTATTCACCGTAAATGTTCCCGAAGGTTTTCCTTCTGTGGAAACGAAATTACTGTTTTTTTTTTGTTTTTTTTTTCTTTCGGCCTATAGCTTGTAAACATTTGTCGAGTTTCAAGTTGGAGTTTAACAATGGGAAACCTTTCAGAAGCAACAAAAGTTTATGTTTATTTTCGAAAAAGAAAAGGAGTGATTAATTTTATGACAGATTTACAGAATCGCTCAAAATATTCAGAAATCGTATAACAGCTATAGTAATAATATAGCATATTTATTATGCTACAATATCATTAAATTCATTTTCAACCATGTAGCGCAAATACCCTAAGGAAATGTATTAATCCGTCTCTTCCTCCAAGCTATCAGTTAAGTTGCAAGTTAAACTGGGTTCCATAGACTTGGATGGTAACCAGTCTACAGCAGAAAAAGCGTTTATCACATATGGCACTTAACTGACTGATCGACGTTAATTTTCATTATACACACGCATGCATTCATTATTTTCAAAATTAAAGTATAAATCCAAAAATTCTATTAAAAGTTTCAGATTATTTCTTTTTCGCAATATTATAAATATCCTAAAGAAAAAACGGGCTATTAAATTCAAACCATGTTCAGACTTTTTCAATTACTGTCCGCCAGTGGTTGTGTGGCTTTTCTTCCCTCTGGTTGTGGATTCTACATTCCGCCTGTATGTGAGAGATTTTCCACTCTTTCCTTACATAATCCCCTGCCATTCAGTTTTTCGTACGCATGGCACAGGCAGAGCCATATTGAGAACTCAATTAAATTTTGTGGTTAGCCACTCATATTTAGTATTTTGAAAATAATCAATGCATGCGCGTGTATAATGAAAATTAACGTCGATCAGTCAGTTAGTAATGTTGCAGTTCAGCAGGCAGCCAGGGCTGTGCTTAGGAACCCCACAGGCCGCGCAATTGCTGCGGGGCCGCAAAGCTCGTTGGCTCCGCAGATCTATTGAAATAAAAATAATTAACAAAATAATTATTCGGATTAACTGGAATATTATTATCATACGTGTATGTTGAAATAGACATCTATCAACCCGTCTCGCTCTCTTTCTTTCTCTCTCTTTCTCTCTCTTTATATATATATATATATATATATATATATATATATATATATATATATATATATATAATATCAGCATGCAGTGTGGGTATAGAAGAATCCAAAGGAGTATCATGTACATACAGTGGTAGGAAAACTCTCTAAGCGAGCTCTAAACATATATGCATATATATACATATGGAGCAAATATAAGAAAAATTAAGACAGACACGTTATTTCATGGTGAATTGGAAGTGTGGGCCTACTTCAGGCGAACCATCGTCAGCTTTCGTCTTTATTTTACAAAGGATTATACACGAATAATATTCGCGTATAATGCTTTGTAAAATAAAGACGGAAGCTAACGATGGTTCGATTGAAATAGGCCTATAATTCCGATTCACCATGAAATAACGTGTTTGTCTTAATTTTTCTTATATATATATATATATATATATATATATATATGTAAACATGTTACGGAAATTAACGAATTTTAACGAAACTTGGTTATAAGCAACCGACAATTTGTAATGAATTATTTTGAACATTATTTTTAGCGATACTCGTATTTAAGTAGATATTCTGTTTTTACTTAAACAGTATTTTAATTAAAAACAGAATATCTACTTAAATACGAGTATCGGTAAAAATAATATTTAAAATAATTCATTATATATATATATATATAATTTTTGATAGAAGCCTTCTGGCTCTAAAAAGGCCGCAAATCATTTGTAATTAAAAAAAATTAAATTGAGAGAGAAATAGATTATAGATATCTGTTTCAACATACATAAAAAGTAGCAAAAATTTGTGAAAAAATGTATAGATTCAAAACTCCAATTCTGGGATTTTTTCTGTTTTTTCGTGATCACCGAGTGTATGTTATTTTGTTTAAAGTACCATTTATTGTGGGTTCAGTATATTCCGGGAGTGAGCAAGTTGCATTCTGCGAGTAGAGGGAACGCAAGGCGCATTCTGCGGGGGTGGGCAAGTTGCTAAGCACGGCATTAGCAGCAGCAGCTAGGAAATTTTCTCTCAGGACAATACACCTGACTTCTTTGAAGCTCTGAAGAACCAGTGAATGCAGATTCCTGTCGAGGTGGGTCCCAAACTGCAAAGAGATTATCTTAAACTCAGCTCATAATATTTGCTTTTATGTTCCATATTTGAAGTACCGTTTTTGGTTGTGTATAATTTTATTATAGAGAAAGATGTTAGAATAATGAAGAACCTATACTAGCAGCAATCCACCTGCATATGGATAGAAAATTAATTCATTAGATATGCAGAAATAGAAAAGGGTGTGCATTCTCATCTGATTTATATAATCTAAGCAGTGACGCAATTCTGAGAGAATTAATTTTTTTTTTATAATCGTGTCGCCCCAAGCAAGGCATTTTACTGCGACTGTTGTGCAGGGATTACATAGGAGGAACGTTGAGGAGTGAGAGGTTGCAGGGGGGTGTCAGGAAGAGAGTAGGAGAGGGAAGAGATTACTAATGGGTGGGGTGAACGAGGAGGAATGTTATGAAGAGTGAGAGGTTGCAGGGGGTGTCAGAAAGAGAGTAGGAGAGGGAAGAGATTACTGATGAGTGGGGTGAACGAGGAGGAATGTTATGAGGAGTGAGAAGTTGAAGGGGGTGTCAGGAAGAGAGTAGGAGAAGGAAGAGAGTACTGATGAGAGTGGGGAGGATGTAGAAAAGCATAAGAGAGAGGATGTAAGTTAGTGAGACAGGAGATGACTATTGACTTTACATTTAAATTCTTGGAGATTGTAACTGTCAGGAAAGCAAATATGCGGAAGAGAATTCCACAGGCGGAAAGTGCGAGAAAAGAATCTGATGGAGTAGAATTTGCGTTTACAATTTATTGGTTTCACAGTAAAAATACTACAAAATTATTAGTGGCCAAAATTATAACACGATATGCATATGAAACAGTGTTGATGACAAACACGGAAAAATAAATACAAGAATATTCAATTAAATTTAGTTTAGAAAATCGAAAATAATGGATAAAACGACAATGGCAACAAGAGAAGATGCATGGTTGTTAGAAAAAGAAACAACACGCAAATTGTAACTGTAAATATCCGAAACAACATTCATTATTGCTTTAGTCAGTCGGCTGCGAAATACCATCGTCTTATGTGAGTATGAAATGAAATGACATCAAGTTTTGCTTGTAACTTGGCTATTCATCCACAAGAATATTCGAATGAGTAAGAAGGTTTTCCGAGATAATTCACTACGCGAAGCCAAGATAAATTTTCAATCTAGGCGAGAATCCTCTGAAAATAATCAATATTCTGAAATGTCTTGAACAAAGGAGAACGTCTGAAAAGACTGATAGATTGCACTGTTTAATCAAGGCATGGTGAGAGAATTAGAGGATTTTGCGAATCCTCGAAATGTCTGGAAATTATCCAGCTATTATAAGTACAAACGTCTGTCAAAATGTAAGGTTCTTCTACGAACATATTTTCTATTAGAAGCACAGAGATCTTACAAAAACAGGCTAAAACAATGTTCTTCTAAAGAGAACATTCGTTTCCAAAGACACAATTAGACATTCCCTAACTCAGACACCAGATCAGGCACATTTGTATTTGTTCAAAATCTACAGAGCTCACCTGAACTGAGTGGACCTTAGTTACACTTTCTGGGAGAGAGGGTATAGGTGATGTGATCAACAGCTTGGCGTAAACAGGTGGGCTCAATCCCTCAGTTGGCTTGAGTCAACTCATGGTATGGTCTTTAATAATTTTCGAATTGTTCTCCCAAGAGCGATAACATCAATACGTTCCCTCCCCGAACAATCAACCATGATTAAATTTTAAACCGGGTATCATTGCCGGAAACCACTTGACCATTCTCCTACAACATATCTGTTCGTCGAAGATTTTTATTTCTTTATAAAAATCTGTAGGTTTTGTCTCTTTCCTCTCAAATTTAGAGAGCTATTATCCTCTAACTGCCTTCTTAACACTTTCTTCATTGGACACTGGATATCATGGCTCTCCACAATTTCCTGTTTTTTGTAGGTTTTAATGTATTTTCTTTATCGCTCCTAAAGCCTGTTCCACAATGCCTGGTTTTCTCTGTCGCACTTGCCTGTAGTCCGTCCAGTGATTATCAAATTTCCCAAACCCCCATTTCTTCATCGAAATTTCAACTGCATCTTCCTGATGTCCTCTTTGTTTCTATTTCCTCTAAAACGCCATCGTTGTTAATATAATGGGTTCATGACATTCCCAGCATATTTTTCATTAAAACCACATTTCCTATAGAACAACATTTATGTTGCTTCAAGTTTCTTCTTTATTTGTGAGGAGATTGTCCAGCAATCATTGTCATATAAGAGAACTAATATTGCTCCAACGAACTTAAGTCACCGGTGCCTCTGCAACAGGTGTTTACTCGTGCAACCAGATTGGTAACTGAGTCCCACCCATTCACTGTTAGATTAAGCCAATGCAGACGACAATTCTACTCCTGCAGCTTCCTCTCTCGCACTTCCCGCCTGTGGAACTTCATTCCATATTCTTGTTTTCCTGACGGCTACAACCTCCAGGAATTTAAATGCAATGTCAATACTCATCTATTTACCACTTGACTCTAGTTCTTTCACCAACCCGTATATCATTTCCTTTTTCTCAACCTTTGCCATTGTCATCACATCTGTATTCCCATCCTTCTCTTGCTCTTTTCTAACTGGTTCGTCTTCCTCTTCACTCTCTTCTACTTAATGTTTTTACTCTTATGTAGCCCCCTGCACATCAGTGGCATTACCGCCTTGCTCGGAGTGATACGATAAAAAAAAATAAAAAACACCGCATCAGTCTTTTCTATTTTTCTCATGTTTTTTCTTGTTTCTTAATAATTTGCTAAACTTTTCAAAAGCATCATCCTTCAGATTTTAATCTGCCAAATTCTGTCTTCTGTAAAAGCAGAGTCTGGATTGAATTTCTGTACTTATTTGATTTTCGTATATATATTTTTTACATTTTGTATGTTGGACAGTTTTTTTTACTGGCAAACATGCATTTTGTTTTCTTGCAATTAGTGTTTAGTCCTTTCTTCTCGCTTTCTTTCAATACCATCTCTAGGAGATCCTGAAGTTTACTTTCTGTTTGAGTTTGAGTTTTGTTTAACGGCATATCAACCTCTGAGGCTTATAGATTGCCAAAAAGATAGTGTTTTAAGTTATTTTTTGATGTTTCGTTATATTGAGAAGATTGATTTAGTCAGATCTTGATTTTTTATTTTATTTTAGAAAACTGAAGATGTCTTCTAGTTTTATATTAAAAATGTATTGCTAGCAATAAAGTTTTTCCTTCAAAAGTGTATTATGACAATTTTTTTTTCCTTCAAAAATGTATTGTTGGTAATATTTTTCCTCCAGAAATGTATATTTTTCTATAAAAGTATTTTCATGCATATATTTCTATAAAAGTCTATTTTCATACTTTTATAGTGTTTTGAGCCCAGGTCGGGGCTTAACTATTTGCCCAAAGCTAGGACCCTAACAGGTGCCACCACTCTGGGTCAGGATGGACCATGGAATAACAACAATTGAGAGGTGGAATTATACATATAGAGTTTGAGTTTTGTGCAACAGCATATAAACCTCTGTGGTTTGTAAAATGTGAAAAGGTGCAGTTATAATGTTAATGTTTGCTTATAGTGAGAAGCTTGATTTAGTCAGATTTTGATTATTTTTTTAAATTTTATTTTGGAAAAGAGTAGATGTCTTCTAGTTTTGTATTCAAAAATGTATTGCTGGTAATATTTTTTTCCTTCAAAAATGTATTATTGTAATAATTTCTTTCTTTAAAAACGCATTGTTGGTAGTAATTTTTCTTAAAAAATGTATTTTTTCTTTAAATGTCTATTGTTATAATTTTCTAGTGTTTGACCCCAGTTTGGGGTTAACTATTTGCCCATAGCTGGGTCCCTAACAGGTGCCACCACTCTGGGTCAGAATGGACCTCGGAATAACAGCAATTGAGAGGCGGTTCCATGCTCCTCACAACCTCCCAATCCGAGGCCTTGCTGCCAGATGCAGTTTACCGTTATACCAAGAACCTTTACTTGATGTGCCTCTTGTTAACACTTTCATCTGCATATATTGCGTTATGATTCTTATCATTATGACAGCCAATAATTAATTTTGGTAGCACTTCTAATTCTCTCAAAATCTCTCCAATATATCTTTGTTTAATAGTTTTACCCCAAGATTAGACCATCACTTGTGAGCATAGGGTTTACAGTGAGAGGAAAAAAACTGGGTACAGTGGCTTTTTTTATTTTTAATCATTTCACCCCGAGCAAGGCGGAAACGCCACTGATGTGCAGGGGACTACATAAATGTAAAAAGATTAATTAGAAAAGAGTGAGGAGTACAAACTAGTTAGAAAGGAACAATAGAAAGCTGAGAAAGCAGGTGCGATGACAGATACATAGGTGGAGAGAAAGGGAAGGTTATACAGGGGAGGGGAGAGAGCTAGAGTCCAGTGGTTAGTAGATGAGTATTGACTTTGCATTTAAATTTCTGGAGGTTGTAGCCGTCAGGAAAGCAAGAATACGGGAGTGAGTTCCACAGGCGGGAAGTGCGAGAGAGGAAGCTGCAGGAGTAGAATTGTCGTCTGCATTTGGCTAGCCTGACTGTGAATGGGTGGGACCCAGTTGCCAGTCTGGTTGCACGAGTAAACACCTGTTGAGGAGACATCAATGACTTAAGTTCGTCTGAGCAGAAGCCATGAAAGTATTTATAGAACAGACAAAGGGAGGCCACATTTAGAAACGATAAAAGATAAACGAGATTCAAGAAGATAGAAGATGGTAATTGATGGTGCATTTAAATTTTTAGAGATTGTCGCTTTTAGCGAAGCAAGTAAACAGAAGCGGGTCCACAGATGAGAAGTGCAAGAAAAGAAATTATTGGAGTAGAAGCATTTAACTATTTCAAATGTAAAAGAGTGAGACCTAAATGCCAATCTAGTAGCACGCCTAAATTCACGTGGACAGTGCACCAGGGATAAAATCACGTCAGAGCAGTTGCCATGAATATATTTGTAGAAAAGGCAGAGGGAAGCCACGTTACGTCAGTGAGAAAGTGACTGAATTAGAGGCTCCCAGTGAGGACCGATTACATTGCATACATCTTCAGATTTTGGTTATTGCAGTCAGTTAAGTGCCATACATGATACACGCTTTGGGCGATCATGTCTCGAAAGACACATAACTGACTGGGCAGAAGATTTTCTGCAGTAGGTTGCCATTACTTTCTGCGGTGGACTGGTTGCTAGCCAAGGCTATAGAATCCAATCTTTTCTGTTTTTTGGCTCATAGCTAGAGGGAGAACAGATGTAGTATATTATTAAGTAGTAATGGGGGATTATTTTATTACTTCATAACAATAGAAAACTGATCCCCCACTTTATTCCCAGACGGTCCTGTTATTTAACCCATAACTGGAGGAAAGTGACTGATCAATACCTTTTCTAAGGACATTTGTGCGTTGATGATTGCAAGCAATTCAACTGGAATTCGAACTCGGTTCCTCGATTTGTCGTTCTGAGTCTATATCCACTGCCTCTCTACGAAGATCCTACATTTGTCTAGTTACTGAACTCATTTTCTATCCCTAGGCAGGCAGTTTGCTATAAGTATTGATTGTGTATTAAACTAATATTCTTCTTAAATATGTCAACGTTATTCTTTAGCAATTCGAACAGTATTTTGTGAAGTACTTTATCAAATGCATTTGAATGATCTGCGTAACATTGGTGCACATCTATCTACATTTGTAGTGCTATCTTACTGAGCCTAGACAAATTAAGATCAAAGAAACACATGGTCAGGACTGCAGAAATTACAACTTAAGCGAATTCAGAACATTGCTATTGTTGCATGTCTGTTTCTGGGAATTTATGTCCCCATAAAAAAACGTAAATCAAAAGAAAAAGAAATAAAACAAAGAAACATTTTCTGTGATATTTATTTTTGTTGTTTGTGTTAGAATTGGTAGTGGTACCAAGAAACAAAAATACAACGATATGACTCTTTACCTAAAGTATAATGGTTGGTTGGTTGGATGTTTTGTTTGATGGCATATCAACCTCGGCTGGTTATTTATTGCCAATTAAATTTTATATAATTATTGCTGGTAATACCTTTTTCTTTCAACAATTTATTGTTGTTTTTATGTTTTGTGTCTAGTAATACTTTTTTTCTTTTAGAGTATCAAGATTCATTGGGATTTGTTTTTTTAAGGCCAGGGTCCCCCAGTCCTATCCTGTTATTTAACCCATAACTCGAGGGAAGGGATGGATTAATACCTTTCCCAAGGGTACCAGTGATTAAGTGAATGCAGGATATTCAACTGGAATTGGAACTCGACTCACCGATTTCTATTTCCGAGCCGATATCCACTGCACCGCAACGCACATCCGTCACTAAACGCTTAAAACACCTGGTATTCCCAAGCGGTCACCCATCTAAGTGCTGACCAGGCTCAACGTTGCTTAACTTCGGTGATCGAACGAGAACCGGTGTATTCAACGTGATATGGCTGTAAGCCTAAGTTTAATGGTTTTTGCTTTCTGAATGTGTCGTTGGCACAAAATACTTTGATGTTTTT
The DNA here is from genome assembly GCA_037127315.1 of Ascarosepion bandense. NCBI lineage: Eukaryota > Metazoa > Mollusca > Cephalopoda > Sepiida > Sepiidae > Ascarosepion > Ascarosepion bandense. The sequence continues at coordinate 2,381,529 of JBBBDQ010001003.1, read as the reverse complement.
GACTTTGGATACTATTGCTCAACCAGGTTTCCTCTGACTGTTCTCCTCTGGCAAATTCTGTTCATATGTAACTGCATAAGCTCTTCAGCAATCAGCACTGTACCAAAGGTTTTTCACTCGTTTATATACTGGTGCCAACAGTTTTCATTATTTTTACATCCGGGTGCTAAGTTTTCACTAGTTTTACATCCGGGCATTCTGTATACATTCATTTACAGCAGTTTGAACTGAAAAAGAAATTGTAGGTCAACAAAATGAGTCCCGAATAACGGTTTATTAGATATAAGATTATTGGTAAGAGAAAGGGGGATAACTCAACCAATCTCTCTCGTAGGTTCTGACTAACATTATGGTAAATATATACAAAAATGTAGGATTTCAGACTAGTACATTTAAACTTGTGTTGCAGTGGATGTCGACTCAGGACGAGAAATCAGGGAGTCGAGTTCGAATTCTGGTTGAATTCCCTGCATACCCTTGGGAAAGGTATTAATCCGTCTCTTTTCTCTGGACAGATAGAAGGAAGGAGAGACAGAGGAAGGCAGCGGATAACATATTTGCAGGGTCTGATCAGGTGGATGACGGAACGGGGGTTGCCAGGAGCAACAGGAGCAAACATACTAAGAGCCACAAGGGATAGGGAGACGTGGAGATCCATGATCGCCTACGTCCTGAAGGGACAGGGCACATAGAAGAAGAAGAAGCAGGATAGATTGGGTTTTATAGCCTTGGCTGGCAACCAGTCTACCGCAGAAAGCAATGGCAACCTACTGCGGGATAATCTTTTGCCCAGTCAGCCATGTCTCTTTCGAGACATGATCGCCCAAATCCTGTATCACGTACAGAACTTAACTGACTGATGAATATAATAGTGGAAAACATGATTAAGGCTTCTACTGGGCATAAAGTGGGGGATCAGTTTTCTATTGTTATGAAGTAATAAAATGATCCCCCACCTACTACCTTATAATATAATACATCTCTTCTCCCTTTAGCTATGAGTCAAACAACAGGACAAAGTGGATTCTATAGCCTTGGCTAGCAACCAGTCTACCGCAGAAAGCAATTTTTCAACCTACTGCGGGATAATCTTCTGCCCAGTCAGCCATGTCTCTTTAGAGACATGATCACCTAAAGCGTGTATCACGTATAGCACTTAACTGACTGACTGAATATAATAGTTGAAAACATGATTAAAGCTTCACCTGGGCATAAAGTGGAGTATTAGTTTTCTATTGTTATGAAGTCATAAAATGATCCCCCACTAATGACAATCTACTGCGGGATAATCTTCTGCCCAGTCAATCATGTCTCTTTCGAGACATGATCGCCCAAAGCGTGTATCAAGTATGGCACTTAACCCATAACTAGAGGGAAGAAACGGATTAATGCCTTTCCCAAGGGTATTTGTACGCAAGGAATCCAACTGGAATTCGAACTCGGCTCCGTGATTCTCGTTCTGAGTCGATATCCACTGCACCATAACGCAAATCCTAAAAGTGTTATTATCTCCAAATAAAAATATAATAAAATTGTATAGAAAATATTTATATATCGGCTTTCAATGACTCCACAAAGTTTGATATGCGGCTACAGAAAAACAACAGACAAAATATTTTCATAAAGACTTCTCGGATTTTTCGTTGGCTCTTTAGATTTTTACATAAGTAGAGCAACCGATATTTATTAACAGCACCCCCAATTAAATCTCAAATTGTTATATTATTTATCTCTTCCCTTAGCATATACCTCCCCTCTCGCCCGTTACTCTCAATCATACCAGATGCCATGAATTATTTCTTTCCTCATCATTTTATATAAAAAGTTAGTGTGTAAGCTTCATATTGATTAATAACAAGTTGGCCGCGATAACAATTGCTGATGATGTCTGTTCTTATTCCCATCTTTTTTTTTTTATAATTTATTTAGCTAGCCTAAGATAAGCTCTAAATATCTATACGAATGGATATTAAAGTATATAAAAATTATTTTTGTAGATGTGCGCATTACGAGAGTTTGGGGTCTTATTTAGTCAGAGAAAAGAAATAATTCAACTTGAATATTAGTTTGTATTTCTGCTGATCGGAAAGTTACCATTTTTGGTTAAACAAACGTGAATAAACAGGGTGATTCCGTCCAGATATTTGTTCTCCTTTCATTAGTATTATTCAACAGGGTGAAAAAAAGATGACGTTGAAACTGTGTCTCACAAATTTCACAATTGTCTGGAGACGAAAAAAAAAATGGAATACAAACTACTTTCAGTGTTGCGTAAATCAAATATTTGTATTAATGTCAGGCAACTAAATACAGGCTGAACTTTTTTAATGCATCAGGTAGCTAAACAGATTGACAACATAAGTGAATTAAAAGAAGTGCAAATTCAATGTGAATTTATCAGGTGATTAATGCTGTCTTCAGAAGTTTATGGATTGAACAGCGGCACTAATAACATTTCAACTACTGCGATTGTCTCACACTACATTTTCTCAAGTTAATTTTGAAAGATTATATGTCGGTAACGCAACGGTTATCAACGAAGTATGTAGCATCTGCAAGCCGAGTTCAAGTTGTAGTCTTGTCAGTGTATCCTTTATCTCTCCTATCTCCCACCTTTTTTCCGTGTTGCTTAACCTTACATCAGTTACAATTCTCTTTCCTTTTTTGCGAACCCAGACGATGTAATTTTTTTCTTTTCTTGTTTATTTGATTTTATTTTGTTTTATCTTTTTCTTTTTCTTTTTTTTTCTTTGCAAATCTATTTAAAAAGGAAAATTAGACTGTTTTTTCTCCAGTTTCTGAAAGGATTTTTCTGTTGCTGAGGTGATGTGTTATCCCTCGTGGGGATTTTCATATCGAAATGATCATCCAACATCATTGAATTAATCCTATTTTAATTTATATTTGCTCTGTAATATTTTATTACATGGAGCTCTCTTCCTTTATCATTTGTTAATATTAAAATAAAATTTTTAATATTAATTAGGATCGGGGTTTTGGAATTTACCTTCCTGCTTTTTCCGCTTGGATTAAAGTATCTGAATAAAAATTATATATATATATATATATATATATATATATATATATATATAGATTATATATATATATATATATCTGTATATATATATATATATATATATATATAGTCATTCGCAGATAGATCTGTCTCGCTGTATCACAGCTCATCAGACTCCGATTAGACTCCGATTGCTTTTACCCAGGATTGAGTAATCTAAAACGAGGATTAGATCTAGAAAAATGAAAGTTCTATGGTTTAACCCACCGTTCAGTAGACTCACCAGAATTAACACTGAAGAATAATTTCTATCTCGAAACATGCAAATTACCGTGTTGCAATGTACTTTCAAATGATAATTATATATATATATATATATATATATATAATTTGAAAGTGCATTGCGACACGGTAATTTCTGTTTCGAGATAGAATCTCGTCGATAGACAATGTTGGATGTTGGTTTGAATACGATAAAGTGAGAAGCAATAAAAAGAAAGATAATGAAAAGGACAATAAAAGTAGGTTAAAAGTAAGATGACACTTTGACCGTTAGGGAAAATGTAAAAAAAGAAAAACACAAGGAAAAAAGAAAAAGAAAGAAAAAAGTAAGTATGTATTCCCTAGAATCTACTGGCCAAATTTCAAAGTGAATCTTTATTCTGCTTAGTTAAAAGGAACACACAAATATTTTATATCTTCCCCCATACAGAAATAGCAAACCGATAGATTTTTGTATGTTAATGTAAATCATTTTCACAACCAACATTCAACAGTATTTGATGATGAGATTTTATCTTGAAACATAGAAATTTCCATGTCGCAATGTACTTTTAATTCATAATTATATTAATCCCGACAGTATTTACTGTATTGAGCACTGTTTATAAAAAGAAATAAATGCTAGGGAACTCCAAATCGTGAAACCTTGGGTCCTCCTTAACTGGATATATATATATATATATATATATATATATATATATATATATATATATATATATATATATATATATATTAATGCAGGTCTCATTGTATAATATAGACAAGTTCTGTCTATTAATTTTGTGTAGGAACCCTCTGATATACTTGATGGTGATATCGTTGAAAGACAACAAAAAATCTTTATAAACTATATATATATATATATATATATATATATATATATATATATATATTTTATAAAGGAAAACTCAACATGTCATATTAGTTATAAACTATAGTTCATTTCAATGAGCTTAATTAGCTCATATCATCAGACTCTTTTACAATATTTCCTCCATCTGGCATAAAATTTCTGCCGGAATGAACGTTTTCTTAAAATGAAGACGGAACATAATAGAAATAATAATAATAATAAACATAAGATTACAAACAAATAAATAAATGACAATAAATGTAAGGGGAAGGAGGAAGGAAAGAAAGGAAGGAATGGGAGGGGAGGGGGAGAAAGAGATAGAGTCCAGTTCCAAATATGGGTAGTATCCGTTTGAAGTTATTTGACCGTCTTAGATGGCATGACCTCTGAAAAAAAAACAATTCCCCTGACTTTAGGCGTCTATTTGACCTCTTCAGTTCAACCCACTAACTGATACTAACTTTTATATATATATATATATATATATATATATATATATCCTCTATATATTTGTATGTGTTTGTGTAAGGGTGTATAGTTGGGTGTGCTTTAATCTGATTTTTGTTGTTTCTTATCACTTAGTTATTTTATTTATTTTTAGAATTGTTCTACTTTTTCAAAAAAAGATAAACTCTCACATTTTTATTTCAAATATAACTTCCATATTGGGTAATCAATGATTCCCTCCCTTGTGGCATGGCGTCTACAGACCTATTGACTTCCAATATACCGCTTCCAGTACATCATCTATGATGTAGCTAAATGCCAAATAGTCAACATGATGTTTTGTCTGCTCCAAAATATACAACTACATTTATAAATATTATTTCTTTTATTCGTTTTACTGGTGAATGGTTGCTTTGGGAATGTTATTGTGTTTGTGTTGTTTGTAGTTAGATGCTATCAACAAGTAAGGACATAACCTTTATTGTTTAAACACTTTTACGAAACAGTTGCTGTATTGAATCATGACTGTTTTTTATCCATTTTTAGTCTTTCTATAATAGAAACAGGGATGCTGTCTTAGCGTTTACCGATAAAACTTCTTTTGTCCTGTGTGTCCAGTCCCTTCATAACGCAGGTGATCATGTCCTTCTGCATATCTCTGCCCTTGTAGTTCTTTACAACCATTCTTCTGTTAGCCTTCTTAAACCCTGGTCCGCCATCCATCTGCTCCGTCTATCAAGTATGTCACGCTTTACTTTCCTTCTTTCGATCATTCTCGTAAATAACAATTTCTCCAAGCCTTCTTTTCTTCATCACATATTCCAGAAACTTCAGCTGTCTTTTCCTGATGTTTAGTATCAGTTTCTTTTTCATTTCAATCCTCTCCAAAACTTTGTCGTTGCTCATGTGTTCGGTCTATGGTATCCTCAGCATCCTTCTGCATAACCACATTTTTCAATCAGTCGCATGAATAACAATTTCTCCAAGCCCTCTTTTCTTCATCACATATTCCAGAAACTTCAGCTGTCTCTTCCTGATATTTAGTATCGGTTTTATTTTTCGTTTTCCCCATCTCCAAAACTTTGTCGTTACTCACGTGTTCGGTCTACGGTGTCCTCAGTATCCTTCTGTATAACCACATTTTGGTTGCTTCAGGTCTTTTCTTCATCTTTGATATGATCGTCCAGCATTTTCTGCAGATTTCAAATTAGGTTATCCTTAATTGTTTGCTTCAACTAATACTATTCTTCTTATTATATGTAACGTTTTTTATGGTTTCTTTCAGATTATAAATATAGGGGCTATTAAAATACATTTACAAACTTTAGGGCAGTTTCCTCAAACCAAAACAAGGACAAATGACTGGGCAGAAGAGTATCCCGCAGTAGGTTGCCATTGCTTTCTGCGGTAGACTGGTTGCCGACTAAGGCTATAGAACCCAATCTGTCCTATTATTTAACCCATAACTGGAGGGAAGAGACGGATTAATACCTTTCCCAAGGGTATTTGCGCGTACGTGAATGCAAGGAATTCAACTGGAATTCGAGCTCGGTTCCCCGATTTTTCAATATCCGTTTCGAAGACAATCTTCAACAATTTCGCCAGGAGGATTGTTTTTATTTTTAGTTTTATTAAATTGTCTTTTAGATAACCATTTACCAATTTTTTGTCCAGGTCATCTTGCGGCTATTAGCCGAGATAGAACCCACTACACTCCTCCAGTATTTCCTGTGCATTTGGATCCCTGGCGCACTTTTGCAGCAAAATTCTTATCTTGTCAAATAGCTGAATACTTGATGCTTCGCCAGGGCTACGAAGGGTGATTTTTTATTGTGACACCAACACTAGGTGGGTTGCCTCCAGGCCCCATCCTATTTTTTAACCCATAACCGGAGGGAAGTAACGGATTAATACCTTTCCTAAGAGTACCAGTGCTGAAGTGAATGCTGGGTATTCAACTGGAATTTGAACTCGGCTCAACGATTTCTCTTTCAGAGCCGATATCCGCAACGCACATCCATCACTGAACGCTTACAGCGCCTGGTATTCCCAAATGGACACCCATCTAAGTACGGACCAGGCTGAACGTTGCTTAACTGCGTTGATCGAACGAGAACCGGTGTATTCAACGTGATATGGCCGTAAGCACACACATCCGTCACTAAACGCTTACAGCACCTGGTATTCCCAAGTGGTCACCCATCTAAGTACTAGCCGGGCTCAACGTTGCTTAACTTCGTTGATCGAACGAGAACCGGTGTATTCAACGTGATATGGCCGTAAACCTGAATTAAAGGAAGGCATTTAGTACGAGAATTGTTTTACTGATTAATGTCAGTGATCCGCATATCTCAGACAGTGATAGGCTTGCTAGAATCTTATTATAGTGCATATAGATATTCTTTTTTATTTTCTCCTGGTGCTATTTTGATTATTGGGATTATAGGGATACTGATTATGCTTACAGGCCTTGTTTCTTTATTTTTAATTTCTATCTCATTATTAGTTCTGATCTGGCAGTTCGTCTTCAGTTTCTCATACACCACCGCAAGTTTACAACTTAGTACTTTTTTTTTTTTTACAAATATTTGATAGTAATTGCTCGGATCAACTTTATGGTACATATACTTTATGAATTTCAGCGTAGTACTAGACTGGCGTAGAGATCTCATTAATTTACATTTGATCCTGCTAGATCCTGCTAGATCCTGCTAGAACTAGCCGTAAGTTCTATAATAGTTTCTTTTCTCGCACTTCTTGCTTGTGAAATTCTCTTTCAGCTCTATGCTTTCCAACCAACTTTTATCGACAAAAATTTAAATGCAATGTCAATCGCTATCTAATGATTACTAAATTTTTTTCCTCCGCTCACTATTAATGCTCCAGTTCCTAATATATCTACACCCTGAAACGCTTGCGTCTTAGTTGTTTTACTACATTGCCTGGGGTGATACCAATGGAATACCGGTTCACAACCGTCTGCCTTATGTATCATATACTCTTTTGCCAACTGTAAGTATTCATCACGTTCCAGATTAAGAGGATTATTATTATTATTATGTCATTTTTCATCATATTTCGATTTCTGCTTTGGTCTCACTACCAACCAAGTCTGCGGGGAGACCTAAGGCAGGTAGTGGCATATTGTTATGGCTCCATTTCATGTTTTTCTATCTTCCCTATCATCCCTAGCATTACATAGATAAAGTTTTCCTTAGTGTGTGGGCTGTACTTAATAAGACAATTTTTTGTATATCTCTTAAGCTGGGGTTTCCAGGAATTCTTTCAATGTGTTGTTTTGTTCCATTTTTTATCATTCCAAGTGCACCTACTATCACTGGCACAATTCTTGTTTTCAATTTCCACATTTTTTCTATTTCAATTTCCAGGTCTTTATATTTTGACAGTTTTTCAAATTCCTTGGTTGCTATGTTACAATCCGCTGGACAAGCCATATCAATTAATAGACAAGTTTTCTCCTTCTGGTTTTTAACAATAATGTCTGGCCTATTTGCTTCAATTTTTCTGTCTGTGTAGATGGTGTAATCCCATAGAATGGTTACATCTTCTATTTCTGTAACCGGTGCTGGGTGATGTTCATACCAGTGTTTGCCTACAGCTTTTCCATAATGTTTGCATATTGCCCAATGTAAATATTGCCCAACTCTATCGTGGCGATTTTTAAATTCATTTGGGGCAAGCACAGAACAGCCTGAGATTAGGTGGTCTATTGTTTTTTGGTGTTTATCACAAAACCTGCATTTTGGATCCATATTATTATGCATAATATTTGCCTGAAAGTTTCTCGTGAAAAGACTTTGGTCTTGTGCTGCAAGAATAAAGCCTTCAGTTTCAGACTTTAATCCAGATGCACGTAACCATCGATGAGTATTAACTTTGTAAACATTGGATTTATTGGCACGTACTGGATATTGGCCATGCAGAGGTTTGTCTTGCCAGCGCTGTTTCATCTGTTCAATTCATTATTATTATTATTATTATTATTATTATTATTATTATTATTATTATTATTATGTGATTTTTCTCGAGAGATTAAGTGACATTAAGTTTTCTAAACATTTAAATACCTTCAATAGTTGTCTTCCGAATTTAGGAACGATATTGTTTGGAGAAGAGAGCGCTGATAGGTGTGTTATCGATTATACGATTTCAAAATCGGGTTGAGATTGTTTCGTTCATTTACGCAGTGGTGCACTCAGGAAAAACTTTTCAGAGCAGACTGGGTTCTGTAACCGTGGTTGGCAACTTATCCAAGAGAAGGTCTAGTCGGAATCCAAATCCCCGCAGGACGTAAGAGGAAACAAGTTCAATTTCTTAAAATTTTCTGGCAATTAACAGGTAATAAAAGAAAAGGAACGTGTGGAGAGTCATGATTGTATATAAGGTAGATAATATAAAAATGATTTATTCACGTTCGTTGAATTTTCGATTCTTTCTGCTTCCGAATATTTACCTAATCTTTGTTTTTATTATCATAACGTTTCAGCTGTAGTGCCGTCTTTCCTTCATCAGTGGGTTGTCAATTCTGCTAACCTTCGGTTAATTTCAAACTGAAGAATTTATTTGACTATCTATACAGGTATTTCATTTTCTTTTTATTTAGTACTGCTCAATTATTTGCTCGTCACGTTTTCACTTTAATCTACTAGGCTATTGTCGTATATCTGACATTGGTACCTCAAGCCTAATTTGGCAGTTCATAAGACTGCTACCGTTTTTTTCACACTTGACTGCATTCATCGAATCATATCTTTTCTACAACTACTGCTGCTATTGAAGCATTGCTGTAATTTCTCTTTTTTCACTTTCTTTCATGGCCTATCTATCTATCTATCTATCTATCTATCTATCTATCTATCACTGTCTGTTCATATCTATCTATCTATCAGTCTGTTCATATCTATCTATCTATCACAGTCTGTTCATATCTATCTATCTATCTATCTATCTATCTATCTATCTACGAAGAAAATAATCACCTGCTTTTGATTCGCAGCGCCATCTGCTCTATTTTAATTCATACATTTTGCAATGTTCTGACTGTCAAATATGCTCTTTAGAATTTGAGAAAGTCATGCATTTATAATGCTAAGAATTGAATTATATACTCTGATAGAAAATAAAATTGAAAATCCCTGAAGGAAGATGACAGGTTTGATCGGAGGAGGCGGGGAAGGGAGAGAGTATGCTATTATGATATCAGTTTTAGAATTCTCCAAGCTCTCTTTCTTCATTACGTGTCCAGAAGAAATCAACTATCTCTTTTTTCCAGGTTCTATTCATGACAATTATTTATTTAATTTAATCATCTCACTCCATGCAAGGTAGTAAAGCCACTAAAACACAATGGGTTATTGAGTGTGAAAGAATACATACTTGGAAATCTCATCAATCAACGAGGACAATAGAAGAGAAATTAAAAGGATAACGATTGATACTGCATTTACATTTATGGAAGACTAGCAGTATAACCCGGCGTTGCTAGGGTGTAATAAAAGCTTTAAAACTAATCCATGTTTCTGGAGCTCAGACTCTTTGGACGTTGGCACGAAAGACTAAAAAGAAATAGTTGTTTCCAGTTAAAGCGAAATCGTAAACTGAAAGAAAAATGAATGGGTGTAAGTCAAATTTGGATTTCCTGGTATCGATATCAAATCAGTTTTTTCCTCGTAAACTGAATTTTGAATGCTAAATAAGTCCTCTGAATAAATGGTATGATGGCTGAGACGAAGAACTGCAATTATACCTACTTAGAGCCAAACCCGAAGCAAAAACTAAAATAAAAAGGCTGAAAAAATACAGACATACTGACAGATAAACAGACACACACACAAACATCTTGCCTTTTATATGTATATTTTCTGAACTATTGTAAGAACTGCAACCTTGAAACTTCTGAATATCGTTTCTTATGTCTTTGTCTATGAGTGTTTCAAATTTGATTAAAATCGGACCACTCCTTCTATAAACCGATTTTTTCAATTATCGATTTATCAGGAGTATCTCGACACAAAACCTAGCTAAGAACACTCGCAGACACTTATAATCCAACTGTGTGAATTTTCAAGAAAATCGGTTCAGCCATTTCGGAGTCTATAAGTAACGGACACACGCACAGAGACAAAGTTCCATTTATAAATACGTTTAGATCAAAGTTGGCTGGAAAGCATGGAACCGAAAGAGAGTTTCACAGGTTAGAAATGCAAGAGAAGAAACTGTTTAGTTTATTGGTTTCATTCTGAAACTGAACTGCTTGGTTCTTATTTATTAAAATCGATGTGTGCATACATTGAAAACGTGTAGCCATTTCAATATAATCTGAAGTAGATCTACTTGTGTTCAGTCTGACTTTTTCGGTGATTTTTTTTTTTTTTGAACGGGGACATATAATTTCTCATATTTATTTTTATACGGGGACTATCAATTTTAGTTATTATCATAACGTTTCGACCACTGTGCCTTCGGACCTTCATCAGGTGATTGCTGACGCGGCTAACACTCAGAACTGAGCTCATTATTTAAAATACTGTTATAGATTGTTTTTGTTGCGTTCACAATGTGCAAGGATAGCTCATCTTGTTTTTTCTTTAGTCTCAGGTGTATTTTACTCTTTTTCTCCCCTATTTCAAATCTGCGCTACTCGGCACAGGGACTGAGCTCGCAATTACTGTCTCATTAAATTTTTAAAATAATGCTTTAATCTGTGGGATCATTTTGAGTGTCGATCTTGGAGCCTGTGCTTAAACTGATGCTGCTTATTATCGTTGTATTCATTCACCAAGACTTTTTATTTCTAGTGATCCTGCTGTAGAAGCTTTACTGGCATACTCTTTCCACTGACTTCAAATCTGCAATGCTTGTTCTCGGGACTGAAAAAACTATCAAAAAGCTTAAGAGGTATCTTTTCTATATATGATAAGATAAAGAACCAATTGGAAACGTTTATAATCTTAACATGTAATCTTATAATCTTAACATCTTTTTTCTGTGGGTCATTTATCAAAGTAGTTTAGTTTTCTCATTGTCTGATGCACCCAAAGACGGACGTCTCTCTTCGGAATCTGCGATAGTCTATTACAATATTACGAGGACATTAACAGCCAGAAGACACAACTTTTCTAGTTCGTAATTTGTAAAATGGCGACCGACAAAATATATATTTATTTAATGCCCTCTTAGGTTCAAGATTTTTTCTTCTTTCACTATGATACATTTCTTCATAGTCGGTCCTGTACGACATTTGAATTCTGATTCTTTTAAAATATCATCTTCTGATGAGTCCAATTTTTAAATTTTTTGTCTTATAGAAATCACCATTGACTTCAGCCAATGTCCTTTTTACAAAATGGTAGCATGTTGCGCATGCATGACCCTTTTTTTCACCCTGAGCAAGGCATGTCACTGCCACTACTGCGCAGGGGGCTACATAGAGTGGAGAAAGGATGGTTAAATATAGGAAATGTCAGAGGGTGGGTGATAGGCGGGTAAGGATACCAAGAATGAGGGTTGGGTAGATGAGAGTGTTCTGAGAATAATTGGGAGTTTGCGATAGGAGGTGTCTATTGACCCTACATTTTAAACACCTGGAGATTGTAGCTGTCGGGAAAGCAGACTTGTTAAAGCGCGAGAAAAGAAACTGATGGGGTAGAATTTACGGTTACATCTTATCTGTTTAACTGTAAAAGGGTTGGACCTAGTTACTAATCTAGTATCTCGTGTAAATTCGTGCTTAGGCGGCACCAGTGCTCTAAGTTCATCGGAGCAGAAAGTACTTGTAGAAAAGGCACAGGGAAGCCACATCACGCCGTTGAGAGAGTGGTTGCCAAGTCAGTATCAACCACGTTACAGATCCTCCATTGTATTTTGTCAAGAAACCCAAGGAGAGCAGCAGGGGCACCCGACCACTTATGGCAGCAATATTCAATACACGGGCGGATGGTAGATTTGTATATGTACAGAATAGATTCAGGTGGGAAAAACTTCCGGGATCGTTCATTCCTATATTGAATGATAAGATCAGGTTAAAGGTAGGTTAACATCTTGAGCGTATAGCAACCGTTTTTGTTTTCAATGTTCAATTCAAACGCATAAGTTTTAGTCGACAGGAATCTCCCGTGATGGTCTCGGTAAGTATGACCAGGTCATAAAAACTACATCACCAAACAAGAGCAAAAGCAGCGAAACAAAGATATTCAGCTTTACCGCCGAAGGTGATTACACAACGATCTTCTTTTTTTAATCATTTCACCCCAAGCAAAGCATTCCACTGCCACTATTGCGCAGGGGGTTGCAAAGAGGAAAGTGATGAGAACGAGTGGTTAGATATAGAAAATGTTAGGAGGAGGGTGATAGACAGGTAATGATACCGAGGATGAGGCTTGGGTAAAGAAGACTGTTTGAGAGAATGGATGCGAGTTAGTGTGTTAGGAGGTGTCTATTGACCTTACATTGAAACTCCTGGAGGTTGTAGCTGTCGGGTAAGCAAGTATGTGGAAGGAAATTCTACGCTTGGGGTTATCGTAGTATATGCGCTTTTCATCACCAGTCATGATATGCTGTAAAAAACATTTCCTTTTTGGCCTTTTAAGCAGCTGTGTGTTGAATTCCTTGCATTTAGTTACGCCAAAATCACATTGGGAAAGATATTTATCCGTCTCTTCCCTCCAGTTATGGGTTAAATAACAGGACAGATTGGGTTCTATAGCCTTGGCTGGCAACCATTCTACCAAAGAAAATAATGTCAACCTACTGCGGGATAATCTTCTGCCCAGTCAGTCATGTCTCGAAAGAGACATGATCGCCCAAACAGGTATCGCGCATGGCACTTAACTGACTTACTGTATGACCAACTTACAAAGCTAATATACATTTTGACGCCGACTACAAGTTATACTTTGGATCAACGGATTGTCTACAGAAATCTATATTAATTAATCATAAATTGTCTTTGAATAATATTAAACTCAAAATAGTACAGGCCTCTCCAAATATTTTTAGTTTTAAAAACTAGAACAAAAATTTAAATATTACTTATAGTGGAATAAGAAAAAGATGTGACTTGTGCCACGATTCACTATATATATATATATATATATATATATATATATATATATATATATATATACATAGTGATGATCCACGTATACTGTCTTAATATGTATAGGAAAGAATATTAAAAGGTTTTGAATTTTAAAATGTACTTTTTTAAACAAATACTGTCCAAAAAGAGTACATTTTTAAATTCAAAACTTTTTAATATTCTTTCTGATATATATATATATATATATATATATATATATATATATATATATATATATAAGAGACAATGAAAGTCTATTATGTCTAATCATGAGCCGTTCTAAACATCGTATTTTGGCTTTAATTTCAGTTGAAAATAAAGACAAAATTCTCCAACATTTGGTTAAATTTTTATTCAGTTGGTTCTAAGCTTTCGGCTCACATAAGCCATCCTCAGACGGTAACAAAATAACATCCACCATCAGCGACGATTTTATCTTGTGTTGACATAAAACTCCGCTAAGCAACGGCAATAGATGAAGATAGCTAAACAGTATATGTTTAGAAAATTATTTACTGCCTCGATACACTATATATATATATATATATATATATATATATATGTATATATATATATATATATCAGTCAGTTACGTGCGATACGTGATATACGTGGGTGTTCATGTATTTTTTGAGACATGAGTGAGTGGGCAGAATATTTTTCAGTAGTTGATTGGCATTATCTTCTGCGGTAGAGTGGTGGTCAACCTAGGCTATAAAATTTAATCTGTCCTTTTATTTGACCCACTATACACACACACATACACACACACACACACACAGACATATGGATGATTATTATATACATATATAGAGTCATCCGCAGACAGATCTGTTTCGCTGTATCACAGCTCATCAGTACGGTTAGACTCCGATTGCTTTTAACCCAGGATTGAAACCCGACCGAGTTGGCGTCAGTCGGCGATTCTACCTCTGGGCAATGGGCGCCCGGTGGAAGGTGGCAGACTTTTAGCGTATGATGTATCATACGCCAGTAACTAGAGTTCTCTAATTCATTACTGAATGAGTGATGCGTAGATGCTAGGGTAACTACTGTTTTTTCAAAGTCTACCATTCTTCCAGAGTGCTCAAACTGGGTGTGAGAGCGTAGTCATTCGAATTGTAATCAATATCCACCCAAGCAAGGAATTTTACTGTCACTGTCGTGCAAGGGGTTACATAGGAGGAAAGTTATGAGAAAGAGTAACAGGTTATAGAGGGTGTCAGGAAGTAAGTAAGAGAATGATAAGAATACCGATGAGAGTGGAGTGGACGGAGAAAAAAGCATGAGAGATAGGATGCAGGTTAGTGACATAGAAGATGACTATTGACTTTACATTTAAATTCTTGGAGATTGTAGCTGTCGGGGAAGCAAGTAAACGGAAGGGAATTCAACAGGCGGGAAGTGCGAGAAAAGAAGCTGATGGAGTAGAATTTGCGTTTACATTTTATTGATTTCACAGTAAAAGGGTGGGACCTAGTTGCTAATCTTGTTGCTCGAGTAAATTCATACATTGGGGCACCAGTGAGCTAAGTTCCGTGAAAGTATTTGTAGAAGAGACACAGGGAAGCCACATTGCGCCGGTGTGAAAGTGACTGTATCTGAGCTGTCAAATAGTGATCTATCACATTACCGATTCTCCGTTGGATTTTGTTAATGACACCTAAGTGGATAGTAGAAGCACCCGACCAGATATGGCAGCAATATTTAATGCACGGGCAGATTTTAGATTTATATATATACAGGATTGTTTCAAACGGGAAGCACTTCCTGGCCCTGCAAAAAGAACCAACCTTCTTAATAGCGGATTTAGATTTGGATTCTGTATAGTCATTCCACTTGATGTCTGTTGTGAGAGTTAACCCGAGGATGCACAGTGTTTTGCTATCAGGGAGACTACCCTGATCCATGCTTATGTGGGGTAGGAGCGATTGTCTGTGAGGGTTAACAGAAAGCAGCTTCGTTTTGGAACCATTAAAATTTACGAGCCATTTCTTACCCTAGTTCACCATGGATTGGAGGTCCTTTTCAAGCTCGGCAGCGAAGTTTGCTTTGTTAGCCTCGGCAGAGTTTTTATTGAGGCGAAAGTAAGCCGTAGTGTCGTCAGCGTATATGCCTATTTGGGATCTTATTTACATCGAGGAGATCGTTAATGTAGATAATGAAAAGTCTAGGACCGAGAATAAAGCCTTCAAGGACACCATCTCTCATATGATAGTATTGGGAGACATGTCTGTTATATATATATATATATATATATATATATATATATATAAAAGACAAGATATCTGTTTGTCTGTCTGTCCTGCTGTCCTTTATACAAATCCACAATTTTTATCTGATTCTCACTAACTTCACGCAAATATTCTTTACGCTTCCAGTCAGACCATGGGCTACTTATTTTTTCCGATTTCCACCCGATATAAGAAATAAATATCCCGATATCCGATAAGATCTGATCAAGATAAGGTTTTCAGCCCTTTTGTTCTTGCTGCAGAATTTGTTCTAACTTGGTAAAATTATAGTTTTTAACGTTAGTAGATCTTCTCAGACGACTCATTTTCCTCGATATCAGAAATCGATACTCCCGATATTATATCGAATCTGATCAAAAAGCGATATTCAGCCATCAATATGGCTCATTTTCTCCAACTTTACTTCCTGATCGGTACGATAAGTTTTCATAGACTTGCTTAGATGATTTATCTGACTTCGGTATTAGAAATCGATACCCCAATATCGTATAGTGTCTAATCAAAATCAGGTTTTCAGCCCTTTTATTTTGGTTTTGCTTCGGGTTTTGCGCTAAGTAGGTATAATTATAGTTCTTAGTCTCAGCCATGGTACTATTTACTCAGAGAACTTATTTAGCCTTTAAATTTCAGTTTGCGACGGAAAACTTATTTGACATAGATACCGGAAATCAAAATTTGACTCACATCCATTCATTTTTCTTTCAATCTACAGTTTCGCTTTTACGAGAAACAACTATTGCTTTTTAGTATTTCGTGCGAACGTCCAAAGAGTCTGAGCTCCAGGACAATGAAGTTTTTTAAAAGCTTTCATTACACCCGAGCAACGCCTGACTATAATGCTAGTATATATATATATATATATATATATATATATATATATAGTCAGATTTTATTCTGGGAATATAATTTCTTATTCTGGGAATATAATTTGATTATGTGGTTATTGTCAGGCGTATTCAAATATATCATACAGTTCTATTAAGTTACATACATGACGCCGCCCTCTTATCTCTTAATACTATCAAAGGTTTACCGACCAATAAACACACGCATTTTTGCCATATCTATATATGAGAAATTTTCAAACGTTGTTGATGAAGCAAGAATTTTCTCGCTGAAATGGCCATTCAACGAATATATGACATATATATATATATATATATATATATATATATATATATATATATATATTAAACATAAACGTTCATAATTGAAAGAAATCAACTGTAACGTTGACAGATGTTATTATCATTTATTTCTCAAGGTGCCAACCAAAGAACGTTCAACCTCTTTCCGAGGTCATCTTCAGTGATGTGTGTTATGGTAACAAAAAATAACAGAAAAACTGTGTTGCTAAAAAATTACTGTACATTTTTTCTGCTTCAAATATAACGGTTGACAAATTCCTAGCGTTCATTAAAAGGTAAAAATTAGCCAAAATGGAATTTTTTATACGTTGTAATGTCATGATCATCACGTGTTAAAACATGAAAAAAACTGTTCTTTTTTACAAACATTTTGGAACATTACTACATTTAGAACATTACTACAGTATTCATAGCTGATTCTATTAATTATCTTTCAATAATAATACGTGAGTATGAACGGATTTTATTAAAAATAATCTAACATAATATTTGCAGTTTATTTAATCTGACATGTTTAAAAGAAACTTTTTTGCCTAAACACACACACACACACACACACACACACACACACACACACACACACACACACACACACACACATATATATATATATATATATATATATATATATATATATATATATAATCGCTTCCTATCTCTCAGTCTCTGTTGGTTTCCATCTCTTCATTTACCTCTCTCTATTTATCTTGGCTTACTGCGATCTAAGCCTTTTTACCAAGCTTATTACAATGTGAATTTCTAAGTTTGTTACTGTCTATATTAATTTATTGCTTAGTCTGTTATAACGCAGCCATACCAGGTTTCCTCTCTCTCTACCATTTCTCTCTCTCTTTCTACCATTACACGCTCTCTCTCTCTCACTCTCTCTCTCTCTCTCTCTCTCTCTCTCTCTCTCTGTTAGTCTATTGTAACTTGACAATACTTATTTATCTATCTGTCTATAAAACTAGCAAGTCATGTCTGTCTATTACTATAAATATATCTACGCCAGGTCATTCGTATCTATCGATATAATAGCGGTAACACTTTCTGCGTACTTATTGGTTGTTGTCTTAAGACTTCCTCCGACACAGTTATGAGTTTATATAAAAGAAGAAACAAAATAAAATTCCTTCCCTTCCATCCATCTGATCTATATATCTATCTGAATATGTCATGTATGTAGTTATATCTTCTGTTGTCAAAATAGTGTTGGAAAACTTGCTTGAAAACAAATAAGATTGAGATTAATCCTTATTTGAATAAGGTGTTGATAACAGCGGATGGTAATGTACATGGGTTCAAATACACCCCCACATAGATAGATAGATAGATAGATAGATAGATAGATAGATAGATAGATAGATAGATAGATAGATAGATAGGTAGGTAGATCTGAACAGACTGCGATAGATAGATAGATAGATAGATAGATAGATAGATAGATAGATAGATATAAAAAGCCTAGATATAAAAAGATAGATAGATAGATAGATAGATAGATAGATAGATAGATAGATAGATAGATATAAAAAGCCTGTGAGATAGATAGATAGATAGATAGATAGATAGATATGAAAAGGCTGTGAGATAGATAGATAGATAGATAGATATGAAAAGGCTGTGAGATAGATAGATAGATAGATAGATAGATAGATAGATAGATAGATAGATAGATAGATATGAAAAGGCTGTGAGATAGATAGATAGATAGATAGATAGATAGATAGATAGATAGATAGATAGATAGATAGATATAAAAAGGCTGTGAGATAGATAGATAGATAGATAGATAGATAGATAGATAGATAAAAATAAAAAGGCTGTGAGATAGATAGATAGATAGATAGATAGATAGATAGATAGATAGATAGATAGATAGATAGATAGTTGAAAAGGCTGTGAGATAGATAGATAGATAGATAGATAGATAGATATGAAAAGGCTGTGAGATAGATA
The DNA here is from genome assembly GCA_037127315.1 of Ascarosepion bandense. NCBI lineage: Eukaryota > Metazoa > Mollusca > Cephalopoda > Sepiida > Sepiidae > Ascarosepion > Ascarosepion bandense. The sequence goes on along the minus strand of JBBBDQ010001003.1, from coordinate 2,362,469 downwards.
GATAGATAGATAGATAGATAGATAGATAGATAGATATAAAAAAGATGTGAGATAAAAAAGATAGATAGATAGATAGATAGATAGATAGATAGATAGATATAAAAAGGCTGTGAGATAGATAGATAGATAGATAGATAGATAGATAGATAATAAAAATAAAAAGGCTGTGAGATTGATAGATAGATAGATAGATAGATAGATAGATAGATAGATAGAAAAAGGTGTTAGATAGATAGATAGATAGATAGATAGATAGATAGATAGATAGATAGATATAAAAAGGCTGTGAGATAGATAGATAGATAGATAGATAGATAGATAGATAGATAGAGATAAAAAGTCTGTAAGATAGATAGATAGATAGATAGATAGATAGATAGATAGATAGATAGATAGATAGATAGATAGATATAAAAAGACTGTGAGATAGATAGACAGATAGATAGATATAAAAAGACTTTGAGATAGATAGATAGATAGATAGATAGATAGATAGATAGATAGAAAATAGATATGAAAAGGCTGTGAGATAGATAGATAGATAGATAGATAGATAGATAGATAGATAGATATAGGATGTGAAAAAGGCTGTAGATAGATAGATAGATAGATAGATAGATAGATAGATATAAAAAGGCTGTGAGATAGGTAGATAGATAGATAGATAGATAGATAGATAGATAGATAGATATAAAAAGGCTGTGAGATAGATAGATAGATAGATAGATAGATAGATAGATAGATAGATATAAAAAGGCTGTGAGATAGATAGATAGATAGATAGATAGATATAAAAAGGCTGTGAGATAGATAGATAGATAGATAGATAGATATAAAAAGGCTGTGAGATAGATAGATAGATAGATAGATAGATAGATAGATAGATAGATATAAAAAGATAGATAGATATAAAAAGACTGTGAGATAGATAGATAGATAGATAGATATAAAAAGACTGTGAGATAGATAGATAGATAGATAGATAGATAGATAGATAGATAGGAGTAGATATAAAAAGGCTAGATAGATAGATAGATAGATAGATAGATAGATAGATAGATAGATAGATAGATAGCACGCAATCCCCATCCTGTCTTCTACCAATGTTCTTTCTCTAGCCCTATCGCAATCCCCACCCTCCATTCTCTTCCTTCTACTGCTTTCTTCCTCTCCATGACCTCCCTCATTCTCTTTCTCTTTCCCTTTTTATATATTTCTTTGGCTATCATTCTTTCTTTTTCACTCTCCCTCCTTTTCTCACTCTCTACTTTTACTTTTCTCTTTGTTCCCTCGCAACTGACGGGTACTGCGTAATAATTTTCTCGATGAACGGAGCACAGAGCTACTATGAACTACTAGCGGTATTCTCCAGTCTCGCCTCTATAGCAGTAGTATAAATATACTCTAGACGAGTCCATCTTTATGAAAAGGGATAACCCCACAAAACTATTCTATCAAATTTATCAAAACATAATTTTTTAATCCTCTCTTCCTTTATCCCCTACCCCATCTCTCTTCTTTTTTGTCTCTTTTCTCCCACCTCCTTTGGCGCTTCTTTGAACCCCATTCGCTCTCTTTATCTTTCTCTCTATATATATACACCTTCTCCAGCCCGCTGCCTCCCATTTCACCTCTCTCTGTTCTCTCATCGCCTCATCCTCTCTCTAGATATGTTCATTCTATTTACTTCGACTTCCGATGTTGCCAGTACATCTCTTTCTACTCTTTTGATGTTTACCGTCAACTTTGCTCTAATCTTTAAAAAGCTGTGCCTGTTTCTTTTTTCAACCAACAACTTGCCTTGCTTTCTTTCTTCAATGCTTTTTTCAATCCTCATTTTCAATTCTCAAAGGCCAAAGAGTTTTCGTCAGAAAACTAGTGAACCGGGCGGACAAGCGGTCAATGTTGTTTTTTGTGAAATTAATCGAAGCCCAAAGGAATAGCTATTTTCGTAGTGAATAAGAAAGATGCTGTTAATTTGAAGTGATTTAATGAGAAGCAGCTAAATCCGACTGCTTGAACCTTTCTAATTAGCTTCAGAAGTGGAGACCAGATTTCTTTTTTAGGCTAGAATCATTTTCTTTGAAACCCGAAGGACCCCGATACATTGAGAACTTGATCAATTTAGTCTTGTAATAAATTCTGAAGATGTGCTAATAATATTAACTACGCAATTGAAACAAGATGCAAACACACACATACATATCTATCTATATATATATAGAGAGAGAGAGAGAAAGAAAAAATATATATGTGTGTGTATGTATGTGTGTGTAATAGTAAAACACTAAATAATGACAATCCTTATCTTTATATATATAAATACACACACATACACACACGCATACACACACGCACACGCACACACACACACACATATATATATATAGAGAGAGAGAGAGATAAAGTTTCATCCCTATATATATATATATATATATATATATATATATACATACATACACTACCGACCATACTTATTAGGAGACCCCAGTTTTTGAAAAAGGAATGATGTATTTCATAATATCTTTAAGTGGATAATTTTAAATGTAATTATAATGTTTCTTTCGTTATCATTACCGTCCAAAGATTTTACAAGGCATAGAAGCAAAGATGAACTCGTCCGAGTAACCCCAAATTTTCTTCATTCTTTCATTGAAAAAACTGCAATATTAAATTTTTATAAATTAATTTGATGCACATGTTATTGTCCAATATTAACAAAAGAACCGTTCTATTTTCATTTACAAATATTCACTTGGCAATAAATACAAAAAAATAGTATGAAATATATAATTTTTTAAGATGTTGGGTTTGCCTAATAATTATAGCCGGTAGTATATATATATATATATATATATATATATATATATATATATATATATATACGTGTGTGAGTTGGAGGGCTGTTGGCTATCAAATGTATTATTATTTTACGAAAATTTTGACCAAAGCTTTTTTATAATACTTTCATCCCTAATATGCATGATGTTAATGATATTGAAAATAAAATGAAAATTGATAGTGATTGGTAAGGAAAATAAAAGTACAACTTTCGGGAAAAAATATGATGGCGATTGTCGTTGATGATCGAAGGTAGGAGAGAGTACCTTACTTTGCCTCATCTATAAACTTAACTTAAATGCAATGGCCATCGATCTCTACTGTTCTTCTGATATTTTTCTTGCTACTTAACAAGATTTCTCTCTTAATTGTTCCATAACCAGTTACTCCTTGTGTCTTAGTGGCTTTACTCTCTTGTTTAGAAGAAAACCGATTAAAAAAATATGGAAGAAGCACCAGACAAGATTTCCTAGTAACATTCTATGCATGAATGAACGGTTGACTTATAGATATGCCAGATAAATTTAGGAGTGATAGATTTATACATCTGTAGTGGATTTTGGTGTTAAAATATTAAAAATATATCCTTCCACAATATTAAAATATCCTTCCACAATATTAAAATATTCTTCCACAATATTAGTCATATTAGTAATGCAATCCGGTTGTAAATTTTAATTACGATGTTACAATGGCAGATCAATCAGTCAGTTAAGTTCCATACGTGATACATGCTTTGGGCGATGATGTCTCGAAATAGACATTTCTGACTGGGTACAAGATTATCCCGCAGTAGATTGCCATTGCTTTCTGCGGTAGACTGGTTACCAGCCAAGGCTATAGAACCCAATCTGTCTTGTTATTTGACTCATAGCTAGAGGGAGAAGAGATGTATTATATTATTAAGTAGTAATTAGTGCGGATCAGTTTATTACTTCATAGCAATATAAAACTGATCCCCCTCTTTATGGCCAGTAGCAACCTTAATCATGGTTTCAAATATTATATTCAGTTATTCAGGTATGTGGATACAGGCTTTGGGCGATAATTTCTAGAAAAAGATTATGCCACAGTAGGTGTCCACTGCTTCCTGCGGTAGACTGGTTTCCAGCCAAGGCTATAGAACCGAATCTCTCCTGTTATTTGATCCATAACCGGAAGAGAAGAGACCGATTAATACTTTTCCCAAGGGTACTTGTGCGTAAGTGAATGCAAGGAATTTAACTGGAATTCGAACTCGGTTCATCGATTTGTCGTTCCGAGTCGATATTCACTGCACCACAACGCAATATCCGGCAGATCGGCATACTTATATTCTGATTCGAAGATGTTTCTGGCCACTTCCCGTTGGAACACCAGTTTCCATACAATCCCCGAAGTTAGTCAAAATACTTAGATGGGTGGCCGCTTGGCAACACCAGACGCTATAAGCTTGGATGTGAGGGTAGTGCAATGGATAATGGCTCGGGGTTGTTTATCATATTGACTTACAGGCAAATGCATGTAGAAATGGTATAAATCCACATCTTCTCCCGCAATCTGTGGGTTAATTAGTAAGACTTGTATGATTAAAACCATTAATATCTCTAAAGATAAATATTACGTACAAAACATTTAGGTTTCGGCATTAAATAACACATAAAGAGTTGCCACTAAACAAAACCAAAAAATAACTAATTCGAAGATATTATTTTAAACTAAATCATAAAGATTTTGAAGCTGATTTCCGAATCCAAGAATAGAAATGATATTAAGTCATCCATAATTCAGTTCTCTAAAAGATATTTCAGGTAAAACAGGCCAGTCAATAATGTCTTAGTCCGATATTTTATGGGTACTCTTCAATATTTTATGCACTGTACTCGATTGGTTATGCGTCCTAAACAATTGCGTACGTATAATTTAATCGATTCGACAAGGTGCTTTTTAACTGGTTACAATTGAACGACGGAATGACTGTAATTTTCTTTAATGCGACAGAATAGAAAAAATATTTTTTCTCTAAGGTTCACCCAATATAAGCCTCAAGATGGAACGATAATAATGGGCTCTTGAAGAGATTAATATTATAGTAGTCAGGAAGGTAAATATGCCAGAACCCGTTCTACTTTTTTTTTTAATCATATCACCCCGGGCAAGGCGGTAACGCCACTAATGTGCCGGGGGCTACGTAAGAGTGAAAAGATTGGAAAAGAGAAAACCGAAAACCACATCCTAAACAGTAAACAAGGGATGAGCCTGTACACCTGTTCAATAGACGTGGGTGGAGTGTGTACCGGGCGATAGTTTAGTCTATCTACTCCAATTGAAAAAAAAAAGTGAGAAGTTTAGAAAAGAGAAAACCGGAAACCACATCCTAAACAGGGAACAAGGGATGAGCCTCTACACCTGTTCAACAGACGTGGGTGGAGTGTGAACCGGGCGATAGTTTAGTCTACTGATTAACAATTCTTGGGAGAAAAGCTGTTTAAGTATAACTTTTATTTACATTTGAAATGTGAGGAGTATGTGTGTGATTCGTGTGCGCGGAAGTGTCTGAAGAAGTCAAATAAAAATTCTGAACGAGTCAAATTAAAGAATGGCGCTCATCTAAAAATATGCCATGAAAATACCGAGAGTCTTTTGTTCCAATCGGACAGCTTCTTCCTTCTTCGACAGCTTCGTGGCACAGACTCTCGGCAGGATGGTTTCCCAGTCACTACAATCTTCTCTTTTCAAGTCAACAGTTAACCGTGTCTTTCCAACATACCCTCATAAACTGCACTTCATGCCTTTTTTAACGTTCAGGCACAACCTTGGGCCTAACATTTAGTACAGTACTGAACATTAATAACATAAAATTGTTGAATTTATTTGCCGTACCAAGAACAGTTTTTATACAGAGATCCGAAGGCGAATTGGCATGGCGAAGGAAGCATTGCAGGAACTGAGTAAAGTGTTAAGAAACAGGACAATTTCGCTAGAAACAAAGAAGAGAGTACTGGATTGCTATGTGAAGTCAGTTCTTCAATATGGCAGTGAATGCTGGACAATATCATCAATGATGAAGGACAAATTATAAGCAACTGAAATGTAGTTCTACAGAAGGATGGAATCGGGTATGTTAGCAATGATGTGGTCTTAGAAATGAAGAAGAAGAAGAAGATTTTAAACGATAAAAATATTTTCTAACTTTCAGAGTTGTAAAAAGGATCTTCTTCTATGTGATCTGTCCCTTCAGGATGTAGGTGATCATGGCCTTCCACGTTTCCCTCTCCCTGGTGGCTCTGAGCACGTCTTGTCCTATTACACCATGCAATCCTCGTTCCGTGATCCACCTGATTAGGTCCTTCAAATATGTTATCCGTTGCTTTACCCTGTCTGTTTTTCCCTCTATCAGGCCTGTTAGTATCCGGTTCTCCAAGCTCTCTTTCCTCATTGCATGTCCCAGGAAATTCAGATGTCTTTTCCTGATGCTCAGTATTAATTTCCTTTTCGTTTCCATCATTTCTAAGCCTCATCATTTCTCACATGCTCGATCCAAGATATTTGCAGCATCCTTCTGTTGAACGACATTTCAGTTGCTTCAAGTTTTTCTTTCATCTTTGATGATATTGTCCAGAATTCACTGCCATATTGAAGGACGGACAGCACGTAGCTATCCAGTACTCTCTTCCTTGTTTCTAGCGAAATTGTCCTGTTTCTTAATACCATACTCAACTTCTGGAATGCTTCCTTTGACATGCCAATTCGCCTTCGGATCTCTGTGTCGCACTTTCCGTCTTCTGTTATAACACTTCCTATGTATTTAAATTTTTGTACCTGCTTGATTCTAGTATCCCCAACCTGTATTTGGCATATTAGGTTTCCCTTTTTTCTGATGATCATGCATTCGGTTTTCTTGCAGTTTATTTCTAGTCCTTTCTTGTTACTTTCTTCAGCTACCTTCTGTAGGAGGTCTTGTAATTTCCTTTCTGTGTCTGCTATCAGCACTGTATCAGCTGCGTATCTTAGGTTGTTTAAATTGTGGCTTCCGATTACAAATCCAAGCATAACTTCTAAGGTTCTCAAAATATTCTCGCTGCTCAAGTTGAACAGATCCGGTGAAAAGACACATCCTTGTCTTACGCCCCTTTCTATCTTTGTATATCTACTCAATCTATTACCTGTCCGTATGCAAGCAGCTGGCTGCCAGTAAAGATTCTTGATTACTCTCAAGTCTTTCCCAATTATGTCCAGGCTGCCGAGCATCTCCATCAATTCTTTGTGGCGTATTTTGTCAAACGCCTTCGCATAATAAAGCACAGGTATAAGTCCTTCTTCATTTGTATTGCCCTTTCGGAGAGCATTTTAATCATAAATATGACATTCCTTGTTCCCGTGTCTTTAACGAAACCACACTGTTCTTCTCTTATCTCTGGCCTGATTCTGCTTCTCGCTCTATTCAACAGGATTCGGACAATCAGTTTTGTTTTATGGCTCATTAGACTGATTTTCCTGTGAAGTTCGCACTCTTTTGCTCCTGGCTTCTTAGATAGTGCTATGAAGATAAACTTGCTGCGGTCATCTGGTTTTACCCCACTATTATAAATTTCATTTATTATTGCAGTAATTTTCTCTATACCAAATTCTTCCAGGGCTATCAGCAGCTCTATGACTATGCCGTCAGATCCAGCTGCTTTGTTTCTATTCAGTTTGTCTACTGCAGATTCCACTTCAGACTTTAATATTTCCGGTCCGTCCTCATCTTTGTGTATTATTGGTTGCTCTCTCTTGTCGTGGAAAAGATCTTTAATATATTCTTCCCATCGTTGGAGTATTTCCTCTTTCTCCAAAATAATTGTTCCATCCTTAGATTTTATACATTCTGTTGAAGAGCAGGTTTTTTGTCCTGTTAGTTCTTTTATTTTCTTATGCATGTCTGATTTATTATTCCTGCTTAATCTCTCTACTTCTGCACATTTGTCATTGAGCCATTCCTCTTTAGCCTGTCTAGGTTTTCCTCTTATTTCCTTGTGTAGTTTTCTGTACTCCATTCCATGCCTTGTTATCATTTTCTGCCTCCTTTGCATCATGTCCAGAATCTCTTCAGTCAACCACTCGTTTTTCTTTCTGCACCTATTTTCCTTATGGGCGATGTTGTTTGCTGATGTCACTATTGCTTCCTTTAGCGCATCCCATTTCGAGTGTCCTTTCCAAATTTGTTCTTCGTATTTGGTTTTCACGCTATTAGTGTATTCTTTCTATAGGTTGAGGTCATTCACGAACGCGTTGTATATCAGTTTTGGCGCTAAACTAGGCTTCTGCAATCTCCGGAGTTTCACTTTTAATTTGCAGATGACTGGGACGTGGACGCTTCCACTGTCAGCGCCTGGATAGGCTTTGCTTTGAACCACTGCATTTCTGAATCTGTTGTTTATGGTTATGTAGTCTATTTTTTTTTTGTTTTTGTGTCACCTCCTGGGCTTCTCCATGTCCATAGACGTCGTGGTTGTTCTTTAAACCAGGTGTTAGTTATTACCTGGTCATTTGCTATGCACCTTTGAACCCATTTCTCTCCTCGTTCGTTGTGGATTCCTAAACCAAAGTTGCCAGTTGTCATACCTTCCCTCTCCTTGCCTAATTTGGCATTCAGCTCTCTCATGATGCTCCTGATATCTTGGCTTTTACATTGAGCCTTGGCATTGTCTAGAGTGGAGTAAAAAGATTCTATTTCTTCCTCGGTGCTTTGTGTTGTTGGTGCATAGATGACTACCATTGTTATGTTGAACGGTTTCCCTTTCAGTTTGACCAGGAGAACTCTTTCGGAGAACTAGCAGTATCCCAAAAGACATTACTTTATTTCTTTGTTCTGTATTAAGCAGACTCCTTTTTCATTATTTTTCCCTCCGGTGTATATTATCCTATGGTTGTCGGTGTTGAAGTCGCCATTATTTGGCCATCTGGTTTCGCATATTCCCAGAATATTGATTTTTAGTCTGTTCATTTCCTGCTTGACATTCTCTAGTTGTCCGCAGCTGTTTAACGTCCTGACTTTCCATGTCCCCAAGGTAATCCTTTCTTTGTTGAGCACAGTCGCAGGGTAACGGTCCACAGACACCTGTTGCTCATGTCGTTCCTTCCCTAGCGAAAGTTATATTTTGGGAAAAACTGTCCCCTTTACGCCGTTGTTGCTAACAGTCGCCGGATGACGGTCAGGTGACACCTGTTGCCCATCTCGGTCCTTACCGGGCAAGGAATTGTTCTATTTGGAACCAACCACCTTCACGCCGTTAGGTTTAATATGTATTCGTTGTATAGCCATGATTTTACGCAGGATAGATAGATAGTGGAGTGGTATCCTGTTGCCTTCTCCACGGTGATTTATGATACACCACCTCTAGTTAGCTGGTCGTTGACTCATCAAGTGTTCCTCTGCCCTTTGCAGAGTAATTTTTTTTCGGGTCGCAATAAAAAAAAGAAAAGAGGGGTAGAAGAAAGAACAAATATTATGTATATAGTTTAACTTCAAAGAAGTAGTCTTGTAAAAATATGTTAATTCCCCTAGTTACTCCTAACTAGCAAAAGAGAAAGAATTACATATCCAGTTAAAGCAGAAGATATTTTCTTTGAAATTTCGTCCTTCCTCAAAGAGGGTTTCTGTTTCATTTGGATAAATTCCAGCAAATGCTGAATTTGCGATAGCGCGTGGCTTAAGGGGTGGCAGAAACGAATTATGCCATTAAATATTTTATAATAGAAAAATCAATTTTAAATTACACATTAATATATTAATAAACATAATACAAAGAAAAATTAATTATTTTGTAAACAATATTGAAAACAAAGCATGGAAAACAGTGAAACGAAGAATTTTTTTCTCTTCTCCCTTCCCTGTTATTCTAACAAAACGACACGGCCCATCTTAGCAAAACAGCATTACATACATATCCAGTTGACAGAAGATATTTTCTTTGAAATTTCGTCCTTCCTCAAAGAGGGTTTCTGTTTCATTTGAATAAATTCCGGCAAATGCTGATTTTGCGATAGCACGTGGACTAAGAAGTGGGACAGAGATGAATTATGCTATTACTTATTTTACAATACAAAAATCAATTTTAAATTAAACATTAATATTTTAATAAACTTAATACAAAAAATAATTAATTATTCTGAAAACAATATTGAAAACAAAGCATGGAAAACAGTGAAACGAAGAATTTGTCTTTGTAAGTGAATGTATTTCTATTGACCTTATGATGTTATATATAAAAACAGCTATCTCCTATTTGCATGAATCCCTCGTGAGGATGCAGCAGTCCGCAAAAACACACAATGACTGAAATTTTCCAGTCCTTCGAATTGCAGAATTTGCCTCAGGCGGAGATAATGTCTAATTTTATTACCTCCTGTTTCCCAAAACAATTGCTTAAAAATAACTCTTGCGGATATATATGCGAATTTGATAAGTTTTGGAGGCTAGAGTTTATCTATATACCGTAGAATACCATTGTACATTTCATGAGTTCATTTTACAATTGGTTCTCCACAGCTTCTTATCTTTGTTGCTCCTTTACGAACCCTCTTTAACTTTCTGTTAATTCATTTTTCAGCCATTTACTCAAATCTGCCACGCTACTTTTTTCTGTTTTTTATTTCTTTCTATATCCTGAGTGAGTTAATTTTTAGAACCTTATTTTCTGAGAAATCCAAAATGCCACTTAGCTTTCAGATTATATTAAATTTATAGTTCAATATCTTAAAAACATTTATATTTGCAAACGCACGATCTGTAGCATTCTAAACCTGATCAAATGTAAACAACGTCGATTCTATTACATGTGATGCAATACAGTATAATTGCTGCGTCAACAGGTTCAGTTTATTTTATTTAGAATTAATCTTCACTCTATTTTTTCCTGCCAAATGAAATTTATAGGAATTTTATGTAAACACAAGATTTTCTAATCGATTTTCAAAAATTGCTTTATTCACAATGAGTGATTGCATAAAAATTGATAGAACAATAAAAAATAAATATTTTACTTTTTAAAACAGAACTCATTTCAGTTAATCGAAATTTTCAAGTATATCCGAGATATAATTACATTATAATACCTATTACCTTCACATCAATTCCTTCGTTTCTTACAAGATATGTCTTGTTCATTTTCACAGTCGGGTACACCATTTTTGTGGGCGTAAATTCTATTAAGCAAATTTACATATAATATCCACTCCTTTGTTCATTTTAGTGATATGTGTTATGCTTCATATCCCTTGTCGAAAATAGAGAAAAAGATTTAAGGATACATTCAACAAGAGAAAATTAATGAAAATAATTTCCATTTAGATCGACTCCATTCAAAATTATTTCCTGAGAAATTCAAACTCAAAATATAAAATATTTTATGGAGGAAATAAAGAAAAATAATGTTCTCATTAATTCAAACAGTGAACAAGTCGATAGACTTGACATCCGTAGAAAATAAAGAATATCGTAAGCATGGATGTGCGTTGTGGCGCAGTGGATATCGACTCGGAACGAGAAATCGGAGAGCCGAGTTCGAATTCCAGTTGAATTCCTTGCATTCACTTACGCGCAAATACCCTTGGGAAGGTATTAATCCGCCCATTCCTTCCAGTTATGGGTTAAATAGCAGGACAGCTTGGGTTCTATAGCCTTGGTCGGCAACCAGTCTACCGCAGAAAACAATGGCAACCTACTGCGGGATAATCTTCTGCCCAGTCAGTCATATCTCTTTCGAGACATGATCGCTCAAGCATGTATCACGTATGGCAATTAAATGAGTGAAGCATGAATTTCAAATACAGTAAGAAGATATCTCCTGTAATTATTAAATAATCTGTCAGAATGAATGACCATATCAAAACGGTCTCAATCAGGATACATGGTTTTATTTTTATTATTTACCGTAAAATAACGATTCACTTTTTACTCTCTAAATTGTTTTCTTTACTGATTATTAAAGTATCAGTATGAGTAAATTTTCTATCGATTTTGTTCTTTTAAAACGAGTTTAGTTCACACGCTTATTAGACCCTAGATGCTATATGAAATAAAAAATGTCTTCCAAGAAGAGAAGCGTCAAGGATTATGAATTTTCTATATGGAAATTCATAGTTAAGTGTCTGGACATGTCAACAATGTTTTGGCCAGGCGTATAGTAATTTTTCTTGATAAGTATTCTTCTTCTGATCAAATACATTCAGTCAATTAAAACGAGTGTATAAAATTTAAAGAAAAAGCGGACATTAAATATCTTAATTCTAAACGTGTTTACAGATAAGGATGTGTGTTGTGGTACAGTGGATATCGGCTCGGAACGAAAAACCGGGGAGCCGAGTTCGAATTCCTGCTGAATCCATTGCATTCACTTACGCGCAAATACCCTTGGAAAGGTATTAATCCGTCTCTTCCTTCCAGTTATGGGTTAAATAACAGGACAGATTGGGTTCTATAGCCTTGGTCGGCAGCCAGTCTACCGCAGAAAGCAATGGCAACCTACTGCGGGAAAATCTTCTGCCCAGTCAGTCATGTCTCTTTCGAGACATGATCGGCCAAGCGTGTATCACGTATGGCACTTTAACTGACTGACTGTTTACAGATAAAACTAAGATGTACACGACATTTGAGCTTAATATAAACGTTCTACTTCATCCTACTTTTAGTCATTTGTAATGATATTCAGTAATAGCAAATGCTTTTGATCTAAATAAGATTTGATATCAAGACCAGAATTATAGGTGAATACAGATTGGTGTGATATTTGAATGTATATCAGCATGCGCTGTAGATATAGGAGAATCTGAAGGAGTATCCTGTACATACAGTGGTAGGATAACTCTCTAAGAGAGCTCTAAATATATATGTATATAAATATTCGCCGAACTGATGTAATGATGTATTTGCTTAAATTTTCTCATGTGATATTTGTTGAAAAATAACGACATTAAATCTTGAGGCATTGCTATCTATTGGATGATAATCATTTATAGAAAGTCATGCTTAACCGTTCAATTTACGTGAAGACAGGCTACCAAACAGTTCTCTGGGAAGTATCATTACACGTTAAATGAGTCTTTTACAATAATATTCAGTAAAGGAAAGTAGCTCAAGAAAAATTGGTGGGATCTTCGTTGTTGAAAAAGAAGACGATTCAATTCTGAGGATTGCTATTAATTGGAAGTAAACCATTTTGAGAAAGAGAAGTTTCACTGACCAATTTAGGAGAAGAAAAGCTAACAAACCTTTCTCTGGTAAACGTTATCACAATTGAAATGAGTCATTTACCATAATATTCAGTAAAAGAAAATGCTTCTGATCCAATAAGAAACCGATATCAAAACCAGGATTATAGGTCTAGAAAGATATGAATTAATGTAAAAAAAAAACAATCAATTCTGAGGCATTGCTATTGATTGGGAGCAAATCATTTTGAGAAAGTCAAGTTTCACCGATCAGTTTAGGAGAATCCAGTGTAACAAACCTTTCCGGTTATATATTATCACATGTGAAATGTGAAATGTGTCATTGACAATAATATTTAATAAACGATATTGCTACTGATCCAATAATGAGCTGGTGTCAAGAACGGGATTATAGCTAAAACAAATTGTTGGTATATTCGTTGTTGAAAATGATTGTATTCTGAAGCAAACCATTTCATGAATGGCAAGTTTTATTGATCAGTTTAGAAGACAAGCTACCGAGCCATTCTCTTTTAAATAGCATCACGTGTGAAATTAATCATTTACAATAATATTCAGTGAAACAAAATGTTTTGGTCCAAATGAGTGCTGATATGAAAACTCGGATTTTAGCCCAAGAAATATTTCTCAGATAAGAGCAGTTGAAAAATTGTGTCAAATTCTGAGGCATTGCTATCAATTTTAACAAATCATTTCGAGAAAGGCAAGTTTCATCGATCAGCTTAAGAGAAGACATACTACAGAACCATGCATTAGTATGTAGACTTGAAATGTGTCATTTAAAATAATATTCAGTAAAACAAAATGCTTCTGACCCAAATAAGAGCCGATATCAAGACGGATTATAGTCCAAGAAAGATTTGTGTGATATGAGTTGTTGAAATAAAACAACATTCAGTTCTGGGGCATTGCTAACAATTGGAAGCAAATCATTTCGAGAAAAGAAACCATTTTTTGGTAAATTTTTAAATTTTAATTTGTTTTTTAATTTTTTAAAAAGTTCACAGAGAGAGTATGTGGATTGAAGTATGTTTTCAGATACGGAAACGGTAAGCCGAGTTCGAATTCCAGCTGAATCCATTGCATTCACTTACGCGCAAATACCCTTGGGAAAGGTATTAATCCGTCTCTTCCTTCCAGTTATGGGTTAAATAGCAGGACAGATTGGGTTCTATAGCCTTGGTCAGCAACCAGTCTACCGTAGAAAGCAATGGCAACCTAGTGCGGAATAATATTCTACCTACTCTTTCGAGACATGATCGCTCAAGCGTGTATCACGTATGGCACTTAACTGACTTATCACGTGTGATAAAGTAATGTATGAATGTTTTAAATGTAGAGGAAAAACTTATGTTCAAGTGTATGTGCTACGTGCAATAAAAACATTAGATTATTTCACATACTAAGTTTACCAACTCACAAACGCACATATTCACGTACGATTTCTCTCATTATATTTAAAAAAGAAAGTTGCATCATCGCTTTAAAACTGTATACAATATTCGCTACATATTTTGAACGGAAATGTGTTTCGTTGCTGTCATTCACACATACTAACGTTACATACATATCAGTCAGTTAAGTGACATACGTGATATACTCTTGGACGATCACGTCTTGAAAGAAACATGACTGGCCGGGCAAAAGATTATCCCGCAGTAGGTTGACATTGCTTTCTGCGATATATACATATACACACACTTAATTCGTTTATAAATCAAATATGTTTGACACGTTGCATATACTTACATCTATTTTTTTTTTACACGTAGCACAGACACTTATACGAACATAATGTTTTCCTCTATATTTAAAATATTCATACATTGCTGATATCTTACCAATGAAAGTATACCTCAGTAGACATACTGACCCTGCGAAATTTTCTAAAAAAATCTTTTTTAATTATTCGTCTTTAAAAATCTATGGTGAAGCTT